>JASVEL010002935.1:0-236401 GCA_032618575.1 Nicotiana noctiflora
CAGACACCATCAGTGATAAAAACCAGGCATCAAACCAAGACTGTACCAAAGCAATGATATTCCTACGCCATCACCTTGATGAAGGCCTAAAAATGGAATATCTTACTGTTAAAGATCGAGTCATACTGTGGAATAATTTGAAAGATAGATATGACCACCTGAAGATGGTCGTTCTTCCACAAGCACGATATGATTGGACTCATCTAAGGCTACAAGATTTTAAATCTATCAGTGAGTATAATTCTGCTATGTTCAGAATTATTTCCCAATTAAAATTATGTGGTGATAATATTACTAATTATGATATGTTGGAGAAAACTTTCACCATTTTTCATGCCTCGAATATGCTCCTGCAGCAGCAATATCGAGAGATGGGATTTAAAAGGTATTCTGAACTTATCTCACATCTTCTTATAGCCGAACAACATAATGGGCTATTAATGAAAAATCATGAAAGTCGACCTATTGGTTCTTGTCCATTCCCTGAAGTGAATGAGACGAACTTCCACCAATCCAAACGTGGAAGAGGTCGTGGCCCCAGTCGTGGTCATGGCCGTGGTCGGGGAAGAAATCCCAATCATGGTAATAATAATGCACCAAAGAACCCTCCTCGCCACCAGCAGTGGAAAAGGAAGGAACAAAAGCATGAAGCGGTGCAAGCACCAAATGCAGAAAGTGCATGTTGTAGATGTGGAGGAAAAGGGCATTGGTCACGTACCTGTCGTACGCCAAAGCACCTGGTTGAGCTTTATCAAGCCTCCTTGAAAAAGACAGAGAAAAATGCTGAAGCAAATTTTATCTCTGAAGATAATTTTGACTTCATGCATTTAGATGTAGCTGATTACTTTGCACTCCCAGAAGGAGAAACAAGTCATGTAATCGGTAGTGAATCTGTAGAAATATAAATATTTTGATTTTTGTTGTTTGTAATAAGTAGTATGGTTATGTAATTGTACATAAATAAAAGTTATGATTTGATAATGATGCTTACTATAATATATCTTATTTATGTTATTTTGAAGAATATGGATATTATTATTAGATCAACTTAAACTCTAGCATAGTTTGCAAGAAATATACAACTACCAGAAGTAGTTATTTTTGTATATCTTATTGTAATTATATTTTATTAACCACCAGAAGTGGTATATGCATATGATCACCAGAAGTGATAATTTAGACTTTCTATGATTACAATTGAAGATAAGATACATAAATATTCTCTACACGCCTCGATTTGCTCCTGAAGTAGTAAATATTTTAAAAGAGGTTGTGGCATCACAATTTATTGTGATTAATGCGCGTTCAGATAATCATGTTCGATTTTCCTGAAGGATGAGAACTTTTGATAATAATAATCCATTCCATGAAGTGAATGTGGCAATATTAATAAATTTGGTAAATATGAACGCGCTTTTGATGTAAATATATTTACCTCCGGAAGAGGTAATATAATTGAGAGAATATATATTCAATATTTTGTATTTTAAATCTGCTCCTGAAGAAGTAATACAATTGGAATTGCCTCCTGAAGTAGGAAAATATTATGAATATGAGTTTTCTTGTGCTTAAATAATTGTTTACTTGGTTGTGATTTTCTTTTATGGTACCAGAAGTATCAGAGCAATATTCGATAGTACAAATGTATCAACAACTCCTGAAGAGCTAATTGTTTGCCTAGAAGACACGTGACACCCGTAGTGTCCGATAAATATTAGATTGTGGATAATAATTGAAGGCTCTCGAAGAGATTATTTACAATATGTCATTCATATTATATGATTGTGGTCAAAACATAGGTTGTAGTAAACCCGAAGTTTACTAAAATAAATGGCTATCATATTGAGATTATAAATGATTGAAAGATTGAAAAATCTTCATTTTTCCACAATCATAGGGGGTAAAATAATATGTATACGAGAAATTACCCGCCTTATTCTTCGATTTGTACTTCATCATGTATCACAATAAACCAGAAGTTTACTAATACAAAAATAGCCATAGTAAATCAGAAGTTTACTAATATGTCAAATCGGAAATTTATTAAGAGATAGCACATGCCAGATAAACTTGAAGTTTTCATTTGTCATTTTTAAATGAGCTATTTGAGAATTTAGATAAGCATATACCGAAGAACTAGAAGATTCTTCAAGAATTCTCCTGTGTTGCTTGTTCTCATAATAAATTGATTATACCAGCTAAAGTTGGGACTAAAACCCCTTATTCTGAATTATATAAAAGGTGAATACGGGCCCATTCACCTATCATGTGAACCACTTATAGATGCATATATAAGATGGTTACATGTATGTTTCTTGTCAACCTGCAGTTTGGCATTTGAAATTGTTTTTCTCACTTAAGAGCATAATTTTCAGATTATGAAATCAAGACAGTTCATCTTGATAATGTTGGTTTATGTACAAGCTAGTTTAGCAATGAATACCTCCTATTAATGGCTAAACTATTGTTTATGAGAACAAAGCTTCATGTGTTGGTCTAAGATTTCTAAATTGCATATAGCAGCACTTGTATGCATCAGACCAACAAATGATAAGTCCTCCCCTCATAATTGGTTTAGGATCAGAAATCAAATATTTTACTATCTTTTGATGTATGGGATATGATTAATTTCTCTACCACAATGCATAAAGATATGTTTCCCAAAGAAGATTGGGGATATATGTTAGTTTTTCTAACATCTGGGGAATGGAATAAATAGCTGAAAAATATGCTATATGAATGAAATTATCATGATCCTCACTTAGAAGATAATTCAAGTCAAATGCCAGAAGCATTTGTTGATCCAAAATCAAATATCATATTTCAGCTGCAAATGCTCCTATTAAAATTTAAAGTCCCTGAAGGATAGTGTTTACTGTACGCATGAAGCGTGGTAGACAAATCGGTTCCAAAAGTAACGATCATTGAAAAATAATAAGGAGCTAATGATCAAAATGATCATAATGAGGAGGAAATAAGCTCTAGAAGAGCCCACGACATAACATTTCATGAAACTCCAGAAGAAGTTGAGGTACCTAAAAATAAAGAAAATGATGAGATCTCAACAAGTTATGTCGCTTAGGAACCGATACAAAATGATCGTCGACGATATATTTAATACAATATAGTGCACAATACTGTGAAATATTGTGAGGATCGGACCAGTAGTCCAGACACCTGAAGATGTCATTCCATTTAAATGCGAGTCATAACCTATATGTCTCATTTGATTAAATCTCTATAAAAATCCCTGAAGGATTTAAAATACCTGAAGCATATAAGTTCAAAGTCTCGGGAAATGTACTCGATCAAATTATAAAGATTTTGTACGGTTTAAATCAATCTGGACGCAAGTGATTTAATCGCCTCAGTGAATATTTGCTGAAAGAGAGTTACATAAATAATATTATTTGTCCATGTAAAGAAAATGTCATCAGAATTTGTTACACTTGCTGTATACGTTGATGACATAAATCTTGTTGGAACTCCAGAAGAGCTCCAAAAGACAATTGAATATCTTAAGAAAGAATTTTAGATGAAAGATTTTGGAAAATAAAATTTATCTTGGTTTGCAAATTAAATATTTAGCAGACGAGATCTTTATCCATCAATTTGCCTATACATAAAGGGTCTTTGAACGCTTTTACATGGACAAACGCACCCATTAAGTACATCAATGGGTGTTCGATCACTTGAAGTGAATAAGGATCCGTTCCGACCTCCAGAAGAGGATGAGGAACTCCTTGGTCCCGAAGTACCGTATATTAGTGCAATTGGTGCATTAATGTATCTTGTTAATGCTAACAAATGTAGTGCAGATCGTATTGGTTATGCAGGTACAAGGTTAGAATGCAGAGACTCAAATATTTGAAACAAGGTTTTCATCAGGGGGAGTAAATACGCGATGCACTCTTTTTTCCTTATTAAGGTTTTTTCCCACAGGGTTTTCCTTATAAGGTTTTTAATGAGGTACCTAGCAATGCGTATTACTAAATATGTGTACTCTTTTTCCTTCACTAGAATTTTTCCCACGTGGTTTTTCCTAGTAAGGTTTTAATGAGGCACATTATCTTTTAATGAACATCCAAGGGGAGTGTTATAAATATATTATATTATGGATGTTCATACTCCGTTGTAAATAAGCTTCCTGAAGAAGCTTATCCGTATATGACTCCGCCGTAAATATGTTTATCTATTTAGTACTCTATTGGAAATAAGCCTCCTGAAGAAGCTTATCACTTCGGTACCCGGTTATGGATAAACATTACCTCCGGTAGAAGATTATCCATACCGGGTATAATAAGCTTATCCTTTCAATATCCGGTTATGGATAAATATTACTCTTAGTAGAAGATTATCCATACCGAGTCTAATAAGCTTATCCTTTCAGTATCCAGTTATGGATAAATATTACTCTCGGTAGAGATTATCCATACTGGGTATAATAAGCTTATCCTTTCAGTATCCGGTTATGGATAAACATTACCCCGAGTAGAAGATTATCCATACCGGATATAATGAACTTATCCATTCAGTACTCCGTTATAGATAAACATTACTCTCAGTAGAAGATTATCCATATCTGGTATCGTAGCAGCTTACACAGCAGGTTTATTCTTAGTATAAGATTATCCATATTTGGTATAGTAGTAGCTTACACAGCAGCTTGTAGTAGCAGCTTCCTTTCTTCTATAAATAGAAGGGTTTTCATTTCATTATGTACATCGGTTTGAATTCAAATAATATATCAGTCTCTCTCTATATCTTGTCTTTACTTTACAGTCTTTATTTTATAACACGTCATTATTTTTTAACATATAACACCCATGTATTGTGTTAGTTCTCTTTTATTTTTTATATTCTTTTGTTTTTAATTCAATCTTTTGCTCTTCTAAATTCATTTTTCATCCAATTTCAATGAAATCTATAATTTTTTAATTCTCAAATTTTACAAGATTAGGTCAAAAAGAAGAAAGGAAAAATAAAAACTCAAAGAAGCTGACTGTTGGACTATTATATTTGTTAATTGCTCACATCTTTGAATTCAAATTTCTACGGACACTCAATTTATGAAATTTTATATGTTAAAAAAGTAACAATTTACGTCTACAACTAAGATATTTATTTTATTAACTAATAATTAGTTAATTAATTACATATCAATCCCAAATAATTAAGACTAACTAGATGAATCATCTGTATTCATATTCAGATAATTCACTAGATAAATTACTTTTTTTTACTAGATAGGTGAAGTTATTTCATAAAGATTAGTGACCAAATAATAAATTAAGGTAGGAATATACTTTTTTTTTGTAGATAACGATTTCCTCAAAATTCATTAGAAAAAAAAAAATTCCCAATAATTGCCGGCTTGAATAGTTCCTAGTATTGGACCTTGGTATGAAACTAACGGTCAAACTCCATACACAAAGGAAAGTCACACCAAAAAAGATTTAAGATAATTAGAAACCATCACCCCCCCACAAGGAAAATTAAAAAACAACACATATAATGTAATTTTTTCTATATATAAAAAACATATTTTTAATTTATAATTATTGTATTGGATACACTGGAGCAGCCCCCCTACTCTCTCTCTCTCTCCGCTGTTTTTCTGTTTGGTTCCACTTGCTTTGTTGTGCTAGCCCTAGATCTCACACGCCAAATATATTACTAATTATTCGTATTAATAATACATACATGCACACAGAAATACAGATCCTTTTTGGCTTGAAAGATTTGGAGTTCTTGCACCCCTAATAGCAAGTGGAAAACCAAAAAAAAAAAAAAAAAAGAATCTCTCTTTTCTTTGCATCATTATTCAGGTAATATTGCGTTCTTGATTTAAATTTGTTCTTTGATTCTATGATGTGGGTTTGTGTTTGTTTGTAATTCTAGACGTACCCTTATGAGTAAAAAATTGAACTTTGATTGAAATTTTGGATTCTTGAAAAGATTTGTGATTAATTCTTTGATGGGGTTGTTGCATTTATGGGGATATATATGTATTTATCTGTTTATGTATGATGTATGTTTTTTATGGCGATGATGGGAATTTGAAGTTGATTTGTGGGGGGGGGGGGGAGTGGATAGATTTGAGGTCTGATAAACGGGTGTGACTTTAATTTAAGGATGTTTGGGGTAACCTAGGAATCTTTGTAATTGTTGTGGTGGTTGTTTTTTGCCATGTTATCTTATATGATCTCATTAGACCAATATTTGTGTACTCAAAATTTCATGTGTCTTTGCTTTTCTACTTCATGGGAATTCTTTAAAGTTTGGATCTTTTTTACTGTATTCTGCTAATGCTGAGGTCGAATAAAAAATTCTGCATTAACTTGATCTCTTTTTGGGTATGTTAACTGGAATTTGACTCTACAATGGGAAGTGAGAATCTTTCCCTGTGTCATCCTAACACGGGAGGCTTGATCCAATATCATGTAACTGAAAATTAGGAGTTAAAATTCCGAATCAGCATATAGATAAAGAAAGGGATTAAGGTTTTTTCTTTACAAGAACATCTGAAGTTAAAGATCTTAATTTAACTCTAACTACTCCTTATTTGTTGATTTTTCATCCTCTTGCAGCTTTGAGTTTGGTCTCATCGATTCAGAAATATTACTTCTGTTGTTGGGTTGTTCAAAGATAAGACAGTGAGCTACCTTTAGTTATTGGTCTCAGAGATTGGTTAAAGGGTCTAGTTTTTCATGTTTATCGACTGCTGATGTATATAGTTCCTAGATGAAGACATCTCAGGGGTGGCATTTAGGCATGAAGGACATGCAAATATTGTCTGCACCTCGCCATCGTGCTCAGTTAAAGAAACCGACATGGATAATCGTGTTGGTTTCTTTAGTTAGCTTGTTCCTAATTTGTGCTTACGTTTACCCCCCTCAAGGTTCTGGTGCTTGTTATGTATTCTCACTGAATGGTTGCAAAGGGTTTTCCGATTGGCTTCCGCCTGCGCCCGCCAGAGAATTGACAGATGAAGAGCTCGCTTCCCATGTTGTAACTAATGAAATTCTGAACACACCCCCAGTCATGCCAGAAAGCCCCAAAATTGCATTTATGTTCCTGACACCTGGCGCGTTGCCATTTGAAAAGCTCTGGGACAGATTTTTTCAGGTTTGTTTTCATATTCTCGTGGAAACTCTTAGAATCGCTAACTTTGGCATCCTATTAAAAGTGAAGTAAATTATTCTCGAAAGCATCTCTTTACAAATTATAAGGGAATACTCAACATACACATTATCCGGGTACTACAAAATATTGTTTAATGGCTAGCTATCTGATTTTAAGGTTCCCTCTTCCTACTTAGTTGAATTATATTTTGTCAGATTAACTCAATAGGTACTAGTTTGTGTAAATTTTATACTTTTTGGACATCTAATAGCTATGTTGTGCGGACTCTTCAAAATGCCGCCACACCTGTGTCAGATCCTCCAAAAATACACTACTTTTGGAGGATCTGACACACATCCGATGACATTCTTAGAGAGTCCTTGCAATAAAGTCTAATAGATCCTTAACTACACTTTGCATTTCAGCTTTCTCTATTGATGGTCGTATAAAACTACTTCTCTTTCAGGGCCATGAAGGCAAGTTTTCTGTCTATGTGCATGCATCTAAGGACAAACCAGTACATTTTAGCCGTTACTTTGTCAACCGGGAAATTCGTAGTGATAAGGTTTGTCATACTGCGTTAAATTTTGTACTCTTTTTTTTCCCATTGTCACTGATGAAATGCAGTATTTTGTTTTTTGCTTGAACTTTGTCCATTTGTTTTTTCTGATGCACAAACCATTGTCACTAATGAGATGCTGTATCTCATCAAATTTGTCGCTTGAAGTTTTTTCATGTGTTTTTCTGAATGAACTTTGTTCTTGTGAAGCAATTGAAGTCATTGCCTTTTTTTGCTTTTGTATTTTGATATCTTCTATCATGCTTCTTCCATGGCTATTTGTTTGAGATGACTCCTCGACTCAAATTCCAGTTTACGGAAAACAGTCTGAACGAGAAAAGAGTTCTGTAGGCTGTGCTGCTGGCATTTGGTGTGATCAGGCTGTTGTTTGCATGATAAGCTGATTAACAGTTTAACACAG
Organism: Nicotiana noctiflora; assembly: GCA_032618575.1. Lineage (NCBI taxonomy): Eukaryota > Viridiplantae > Streptophyta > Magnoliopsida > Solanales > Solanaceae > Nicotiana > Nicotiana noctiflora. Next base: position 8,106 of record JASVEL010002935.1, read on the forward strand.
AGTCTGAGAAGAATGATTGAGAATTGGCAGCAGCATCTAGTTGATATTCAACATCACGCGACATCATTACTCATCAGCTCCGTCATACTACATTTGCATCTTTTAATTACTTTGAATCGATTACACTTATCTCCTTTATGAATTTAGATGGATCTAGAACTTTGTGTAACCTACAACATCCACTTCCTCCTTTCTTTGCAAGTGGCACAATTTGTAAATATGACCGACTATTACCCTTTTTAGTGGCATGGGTTTTGGTTGTGAATAGACCTTGAGAATTAAGTTGAGTAGCTCAAATCAGCCATGTTTATCGGATAATCCAAATTAGTATTGCTTATAGTTGCTGTATTTTCTGCAAGTGTCTTCTTTTTCATTTTTTTTTTAAATTTAAAACATCGCCTATATTACTTGAATACGATTACGGGCACGTATAAAGTATGAGTTTGTATATGTATTCAGAACAAGTCAATTTTTTTGCTGAATTTTTGTGAATTTTGAAGAGCCGTCACGAAGTATTGCATCCTTGTGGTACCTAATTGACACTGCTGTGTCGATGCAAATGAACGGCTCATGTAACCTAGCTTATAGAAATATGAAGATACTTATAGCTATTTTAGTCATCTGAAGTCAGAGGTATTTATCATTTTGATTTATATGGCCGAGTTGTGGAGTAAACGTTTCTGCACTGCAGGTAGTGTGGGGAAAGATTTCTATGGTTGATGCGGAGAGACGCCTTTTAGCATACGCGCTAAAAGATACTGACAATCAGCATTTTGTATTACTTTCTGACAGGTTGACATTTGATGATTTCTCTTGCTTTTTATTTTTGCAATTATGCCATTACATCATTTCTGATCATGTCGCTTATCAACTTGCAGTTGTATACCGCTGCGTGATTTTGACTATGTTTACAACTACCTGATGTATACAAATATCAGTTTTGTAGACTGGTAAGTCAATTCCTCTGATGCTCCGTAATATTTTTTATATTTCTAGAATATTATATCACTTGGGCTTAAAAGAGTGCTCTTTTTCTTTCTTCTCTCAGCTTTGAGGATCCTGGACCTCATGGAAGTGGCAGATATTATGAACGTATGTTACCTGAAGTTGAAAAGAAGGATTTTCGGAAGGGTGCACAGGTTCCTTTTACACAACTTTGCTGTTATTCTTTATTCTCTCTTTCTCTCTCTCTCTCTCTGTTTTATTTTTTGTCGACCAATGAGTTTGGAAACTATGCTTGGTGCTTGTCAAGTAAACAATTAGCCCACCAACACTCTTGTTTTGGGTAATTATTGCTATTCTTGAAGTGTGTTGTCAAAAAAAATAATAAAGGATCGGATCAGTAAGAGAGAACAAATTCTCTTCTCAGGCTTTCCATTTTGTCTATGTATTACAGTGGTCGTAATATTTCACGAATTATAAAGCTTTCCCATTCATTTATAATTTGTTCAAAAAGCAAAGGATATTTTGGTTTTGTAATCTTGCAAGTGTTCAATGAGTTGGTTAATTGCAGTATTCTGTTGGCAGAATTCTTTTTGCCATATTAGGTGGCCAAATACGATTTTCTCGTTCTGATAGGTTACATTCTGAATGTTTACAGTGGTTCACAATGAAGCGACAGCATGCCCTTGCCGTTATGGCTGACAGTCTCTACTATAGAAAATTCAAAGACTACTGCAAGGTGTGTTTTTTCTGTAATCATACTTTGGCTGATTATATGATTACACTATTAGCTATTTTTTTTAACTGTATTTATTCGTTGATGTATACGATGTTGAATGCTCTATGCATCGTTTCTTCCCACACTGTTGATTGTTTTGGAGAAGTTAGCATTGAAATTTCTGAAAGTTTATTGAATGTGAGACTTGACCTGAATAGAACATAACAGATGCTTGAGAGAGTATTCATATAACCAGCTCCATCTATAATTGGGACTGAGGTGTAATTGATAACAAAGCTGCTTATTGGTTTATGTTATATTCATCTTTCGCCAATAGTCCCATTACTCTTCTCTTCTCTTTGATTTAAAGCATCCGTTTGCCTTTGAATTGAAGCATAAAAACTATTGTTCTCTAGCATTATTTATTTGTTCGTATTGTTATTTCCACTTAAGCCTTTTTTTTTAGAACTGTTTGTATTGCTGTTTGGAAACTACAACAACATTTGATTCACGGGGTCTCTACAGGCACAATAAAACATGCTTGTATCCATATACTTCTTTAAAAACTTGTCTATGTTAACCTTCATCTCCCACTCCCCGCTTTCATTATTCTTCTGGCCTTTTTTTGTTTGTTTGTCTAGATGTGAGTTTGGTTAACTTTCATTGATCACTTGAACTTTTGTCTCTAATAATGCAACAGCCAAACATGGAGGGTAATCGGAATTGCTATTCTGATGAACACTATATACCAACCTTCTTCCATGTGAGTATAGTTTTATTCACCAGCGCGTCTTCTAATCTTCCTGTTTTGATAATTTCCAAACTAACTGGTTTTCTTCCCACAAATTTTCAGATGCTTGACCCAACTGGAATTGCGAATTGGTCAGTAACACATGTTGATTGGTCTGAAGGGAAGTGGCACCCAAAATCATACGTGCGCAAAGATATTACTTCTGATCTTATGAGAAACATAACTGTAAGGCTAACTTCCCTCGACATGTATACGTTTATGCCACTGATTCTTTTATTACTTCTAGTCTTCTTTCCAATCATGACATGATTTAACGTTTCTCGTCACTCTTTCTGCAGTCTATTTCAGAGAATGTGCATGTCACAAGCGATGCAAGGGTATGAATAATTGATCTGACACTTCCCTTGCATTGTGTTCACTAGAAAGCTACATTATCTGAAAGAATCCTGTGTTATTTTCCATTTTGCAGAAGGAAGTCCAGATTAGGCCATGCCTATGGAACGGAAATCAACGACCGTGTTACTTGTTTGCAAGAAAATTCTTACCTGAAACTCTAGATAGCTTGTTGCAGCTTTACCCCAATTATACGTCGATTTAAGTGGGTTGACAATATCCACACCAATTCTTTGGTCGATTCAATCCGACCCCCTTCATCATCCATTTCTTGTGTATCTTCCAGTGTTGTAAAGCGCCCCCCTCTTTACAGAAAGGTTGAGTTCTTGTGCTGCCCCCAGAAACCAGGCATCTTTTTGAGTGCACGGGGTTTACTGGCAGACGCGGTTAGGGCGACTATATATAGAGCCGAGGAATGTTGAACCAAGTTGCCCCGAGTCGTCGTGCTTCCTTTTGGGGGTAGGTGATTTCATGTTTAGTTTTTCTTTTTTCTCAGTTTTGGGCTATTTTTGTTATATTGATCTTAGTATTGGGATTAAGAATTTTTTGGGGACTTATTTAACTGCAACACTGTATTGTTGACCTTTGTAGAAATTGCAAATATGGCCCTTATTTAAAGAAACTGTTACATTTCAATTTTGGTAAATTTTTGAATCAAATAGAAATTTCAGAATCTGAAATGTGATTTGTGTATGGAAATGATAAATCAGGTGCAGCTGAACAATTCTTGTTTTTCTTCCCTTTCGCCTGTTCTCTGTGTTTAAAATTTGTTAATCACTCTTGTTCAGAAGTACATCTCTTAAATCTTCCCTTTTGTTTCATTTTCTCATATACAATTAATAGGAGAAAACAATAACTTGAGCTTTTGTCGCATTTGACCATAGATTTTGGCTACTATTTTTCAATTTCTTTTGAAAACAGTGTTTTGTTTCTGGAATATGATCAGATTTTGGGGAAATGTTTTGTAACGGAGACGTAAAATGTCCTCTTATTGTGTCAAAATTTGGTTAAGAAGAATCCTAATCCTACTTTACCTTAAATTATGCAAACAATGCTATAAATCCTAACACAAATGAACATATTTACACTCTTCGGGTGTTGTTTGGTACGAAGGAAAATATTCTCATAGAAAATGAGTGAGTTTATGACTTAATTTTTTCATTTTTTGGTTAGTGAGTAAAAAGAAAATATGCATTTGTTGAAAAAAAAGGGATACCCTATCTATAACATGAAAAGAAAATACTATTAATAATAATTTTATTTCGGGTGGGGGTGGGTAGGTGGGGGAAGAGGTTAGTGGTGATGAGGAATAGGGTCGGGAAGGTTGAAAAACATTTTTGGAAAATATTTTCCATAAGGAAAATAATTTCTTCCAATTGGAGTAAAATGATTTCACGAGAAAAATATTTTCAAAAACATTAATTTAATCAAACATGAGAAAATTAAAAAATATTTTCTTTCTTACCAAATACACCCTTCATTGTCCCTAGCATAGCACCAATCCTAACCACAAATTATTCTTGTCTTCCTCTTCATATTGCAAAACTAAGAAAATTGTCTAGCAATGGAAGGTCAAAGATCCAGTGTAATTATAACAATGCAGTGAGCTATTTGGATTTCTAAACCTTGGTCATGAGGTAACAAATATAGCCAGAATCAGAATTCCACCAAGCTCTAAACAAGTTTCAATTTTCACCAACAATAAAGCTGCACTAATACAAATATATTTGCCATTTAGCCTTTACTGATAGTAGGGGTGTACAAAGGAAACTGGCAAATCGCACTGAACTAATAATCTGAGTCAAATCGAAAAAAAACAGACTATCGTTTGATATTGAAAAAAAAAATTCGACCATAATTGATTTGGTTTGGTTTTAACTAAAAAAAGTCAAACCGAAACCAAACCAACCCGGCATTATATTTATAAAGGTTTTAAAGATATTAATGTATAAATATATTTATTGCACTTACCAAAAAAAAGTGTTAATTGTAGTGGAGATTATAACCATTTCTTACTTTAGTTTTATCTTTAAAATTTTATTTCAAGTTTCGACTTATAAATTGCTCCAATAAATTTTATTGCCCATAAATATTAGTAAGTCAAATAAAGCCCAAACCAAAATTAACAATAGTAATGCTAACAAAGGAAAACTTACACAAATGTCCTAAATAAATCTTAACTTACCAATCTTTAGCAATTAATCATATACTTACCAAAATTAGCCAACAAAAATTGAAAAGCCAAATAATAGGGTTTTTTCTCTCAAAGAATCACATGCAAAAATTACATTCCATATTTTTAAGCGTGATTAACAATACTAGATACAAGACGGAAATGAAATTTTATGGATGAGGTAACAAATAAGGTATGAAAGACAAAAAATATATACAATATTTTAAAAATCTAAATAAAAAAAACTTTTTCAATGGGTATAATTAAAATTCATTGAAAATATATAGATAAGTCAATATAAAAAATTTGAGTAAGATTGGAGGTGATTTGGACTTGTTTTGTATCAAATTTCTTAATTAAATCGAGTTCGAAAAAGTCTTCTCCGACACATGTACCAAACACGTATCACGTATGTATCTCACACACAGTTATATATGGATATACATGTGTTACATAATAGATACAAATATGATACATATGTGAGTCACAATGTGAAACACATATCATTTTTTTCATGTTAAGTTTTTACCGAATTTTCAATTCAAACCACCTCAAAACTTCACCATGTCATCCCAAAAAGCTCCTTAAGTTGTGCCCGATCTATTCTAATAACATCCATTAAAAACAAAGCAAAAATTTGATATTTTTTTTTGCTACAAATAGCTAATTGGTTAATTTGGATAATATTAGTAATATTTTATCAATTGACCAATTTTTATAATGAACTACCTATAAATGGACATAGCTGATAATCTTCCGCTGACAAAAGACATTCAATGACATTCAATTCAACACTAGGAATGATAATAGTGTTGAATATCTATTTTTAATTTGTTTTTATGATTTAGATAAAATACATCACTTGTTTTCATTTTTTCTTTCTTTAGTGTTTAATCATGTAATTAATAGTACTTATTAGCTGTACAATTTTAACATGGTTTAGTACTTCTAAAAAATACTCCCTCCGTTTCAATTTATGTGAACTCATTTGACTGGGCACAGAGTTTAAGAAAAGAGAGAAGACTTTTGATCTTGTGGTGTAAAATGAGGCACTTTTATTTTGTGTGGCTATAAATCATTGCATAAAGATAAATTGTTTCCAAATAAGGAAAGATGTCATTCTTTTTGGCACGGACTAAAAAGAAAATAGGTTCACATAAATTGAAACGGAGGGAGTATTTGTTTTCATACGTCTTAATTATCATCAATATTTGTTTTATGTAATTTTATTATCTTTATTATTGAATATTTATAATTTCATGACTCGTCTCACATTTTATGTTGTTTTCTTAGAAAACACCTTATGTAGTTTCGACTTACTAGTGGTAAATTTTTTTTTTTTGGAGCACAAGTTCTATATTATATGCTTATGAATACTTACCGGAATAACACGAAAAACCCCGAAAAATCCGAGAAAAATTGAGATTAAAAATCTGAATTTTGTTTGTTTGGTTTTTAGATTTAATAATCCAGCACAATTGGTTAGCTTTGATTATTGTAAAACTCAAACCAATCTGACTTATGCACACCCACATTGCTTCCCATATCAAAAGGCCTTTCAGATTATCTCCACCCCAAAAGTGGTTAGAAGTAACATGCGTGGCTTTGAATCCAACATGATTATCCATCGATGGTGATTCTCATATGCAAATCCATAATTTTAAATTTAAGAGTTTGTTTGTGTTCGAGATTTTACTACAATCCATTTGGTTTATAATGTATCAGGTGTTTCCTCAATTGGAATTTGGAGTATGAATAATATAATTAGTTAGAGCTTCTAAATGTTATTCTGTATTGGCTCACTGAAAATTTTAAGATTGCAAGCACTAGGAAATTAAGAAAATACAAGCAATTTAGTGTTAAATTTTCCTTAAACACAATATAACGATTAATCAAATAGGCGGTTACAATCTATTCTAGTGAAGGACATCCTTATGGTCATGGTGTTGAAGTCAAAGCCGTTAAGAAAAATTGTCGTGCCCAAAGCCCCAAACTTCATTTGACTATGACACCACGAGGATATCCTTCACTAGGATAGATTGTGTCCAGGGCCGGACCTACGCATGGGGTGGGGGCACGGGCACCCGTTGGCCTCGGTAAAAATATTGTATATATATTCTATATATATAAGTTAATACAAGAAGGACCCCTATAAATATATTATGCTGCACCATCAATCATAAAGATTGTATATAAGAGTTGGTTTGTGGAGTAGTTGGCTTTTTGATGACCCAAGTTCAAATCTTAGGTGCAACAATAAAAATAATATTTTTGATTGGGTCTCATTTGATAATTTCAATGCCAACATGCCTACTAGTAACCTTTTCTCTCTCTTTGAGAGAATTTCAACATGCCTACTATAGTGTATTTGATTTAGTTTTTTTAATAGGCCCACCCCTTTTACTTTTAGTTAAATCCCTACATCAAAAACTTCTTCTACAATTATCTCTCTCCACACAAAAAACTTCTTCCTTAATTTTCAAAGCCCATATGCAACAACTAGTTATTAGTCCGCCTAAAGCCATCGAGTAATTATTTCCGTCGTGACCCAACTGCCTATAAATATTTTTAAGATACTGTAACAGTGCACCCGCTACCTTTAAATCCTGGGTCCGCCTATGATTGTGTCCGCCTGTTTGATTGATCATTATATGATATAGCCACAATAGACCCAACGTAATATACAACCAATGTCCATGACAAAAATTTGTGGCACTGGAGGTGTACCAATCTTTAATGGAACAACAAATTGAGAGATATATTCCGGGTAAATTTTACCGTTTTGAGAAATTAACAGGGAAAAACTTGACCTTTAACTTCCTTTTTGTCCTTTAAAAACTAGAGAGAGGTAACAAGAAATAGGGTGTAAGAATTGTTTCTTTTTATAGGTATGTTATTCTTAATTTATAGTCAAATTATTAAGCATATTTTCTGTGAGTTAACTACCCATTCAACAGCTTAAATACATAAGGTTTGAGTTTTTATCAGATCACACATTTTGTGAGTGCATAGTGTTCATTAAAAATTGATGAAGTAAACATAGAAACTAGGAGATAAACCAAATTTTTATATTGAATTAAAAATCAAACCAAATCGATTAAAAAATCTGACTAGGTTTGATTTCATATTGAATTAAAAAACCCGAACCAAAGCGACATATAAATATATAATTTTTATATATACTTTTAGAAATATTTGATATTCTCTTATGGAATGTAATATTTAATAGAATATGAAGTTCTTCATTTTACTAACCTTAAATAATGAGTTATATGATCACTTTCTTATCAAGAGTTATTGAAATTCGTCAATTTCTTTGTTCTTCCTTGTTCATACATCAAGATTTATTAAATTCTTATATTTTTTTCAAATTTAAAGTGATATTTTGATAATCTAAAATTAAATAGAACTTATCATTAATTAGATATTATGTTGATTTTTATGTTTAATTATTAAATTCATTTTACCTTATAAGTATACATCAACGACAAATTATTATCAGAGGACTAAAAAAATAACTATATATCACGTGTTATTAACAAAATACTACCTTAAAAATATTTAAATAGATAATATGTTTGTCAAGTTTTTCAATTTTTACTAAATATATATTTACTTATAAAAATTATAACAAAATAAGATTGAAATAATATTCACATAACAAAAAAACTCAAAAAATCCGACAAAAACGAACCAATCCAACCGGATATAGTTGGTTTGGTTTGGTTTTAATAAAAACAGAACCAACCCGGTCCATGTACACCCCTAGTTAATAATATAGACAAAAAGCTTGAGTTCAGCCTCCAAAGGACAATTCAGTACACAACGTATTCCGGTGTTCACACAGTTTTCAGGGAAGGGTCGGGTGTGATTGATGCAGGCACAACCTACCCTAATGCATACGTTAAATATATATGTGATATTGCGTTCAATTTGTGTTCTTATATACTAAGTACATGTAGCTTTACAATCATCAGAGCCGCATTCAAATAATTGGTAATTTATAAATGCAACAAACAGTAAACAAGAACTTTTTTTTGGTAAAAAATACAGCTTTAATGCAACCAAAAATCAGTAGAAATAACTCTCTCAGGAAAAAAATAAATAAGAGGATAAAAATCAGAACTCCCATTATTATCAATCTAAGCAAATTAAAAAAATTCTGAAAAAATCAAGCAACTGGATGTGGAATCAAAGGTTCTCAAACCATAGAAACATTATTTGTTGTGAGCAAATCTCAGCAAATATTTACACCCACTATTAATCTGCTCTTTTTACCTTACCATTCCTATTTAGAGTTGATTTTGGCTTTTTAAGTGAACATATCGCTCATTATCTATAAATAGGACAATCCTGTAGAATTGTTCATATTTTTTCAGGCATCTGTGCTGCAGGGGTCTAATGAGTTTATTTTCTGTGCTGGAGATATAGAAAAGACCTTAATTTGAATTTCTTGCAATATTATTACTTTTAAGACATTTGTGAAAGGATACAAACTGCAGCAGAAGGATTTACGTCATTCAAGACTCGTTTCCAAGATGAAGAAGAGGCTTGCATGGATAATGCACACTCTGTTACAGTAGGGAGAATTTACTTTCCATGGATAATGCACATTCTGCATTATACGGCTTATATCGTTTATGTTAGTATGTAATTCTCCAACTGAACCTGTTTGCATAAAATTCTGGGTCCGCCGTGTGGTAGACAGCCTACCATAATGCAAGTATTAATGGCTGTTTCCACCGCACAAACACATGACTTATAGGTCACACTCAAACAACTTTATTGTTGTCCAAAGCTCCGTTTCAACTAATAAAGCGTAGTATTAGGCATTGACCCTTGCCTTGTACTTGAAAAATAAGGCAATTACAAAGAATTATATTAGGTTTATTGGTCAAAAATTACTTTTTATAGATATATATTAAACCTTTGAATACCTTTTGTGAAGTTTCTTGTTTCGCCACTGACAATACAACACGCCTGGGAGGTTTACCTTTCAACATATCAATACTCAAAAGAGAGTCACACTCTATCCAGGGGCGGAGCTACCTTTGTCCGAGGGGTGTCAATCGACACCCCTTCGCTAAAAAATAACACTGCGTAAATAGGTATTTTTTAAAATAAATTGAATATATACAAGGGGTTGATACCCCTTGACACAAGACAAACTCTTAGAGCAATGGTTAAGGATTGTCGAAATTTATAGAAGGTTGCAAGTTCCATTCCCGATAGCAATAATTTTTTTTTATTTTGACACCCGTTTGTATAATTCCTGGTTCCACCACTGATCATTTCTTCTGAATTATCAAGCATGTAAGCGAAAAGGTTATTCCGAAATGAGCTTTGATTTGCCTCTCCAAATCTGCCAAATATTTTGTTCCTTTTTTTTTGGAATGGTAAAGGTAGTCACTATTAATTTTTCATGAATTTTCTTTTTTCAGAACCTTTTCAACAGTAACAGTAATAAGTGACATGTCAAGCTGGTAGAATGTGGTTAAAAATTAAATTTGAATATATTCTTGGGCTGATTAACGTGAATTACTTAGTTATGAATCATAATTTCTTGTACAACTTGTAAAGAATAATGTTCTGTTTTGCCTCCATTCAGTACCATTTATTTATATATATATATATATATATATATTTTACTAGTGAAATAGTGATCAGTGCTGTCACTAGGGAGTGCATACTTGTTACTTGTCCATTAAAAAAAGAGTGCCACCTTCTCCATATCCATCACTTGCTTCATCATCCATCTGCTGGATAAGTCGTCTGCTCTTGTATTCTTACTTTTCTACCTGATTTTCACTTTTGGATCCAATCAATTAATCTCTTAACAACTCAGAGGCGCATTGTTCAACAAGAAGATAAAATGACACAATTAATTAAGGGCTCTTCAATTAACCACAAGCAAAATATAGGTGAACAAATAAATAAAAAAAATGGCTCAATTATATATAAGCACGATCAACAATTCACCCAACAATTGTTTCCATCAATATTCTAGGCGAGAAGTATAGTATTACTCTGTGCGAACAAAGTCACATTGGTGGCCCAAATGAATCTTAATGGTATGAGGCATTTCGGAAAAAACCGGGTGGACTTGCCCAAAGTGGATAATATAACACCATGCTAAGAGTGTATTTAAGTTAGTTAGCCCAACAGCTGGTATCCGAGCCCAGGTTCGACAGGACAAGTATGAAGATGGCAAAGTGATAGTGCGGGAAGAAGCTAGTTGCGGGCTTCGATTGCCATAATACCTTAACAATGAGGATTTTTACATACCTATACCATATACCAAACCTTATTACCTTCATAGTTTAAGGATTGTGTTAATTACATATTAACATACCAAATTACCATTTATATACCATAATTCAAATTAAGGGTATAATTATTCCTTCATTTATTGTAGGCGTGATTTTAGGACAGTATTTTCACTTTATTTCGTTTACCCGCCTCTCTCTCCTCCCCCCTCCCCCACCCCCCACGATTTACCTTCACTATCTCCAGCTTCCCTCCCCCTCGCCCATTTTCTACTTGCATCTCTCTCGCCTTAGTCGTTGATGTAAATCTCCATCGCCAATAATCTTCAAACTATCTACATTGTGTGAAAACTCAATGTAGTTATTGTATATAAATTTTGTAGTCTTTTGTCATAATTTTTAGATGTTTACATCCAAGTTCTATGTAATATTTGTATATAACTGTCAGTTGAATATAAATTACACAACAAAAAATATTCTATATAATATTTGTATATAAATGTCAGTTGAATATAAATTACACAACAAAAAATAAGAACGAAATACTCCAATCGAAGAAATGTGTTATCCACAATTAATCTGCAAATTGTCTACAAAATTTAACAAAAACTACAAATTAACTTTATTTAACCTACATTATAACTACAATGGGAAATAATTTACACATGTAAGTTCTTCAAGTTGGAATTGGCCACAACTACATTTCCTGTTTTCTAGACACACAATGTACAACTTCACACCATCCAACACAGTATGTATATGATCTGTTGAAGCCCTCACCTACATTTTTAGAACAAACACAAAGAAAAAAAATTACAATATTAAAAATATAGCATCTACAATATATCTAAATTTTATCTACAATTCTACAAATTAACTACAAACTACAAGTAAACTATAATTTGCCTACAATTTATCTACAATCTGGAGATATTGTATATTAAAATATTTTTTTCCTACACCAAATAAAAGATTTGTAGTCAAATTATAGATATATGTAGTAAATTTGTAGATAATATCATAAAACTAAAATTTTAAGCATTTTCGAACAACACAAACCAACACTCTCATCTACCACAGTGGAATCAACTTCAAAATGTCTAAAACTGTCATAGTTATCCCAATTACCATTCGCTTTCAGCATTATTGTGATTTTTGACATGATTTCATGTAGTTGATAGAAAAAAAGATATAGTTTCGACAATTTGAGTACTGATGTCGACGAAGAACAATTTTGTATTCTACAATTTGTATTGCGTTGTAGAATTAGTAAAAGCAATTTGATTACTGAAGCTTCAGTAGCTTGCGTTTTTTGAGAATTGTAGTTGAGTGAGAGAAGAGAAATCTCTTTCCGTTGAGGAATGATAGAATTATGCATCAATGAGATCTCCTTCTGTTACAAAATTCGAAATTAATGTTGACAGAATCACACGCAGATCTGGTGCCTTCATTTTAGCGCGTCATTTATTGCAAAATCTATCTATTATTGGATTGGTATATAATTTGTAGTAAAAGTGTGGACTACACGGGTAAATAACAAATTATGAATATTTTTGGTAATAATGTTTGATATATGGTATAGATAGGTAAAAATACCTTAACAATGTGGGTGGCAGATAGTAAATCTTGAAAGTTGCCAATGATCCACATGGAACTTAGTCTGAATGGGAGACCCGTGAATAATGGTAGTGAGCCACGTGGAACTTAGTTCGAGAGAGATTGTTGAGTGTGCGAACAAAATCCTATATTTGTAGCCCAAAATCTTGGGAGCCTACATTTAAGGTGTAGGGTGAGGCCTTTTGGGGAAAACCGTGTGGGATTGGCCCAAAGCGGACAATATCACACCATGTTAAGAGTGTATTTGGACTAATTTATCCCAATATACTCAAAATTATATAACTATAGTCAAAGCAACATTCATAATCATAGAAAATAAGAGAAATTTGAAAAATACTCTGCTCTTCCGAGGTTGCCCGTGCTTCAACGATAGTGTTCCCTTCTTTTCCAAGTCGAGACGGCTGCTAATGATAAGGTAGAAACCTTTTATATGGCATGAGAAATCGTTTGGAAAATAATAGCCTGCAACTGAAATTGCCCGAAAATAGGCATACCTGTGTGGTAAGGCCCCCTTCTTCACCCGCGTTTAACTCCTGGAAAAGTTCCTTCATGACTCACGTTAGGCCTACAGCACAGGCACTTAAAATATGGCATTCTGGAATTGTTTTGCACCATCTTCAAATTGTCTATGTGTAGAGCCGCTATAGGCTTGCGGCGCAAGTCCTGCAGCAAGCCTATGCAATTTTCTCCAACTCCTCAATTCTGATCTAAATTCAATCCATTTTGCTTCCTTCTGCTCCAATTGCTTCCTAAACATCTAAATTCACTCATTAGGCCGAGACAAATGTTTATAGCAGTTAAACCATTCAAATCGAGTGATAATTCATATAAAAAATACACATTTACGCCAAACATCAAGAACCTTTTTACCGCCATATGGTGACACAAGCTGGTAGAACGTGATAAAGAAATTAATTTGAAGATGCTTGTATTCGTGTGCTGATTACTTAGTTTCTCGTACAACTTGTAAAGCATAATGTTGTTCCCATTTTCCCATATCAAAAGGCCTTCCAAAATACCTGATATTTTGTGTCCTAATATCATGTTTGATCTTGGGTTATATTATGTCAATATTCTTACAAATATAATTCACTGCATCTTTGGATGTGTCATTAGTGGTACGATTTATGTTACGTCTTCAACGACACTAAGCAAGTGGAGGTACTTTGTTCCCAGTATTAAGAATAGTCTACTTCACACTGAATAAAACACTGCATCTTGGCTTAGATTCCTTGAGGTTTTCTGCACTATAATTATATGCCAGTGGGAAGACTAATAAAATCTGAGCTACAAAGGGAAGGGTGTTTGCGCATGTTTAACTTTTACACCGACAAAAACCATGAAAGAATAAACATCAAACTGGAGTTTTTCCCACCCTCTATAAGGGGAAATTTATGCTCCGCTAGTGCAACTAAGAGATCGTCAATTTCATGAATAAACATAGTACACGTGATCACTCGAGAAATAAAACTTTGAAAATTTAGGATTCTTCTTCTATTTCTTGGATTTTTTTGGGTCAGTAGAAAAAGGAAAAAAAAGAAGAAGAAATAGCTAGTTCATCGATTCAAACTTCTTACACCTTTCTTCATTTTTGTGTCCTTCATTAGCTAGAAATTAAAAAGGAACACAAGATATCTCTTAGGAAATGTTTCAACTTCTCCTGTTGTACTTCTCAATAAGTTCTTTGAAGTATTAGATCTTTAAGGCTTTCTTTCAAGATGAACTTAACCACAAGAAAGCAGTCTGTGTTTCGACCTTAAAAGTCCTATCTCTTGCTTTTTGTTAATTCAGTAGTATCAAAGCATATTGAATGTATAATAGGACTACCATATGACATGGACTCTTCAACAAAGAAAAAAAGGAACTCTTCAAGACTGCAGAGCAGAGTACAGAAGCATCTAATATGTATGAACTCATATTGAGAATTATAACAGAGCAAATCATCCAGTCATTAGTGTTTAGCCTGCAAGAAAATTAAAAATATATATAAAGAAAATAACAATCAATTCGACCCACACGAAAGTTAGGTCCTTTAATCATTATAAGGAACTGAAAAGAGACTCCAGTTGCTAATGAACAAGTTACAAGTGATCTACTCTTGCTTACCACTGCTAGAGTCATCACACGCACACCATTTTCTCTTGACTAGCGCGAGCAGCTTTCTTCAAATTGACATTCAATCCCAGCTGCAGCAAGGAAAAGGAACTCATCAGGATTCTTGAACCAGATCAATGATGTCTAAGGCAACACAAGAAAACATAATGTAATAAGTGGGTTGCGGACTTTTTTCACTATATTCTTTAAATTTTTTAACTATATCATCACTTCGTAAATTATAAATATATTTCAAGAGGCAATGTAAAAGAAGAGAAGAAATGGAGCAGATAAAATAAAGAACGAAATTTAAACTGATTTCCAAGCAATAATTTGGGACTGTTCGAGTCTTACCGACAATTATCAGTGATGACACTAAGGCAATCATTTCCCATACTTGCTTGCTCTTCTTGAATTTCATTCACAGATTTTGCAGCGGAAATACTGCATTCATGCAACTCTATTGACGCCAAGGTACAAATTTCCCCCAAGTCTTGAGGGATTTCCTCCAGGTAGTAGCATCTTTTCAGAACTAGGCGTTCCAGCCTTGGGAAATTAACACTGCTAGCTTCCCAGTGCTTCAGATTTATTGCGCTGATTAGGAGGAACTTAAGGTTATTGAAAGCTTCTTCATCATTTAATTTCCATACATCACCATCAAATCCATTGTATTTAATCTTAAGCTCTTGGAGGTTTGGCAACACTACAATGTTTGCCATGTCTTCCCATGGTAAACTAGTACAACTTAAAGTCAACCTCTTCAGACATATAGGCAAAGTGAAAATACTTGGGATCCGGGGAAGTTGTAGTCCGTCTCCATTGAACTTCAACATTTCAAGTTCTTTTAAGCAGGAAAGACTATTTAGGTACTGGGACATCTTCCTTCCCTCGCATTCCTCCCAATCTCCGTGAACTTTCAGCCTCTTAAGATTTGGAATAGCAGAAACCAATTCAGAAGTACAGCTGGACAAACATAGACAAGAAAGTCGCTCCAGATTTTGTAGCTTGAAACCAGGCTTTACCTCTCTTGACGTGATAGGGAAAGAAAAGAAGTCAGTCACGTGAAGATGCCTTAAATGTTCTATTTGCCAAATTGTCTCAGGTACTCTTGACGTGTATAATCGTTGGTGATGACAAATCAAGGTCTGCAGATTATAAAGCTCAGACACTAACCTGTGAATATTATCTTCACAGTATAATTCAAGGTATCTGAGATGTACTAAATTTGTTATCACAACTGGAAAATCTTGAAAGCAACAATTATGGATTGCCAACACTCTTAGCCGTTTGAAGCGCTCCAAAAGAGTAAATCGACTTAATCCATGGAAGAAGTGCACTGTTCGAGTGAATGATGAGTCCCGGAAAGCAGCGCCATAAGCATATGAATGGATACTATAGCGACGAACACGAAGCTTCCTTGCCGAAGGAGTAACCTGCAGGAACTTCTCCTTCTCAGCTTCTCTTAAAATCAAGTCACGAATCAGATCATGGACACCACAGGTTTTCCCCTCACCATTAAATCTCCGCTTTCTAACCATTATCAGATTCCTACTAACAAGATCCTCCAAACAATCTTTTCCCACAAAATTTTCCAATAGAAAACCCTCAGAAACCCATAAGTTGATCAATGTCTCAATGTTAACCTCACTATCTTCTGGGAAAACTCCCATATAAAGGAAACATGGTTTAAGATGATTAGGTAAGTAATTGTAACTCATAGCAAGCACTCCTAGACATACATCTGATTCATTAGAAACAACCTTACTTACACTTTTGGCAACTTCTATCCAACTTTCTCGTGTTCTAGCAATTTTAGAGAGATGCCCTGCTACCACTAGAATAGCTAAAGGTAGTCCTTGGCATTTTTGTGCTACTTGCCTCCCGAGATCCTCTAATTCAGGAGGACAAACCTGTTGTTTTACCCCAAACACCTTTTCATGAAGTAACTTCCAACTTTCATCTGAATTCAAGAGGCTTATCTCATGAGGAATGCTGTCAGGGTCAGCATGAATAGCCAGATCTTTAAGCCGACTAGTCAAAATAATTCGACTCCCATTGTTGTCGTCTGGAAAAGTTAATGTCATAAGATCCAAGACATCATTACTCCAAATATCATCCATTACAACAAGATACCTCCGACCCTTTAACTTTTTGTATATCGCTTCCATCAAGTCATCATCAGTCGATGTTTTTATCTTATTTGTCAGCTGAGAAAGAAAAGAAACAACACCCAACAACAAAACTCTAACCCGATATTCTTGAGATACTGTCACCCAAATATGGATGTCAAAACGATGCCTGATTTCAGGATCATCGTATGCTTTTTTAGCAAGTGTCGTCTTGCCGATACCACCCATTCCCAAAATAGACACAATTTCTCGGGTTGAAGGGGGCCCGGTTAATCTTCTCTTAATTTTCAACAAATCGTCCTCAAGACCTACAACAACATTTTCTAGATTCAGATTTGCAACTTCTCTAGATGAATGACCAAGCAAGGAATCATGCGTTTGCAGTTCCTCATTTATAGGATCACCATAGCCTTGAAGTTCATTTGTAACAAAACGACTTCCTGTCACATTCCTCTTCACAACATCAATCTTTTCTATAAGTCGAGACAAGGTTTTGCATAATGCCTTTTTTCCCATTGTTTCATTAAGGACATTATTTTTACCAAACCTGCATCCCATCACCTCCCTCTTTAGTGCATCAAGTGTTTTGAATAAAATCTTGGATAATGCGTCTCTTTTCATTGCTTCAAATATCTTTAGTTCAATCACATCTTCTGCTTCTTCCACTGCCTTTCTAATCTCTCTCTCCAACTCTTCAACCTTTCCGCAATCTTTACTTCCCTTGCTAGTGTTCTCAAGAAAGTCTTGGAAATATTTAAGACTATCAAGGAGAGAGGCCATCAATGTTCTTGTTTCATCACTTACCAAATTTGGCTTTCGCTGAACGAGTTGCTCCAAAGTTTGTATAAGAGAAATCACAGCAACATAAGCCATCTCTATCAATTAGATTCCTAGATCAAACAAATAATCAATTTAGAGAACAGCAACAGTTAATAAAGAGGTCCAAGCCTTATCGAATGCTTACCTAGATTTTAGCTGCAGCTTCTGTTGAATGCTTCTGCAGTTTGGTTCACACAATACCTGCAAAAAGATCAAAACTAATAAGCTGCTGATATTTGTTGATAAAATAAGAATATGAGAAATCAAAAGACCAGATTCTCCCAAATAGAGAAGATATGAAACTGAAAGGTGAACTATGACTGTTGTTGAAACCTGAAAAGGAAGCCCAGTTACGGTTAGATCAATGTGTTCTCTTGATTTCCAGGTTACTAATTTCATGTATTATGACAATTACATGCAATTATCTTTTAGGTAATATGGTAGTGTAAAAGTTCTGAGATGAATTTAAAATGAGGAACATAGTAAGGATTCAAATATAGTTGACCCCAACTTGATTGGAATTGAGGCGTGACAGTTGTTGTTATTGAGGGTATAAATTCTTCATCTTTAACACTATCATGTATACAAATTAAATTAAACTCCAAATAAGTGAAAAGCATCACTGTTTTACTTTACTATCTAAATTCATTAACTATAATTTTAGAAAAATGAATTCTGAGAGCAGAAAAAGCAGGAGAGTATTAGTAAGAGCTTAGGCCTCAAATATATATTACCTGGCTTTATTTGGGAAGAAGTACAGTTAAAATCTACTAATTGAGACCAACAAATTATAATCTGCAAAATCCAACTTTCTGCTCTGAATGCACTTTGATGCTGAAAGGAGGGTTGTAAATCATAAAACTGTAATTTTGCCCAACTAATATAAGATGATTAGAGTAGCTACAGTTCAGTTCTTGAATCTTTAAAGAGCAGTGACGAAACTGTCCAAAAAGGGTAGTCTTTTTCTATTAATAATAATTAATAAAGCAGGTGAAGCTGAGAGGACTTTCGTTGACCTCCCTCCTTACTGATCAAGGGTAAATCTGGTAATTCATTCTATTTATCTGCTCTTGAGTCTGGTAGTTTGCGCAGCTAACTATTGCATTGCTTGATAGATTGACAAAAGAGGCTGACACACTTTTGTTGACTCCAGAAGAGCAGCCCATGTGGCCTATCCTAAAGGCTAGTCACACGACAAACCTTAATTTTACAACAGATATATGAACTATGGCAAAGTAAACTGGAAAAAGAGGCAACGAAGATAACTCGTGCAAAGGAGTAGACGTATTTTAAGGACTTGAAATATATTTGTAATCCCTTTATATAATAGTAGCAATTTATCATGGGATACCAGGAGATGGTATCTCTGTTCGGCATTGTATCAAACAGTTGGTATGTAACTTTTGTTTCCGAAAATTTTGCATACATACATTTTGATTTAGGAGATAAATGACATTATGGATTCTGCATAATACCCATATTTAGAATTCCAAAATTAAAAAGCAGTTATTCAAAGGAGATAAAATGGAACTTTATGCTCCTAGCAATTGAATTTGATGATAAATAATTGGTGGTAACTGGAGTCAATTCCAAAAAAGAACATCCAAAATCGCTGCTGCATCCAAAAATTGTATGATTGAAAGGTACTTCATATATGTCTTTAACCTTTCTGTTAACAAACTATATTTGAAATGTTACTTCATTTGCTTCTATGTGTATTTCGACCGTAGTATCACTATTGTTTGACTAGTTTGTATTGGAAAAGAAATGATTGCGGTTAAAGAAATGATCACATTTAAATATGGGAACTTGGGCATATCATCGGAAATGAATTATGAGGTCCCAAGCCTTAGAAGTCAATTTTTGAAAGAAGTTGTTTTGCTGAATTATCTAAGAAATGAAGAAAATAATTAATGTTTGAAACCATTGTTATCAAACTCGTATTTTGGTTCGAGAGACCGCTACAAATGTGTTATAATATTTGAATGATAACTGTGAAATTTGGTGAAAAATGGAGTCTATTTGACGTGACTTGGACTTCTGGTTAAAGAGTTATGAACTTTGAGTGTTCTTGATGAGAATGTTGAGTTTCGATGTTTAATTTATGATTTTACATATTATTTTGATGACGCAATCGCACGAGTAGGTCCATATGATGTTTTTGAGTTAGTATGCACTTTTGGTTTGACGTCCCGAAGGCTTGGGTGAGTTTCGGGTAGGTTCCAGGATGTTTTAGGCTTAAAACACAAGAATTTTTACATTCCTATGCCACATAGAAAACCTTATTACTCTCGATGTTTAAGGTTTGACTTAATTGCAGTTAGTATACCAAATTATCAATTATATACCTTAAATTAATTTAGAGGTATAATTAATTGATAGTTTTTTTACTCCTTAATTAAAAATTAAGGTGTCCATATATTCCACGTTTCTCTCCCCTTAATTCCTAAGATTTAACAAGCGTCGTTTCCCCCCTCCCGTTTATTTCTCTTCTCCATTCCCTCTTCTTCTAAAAAAATACAAAGATGAGACCCATTTTTTATAATCAAATTTTTAGTCAAAGAGATTCAATATGAAACCCATTGTTTCGGTTATTGTAATTTCTGGTAATTGTTAGATAATGTTCTCAATTTTAACAACTACTAGATCGAGAGTAAATGTATGACATAGAAGACTTCCACAATCAATCAATCAATAATTCTCAATCCTAAATTTGTGGGGTAGCCATACGAATCTTCTATAACCTCTGGCTCCATTTTGTCTATATTATTTTAATAT
Organism: Nicotiana noctiflora; assembly: GCA_032618575.1. NCBI lineage: Eukaryota > Viridiplantae > Streptophyta > Magnoliopsida > Solanales > Solanaceae > Nicotiana > Nicotiana noctiflora. The sequence continues at coordinate 28,786 of JASVEL010002935.1, forward strand.
TAAATAAATTATCTTTTTAAGCAATTTAGTGTGACAGTATGCACTACTAGAAATACAACAGTTTCCCATGGAAATTTCCCACCGAAAAATTGTTAGTGGCAATTCCCACCGAAATCCAATGGGAAAAGTGAAATTTCTTTTCCAGGAATAAATAATAATGTCTCCCATTGACTATTCGTGGGAAAGATTTTTGCGCAAAAATGCGCGTAATTTAGTTCCCTCTGATTCGGTGGGAAAGTTCATTAAAATTTAATTATATAAAACTAAAAAACTTTCCCAGCGAATGTAGTGGGAAAATAAAAAATAATTTAAAAAAAATATTCCCACATATTCCGTATGAACAAATAATTTTGAATTTTGAATTTTTGTGCGTTATGAAAATATTTTCCCATGGAGATTTCCCATGAAAGTAGTGGAAACGTTTTATTATTATTCACATAACCATTTAGTTTTCTATCGGTCTATTTTGTGTTTTATCCAGTATAACAAATATGAGCCACGATGATATTTAATTAGTGACCTTTATAATAAATGTTAGAAAAAGATAATTTATTGACATTTGTTAGAAAATATCACATAAACTTGATATTTAATTAAAAATGACAAAAATATTATGACATTTGATTTAAATGTTACGTAACTAGTAATAAAATGATACTTAGTTAGTGATATTTATCATAAATGTAAATAAATTAATACTTTTTTTCTTGGTAAAAAGAAAATTACTACTTTCAAATTTCTAAAAGAGAGAAAAATATATTTTGCAAAACTTCCCTCCAACATTTCCCTCCGAAAATATCCCAAAAGAACCCCACTCCTCGCCATTTAATATTTTATAATAATAATACTTATGTATTGATATATTATCTTGTACCACTTGATACCTTTATGTAATGTCGGGTAGAAGAAACCCTAGCCTTAATCATTTTTTTTCTTTTTCTCCCTCTTCTTTCTCTTTTCCTTCTCTAACGGCGACCAACCCTTAGCCATCGTCTCTCTTCCTCCTTCCGACCAGCCATCGTCTCTCTCTTCATCCGCTCCCCAGCAACGACCAGCCCGGGGGACAGGTAATTTTTCTTTTATCTCCCAATTTTGTTTCGATTGTTGCTGTTTCTTTTAGATTTTCATCCCAATTTTGTTTAGGTTGTTGCTGCTTCTTTCAATGGTTTTATGTTGTTTTCCTTTTTCTCTATTATTTTTTGAATTATTTAGAGGAATTTAAAATACTGAGAGCTCAAGTGTTGGTTAGAAATCTTGCTCTGAGTGAAGTAGTAGTACTAGTACGGGGAAAAGATTCGTGGAGAACATTGGAAATCTTGGTTAGATTCGTGGAGTGCACGTTTGTGTTCTCTCATTTTTAATTTTTTTTCTTTCTAATTTTCCAGTTTTCCTTTGTGGAGTGCAAATCGTCTCTCTCTTCCACCTTCCAACCAGCCATCGAAACAGAAGGTGTCCAAGAATAGGTACGATTATGAATATTCAATTAGTTAAAATGCATTGACCTTAACCGTTGTGGAATTCTATGTACTCTGTTTCATGAATAAAATTATGAAAAAGAGGTATAACGTGTAGATATCCATCCTTAGAGTAAATTAGAATGATAAAATCAAATAAACGCATCTTTTATGCAATTGTGATGATTCCCCAATAGATTCATCCGCTTTTTTAATGTTGAGAAGATAGTTAGTAAATTGTAATCTAGCACATACACAATAGTTGGTAAATTCTTAGCATCAATCACCTGCTAAGTGGAAATAATTCTTAATAAGACAAGTATACAAATTATAAAGTGCATAGTAGGCTTCATTTTAAAGTACTCATGAAGGCATTGTATGGGGAGCTGATATTGTATAAAAAATACAGTATATGCCTCGAAGTATCACACTGTACAATTAGAAATGAGTTTACAAAGACTTAAACTATAGCAGTATACCACCTTTTGATTCACTAAGTACACTCTATAGACCCTACTTTGAGATTTGTTTGTGATATTATTGCTTGCCTGGACTTAGGATTATAATAGTGCTGCCATTTTAGTATCTTGTGTATGATACATATCATGTGATTTTGGTTCTCATATAGGAGTTTGTGTTCATGATTGAAATAGGGAAGAACACATTCAAAAAAAAATTTCTGTTGTAATTTTTATAATATTAAATGAGTAAGAATAATAAATTTATTATTTGTGTATGTGGACAGAACATCCTATGTGGATAGACGAGAGGAATCTTCCTAATCGGCAAGGTTTAAGAGATGACTTTATACAAGGCGTTGGTTAGTTTATTAATCATGCTAAGTTATTTAGCCAAAATAAAGAGATGATTAAGACTTATCTAGAGCATATGACCTTTTCAGAGCAACTATCATCGCCTCGTGTGTAGACTACAAGGTATATACTTTTTTGTTAGTACGCTCTTCCACCGCAATTACTTATTCTTTTTGCTTCAGCTGCATCAAACTATTTTTTAACTTAGTGTTAGTAAGAGTAACCACATTTTGGATATGCATGAAACTCAAAAGATGCAATGGATATGCAGATACCCATTTTGTCTAACTTTTGTTTTCTTTACTTTTTTGTATGCAACCGAAGCATGCTTTTGTGTTGAATTAACTCATTTTAAAATTTAAATTGAAAATCACCATTTTTCTTTTTTTCCTTGGTTGTATTCAAATTGTTCTTTCTTTCTGGAGTGTGTTTTGATTTCATGGAAGAATTGAATCATTGCACTTTTTCTTTGAGAAATAATTATCTTAGTAACTTGTTCAGAGAGAAGAATATGTTTTCTTCAATACCAATGAGATTATATTGATGTGCTCTTGTTATTCATTTAATCTATTTCCACGAACATGAACCAACCATACTGATAGCAGCCAAACAAATGGAGTTAGTAAATATTTCTTGTTTGTGGTTTAAGGGAGGGGAAAGAACAACATGCACTTTTGTATTTGAAGTGGCCTATATTGTTTGGACTTTATTATAATTAACCAACAAAGCTTCAATTCCTTATAATTTCAGAAGTTATTCTTGAACCACACTCTTCAAACTTGCCATGCTTTATTACCGAGTACTATTTGATTCTTTTTTATTTTTTATGTATCAAGTTATCCTGAAAGTTGTTAATTCTTTTTGAATGTAAAGGCTACTTCATGTGCATACATAGCTGCAATTTTCTTTCTTCTACTTGATTAGCACAGAGTGTCCTCCGTCAATTATTTCCATTGCTTTCCTCGGAGAAATTAATTAGTATGAATCAATATGCATGTTCTTTTGAAGTCTAGATTACAATAATAGTTTTATCTAGTTTGGCGAAATATATTCCATCTATGTTCTTGATTGGTAAAGTTTGTTGGATAAGGTATCTAATAGAATTGGTTTCTATTTCTTTTCTTTTTTTTTCTCCTCTCATTCCAACGAATTTGAATACGTAATACATATTTGTTCTTTTTATAATAATTTTAAGTTTTTCAATAGGATGCTTTCAAACGAAGCTTGGAGTAGTTCATTCAAAGTTAGCCGATTGATGATCAAGGTAGGCCAATCCAATAATCCCAATAACATATCATAGACATGGGGATTAAGGCAGTTGGTGGCGTGCATAAGGGGAGAGTCTACAGCCTTGTATCAGAGTTTAGTCTCGATCATCGTACTTCTGGATTGTCTGGTTCTTATTATTTCACATTACTCGGCTGATCTGGATGAGTTTGAGGAATTGAATAGAAAGGTAGCGAATATTATTGAGTTATATCTTCAAGAAAGGGCTTCAAGGGAGGAAGAGTCAACGCGAATGGAGGAAGAGGATAGGCGAAGAGAGGAAGAGGGAAGGTGAAGGGATGAAGAAATGAGGCAAAATAACGATGGATTAAGACTTGTCACTATAAACTCCCTTTTAGCATATGGTGCATTTTCTGTGCCCTGTTCTCTAGCATCTGACGATAACTAAGGAGTACTTTCTTTTATTAGCTTATCTTGGATGGAATTTAGACGTTGAATAATTAAAGTTGGATTTCTTGAGTTTTTGTTCTACTTTTGAATTAGTGGGATTGATTAGTGGTTTGTGTAATGGATTGGATTGCATGTTGAATTTGGTATTTGAATGCTTAATCGTATATAATTTTGTATTGTTGGTTGTACTTTCTGTTTGGTAGGTGGTGTAGTTTTAAAAATAGATTTGGCTACAAAAATATTTATCAAATTTCTCACGGAATATTTCCTACGGCTTCCATGGGTAAAATAAAAAAATATTTAAATTATTTTTAATACTTCCCACGGATTTGGTGGGAAACTTAAGAAAATTAAATGATTTTATTTTATTACTTTCTCACGACGATCGTGGGAAATTATACTAGGTGAACCCACCAAACCTTCAGTGGGAAACTCCCTGGGAATTACCCACGAATGTCGTGGGAAACTATTTTCCCACCAGCCATTTTCCCACCGAGCATCTCCCCTGGGAATATCGTGGGAATATTGAAATTTCCCATCGATTTCCCACCGATTCTTCTGTGGGAAAAGTCTTTATTTCTAGTAGTGATGGGTGCAATTGTACTTTATTTGTAGAAATTTTGTAGATGAAGAGCAAATTTTGTAGTCAACATTTTTTTTCAACATAAGATTGTAGTTTAATTGTAGTATAAATATAGTAATTTTGTAGATACCCTTAAAAATAATACAACTTCATACAATACTTAAACTGATTTGTAGTTTATTTGTAGTTTTTTGGTAGAAATTTTGTAGATGAAGAGAAAATTTAGTAGCCAACATTTTTTTCCAACATAGGTTATAGTTTAATTGTAGTAATTTTATAGATACCCTTAAAAATAATACAACTTTATACAATACTTAAATTGATTTGTAGAAATTTTGTAGTCAATATTTATTTCAACAGAGATTGTAATGTAATTATAGTATAAATGTAGTAGTATTGTAGATACTCTTAAAAATAAACTACTTTATGCGTATTTAAACTGATTTGTAGTTTTTCCCCTCCTCTTAAACTGATTTGTATTTTGTAATTTTGTAGTTTTTTACCTCCCCTTTCTTCATCTTCTCCGTTCCTTCTTCTTCTCAAAAAATACAGAGATGAGACCCATTCTTTATAATTAGATTTTCCCATTCATTTTTTAAGGTTAGTTTAGTTGTTACTTTATATGCTTAAATTAAAATTATTTAAATGGGTGGAATAATTTTTTTGAAGAGAAAATTAAACTGGAAAATGAAAGAAAGAAGAACTGAATTTTCCAAAAGAAGGTAAACAAGAAAAAAGGTAAAAGAACAAAAAACGAGGAGGCAAAAACGGAGAATTTCATGAACAAAATATAGGCATTGTGTAAAATCAATTAGAATATTTTATTTTCTTATTTGCAGCGCGCCCATTTAAGAAGATTCAACTACTAATAATTAGTAATTAATGGATGGTATATAAATTGTAGAAAAAATATGAACAGGACGGGTAAATTAGAAAACATGCACATATTTGGTAATAAAGTTTCATATATGATATAGGAAGGAAAAAATCCCTAAAACATAGTTGTTGCAGGTTCAGAGAAGTTGTAGATCTTTGAACCCGCCAGTGAGGTCCGCAAGGATTTGTGTGGTCCGCGGTGAGGGGCTTTGTGGCCGCACTCGATTTTGTGCAGTCAACTGTGAGGAAGAATCTGCAGGTTCACTAGTCTGACTTCGGAAGCCCATATCTTTTGATCAACAAGGAATTTTGAGATGCTTCGAAAACGAAAGTTGTATCCCTTCGTGTCTAGTTTCCATAAATATAAAGAAATCACAGTTTAGACATCTGTAGAGAAAGTTATGGTCAAAATACTAAAGCATGTCACTATAGTCTCTATAGTGAGCTCCGCGGCTGCACTCCTTTTTGTGCGGTTCACGGAGGGGGTATGAGAGGGGTATATTTAGACGGGATTTTTAGTTATTTATTATTTTTCAAAACGCCAAAAATATAAGAGGTGATTTTTCAAATAACATTTCTTCTCCAAAACATTAGTAAGTGATTTCTAACTTATTTTATTTACTCCTTAACGTTTTTTATAAGATTTCATCCTAGAATCTAGGGTTTTCATAGCGGAATTAGGAATTCTGGGTAAAACCTAAGAATATTGAAATTGGGTGATTTAGACCTCAAATTGAGGTCGGATTCTAAAATTAATTAAATATCCGAATTCAGTGGTGAATGTGTAATCGAGTTTTGGTCCGAATTTTGGGTTTGGACCAAGCGACCCCCAGGTCGATTTTTGACTTTTTGGGAAAAACTTTAGAAAAGTTATTTCTATGCATTAGAATTGATTCATTTAGCACTTATTAATATTATTAAGTAACTTGAGGCTAGATACGAGCGAGTTAGTGGTGGACTCAAGAGGTAAAATGATAGTTGAGACTTGAATTGTGTTCGTGGCATCGAGGTAAGTGTTTGGTCTAATATTAGCTTGAGGGATGAGGAGTTGTGTCTTACCCGTGTGCTAACTATGGAGTGCAACGTATAGGCATGGTGACGAGTATCAATACGTCGGTGTCAAGCATGCCTATGAGTCTTGTATTGTAATCGTTATGACTCTGTTGTGGTTTATTGTGCTTCATGTGGGGATTATCATTATTGTTCACTTGTCGGGATGTTATTGTGGTATTATTGTTCCCTTGCGGGAATTTTTGTTGTGATATTATTGTTCTTTTTCGGAATGTTATTGTTATGCCATTCAGCCATTGTTCCCTTGTCGGGATTCTTTTATGATTGGTTTCGATACATGAAATGGGAGCGGGTTGCACGTCTGCAACGGAAATATATGAAATGGGAGCGGGTTGCACGTCTGCAACGGTAATATATGAAATGGGAGCGGGTTGCACGCGTGCAATGGTATAATATAAAATGGGAGCGGGTTGCATGCCTGCAACGGTACTATATGAAATGGGATCGGATTTCACGCCTGCAACGGTATGTGTACTTGTTCTTCGTATTTCCTTATCCTTGCTGGTAATTGATTTATGGCATGCCTTACATTTCTCTATTATTGTTCTGTTGTTATCTGTTGCTCCCCACAACATGTTTCCCTCGCCCAACTTTAGTTGTAATTATCTGCTTCTATTTCCGCTGTATATGATTTAATTGTACAGGTTTATTTGGTAGTCTGGTTCTAGCTTTGTCACTACTTCGCCGAAGTTAGGCTAGGCACTTACCAGCACATGGGGTCGGTTGTGCTGATACTATACTCTGCACTCTTTTGTGCAGATCCCAGTGCTGTAGACTTCGGACCGCAGTGAGATTGTTGTTTCTTGTTCATCAGGCGATCCGACATAGTCCTGCATGCATCCGCAATCCTTGGTGTCTCCTTCTATCTATTATTCCTGTTTCTTTCATGTATTTTTCGAGACAATGTTGTATTTATTTCATTTAGATCTTTATTTGTAGTACTCCTAGAAAGTTTGTGAAGTTGTGACACCAGTCTTGGGTAGATTTATTATGGATTGGTTTTAGCAGTATTATTAAAACTTTACAATACAACCGTCTGCTTATTCAATTCTATTTTTATCTAATTGTTAGCTCTTAATTATTATCGGATTAAAAATGGAAATAAGGTAAATAGTTCAGTTGGCTGGTTTCACTAGTAGGCGCCATCAGAACTCACGAGGGCAGAAAATGCGGGTCGTGACAAAAAGTTACTTGAGTTGGATCAAGATGGCTAAAATTTGAGTCATAGCCCAACCCATCCAACTCCCACCAAGCTTTAATTAATGTGTGTTATTTTCTTATAATTATTTAGTTATCAAATAAGACTTTTTTATGACCATATATAACATATCAAACAAAAAAGAATTATTTTTATAATATTTAAACAAAATTACTCATAGATCAATTTAATATAAAAATTACCTTACTTTGAGATGAGCAAAGATAGGTTGAGTCAAGATGGACCTTAATCAGATCGAAGTAGTTACAAAAATAACCTTATAGTATTAAGTATAATAACTTATAATAAAAGGGCATTACCGAAATTTTATACTTAGCTTTATAATCATATTAATTTCAGAACATAATACTACACGTTAGAAATCCAACAAGCATGAATACAATGTCGATGGACACAAATAACCTTACAATACTAATGTCTTTTATATGACTAAAGGATATATTTGTAATATTATTTAATAAATAATACTAATTTCACTTGGACATGAAGCCCGAGTGCCCGACGATAAAGTATTTGAGTGTTCTTCAAATTCAACTAAAGTATTACTCCTTAGAATTTATGACAGACGATAGAATTAACTTACAAATTATACAAGTATTTGTATCAAAATAAAACATTGATAGGGGATAACAAGCAAAGACCTTACATAAAACTAAAATACTCTTTACACTATAAGTCAATTAGTGTTTTTTAAGCTTACACTCCCGCGACAAATACCAAAAAAGAACCGTGCTCTAATTTATTTATGAGAGTTCATCGTTCCATTGTTCAATCGTGCTCTATCTGATATTAATACCAATATTATTATATAAAAACATGTTATTGTGTGTTTAATTGATGGACTTTTATATCCCGTGATACATTTCTATAATGAAAAAAGATTTATTTTGGATAAAATTATAATATGTTAAAATCCACCAGAGAATTCTAAATTTAACTAAAATATTATTCCGATGTTTAGCTAGAATTATGAAACTAAAACGTGCTTATCTTTTCCTTCGATGTCGCAATTCTAAAACGTGCAAATTTAAGATATTTGGAAACGTGATAATGTTTTATTTTCAATTTAATTTGTCATTAAGCATTTATTTTCAAGCGTTAATTATTTTAACAATTTTCTCAAAGCACACCCATGCATGTTAGCTTAGGTTTGAAATGAAATATATGTCGAAGTTTAATATTCGTTTGATTGACTTATTTTCACAATTATATACTCTTATGCCATGAATTGTCTCCAAATTCAAGATTTATATTCAATTTACATTCAGAAAAAAACAAAAAAGTCATAGAATATTATTAGCAATGCATTGTTTATAGTGCTTGGTTAAAATAGGGCATGTGTACATTTAAAACTTTATTGCTTTTGAATAATTTATCCGTAGTCGGTACGACAACAACTGAAATAACCATTCCAACTATATTAGCAATATAGTAATACCGTAAAGATTTTTTTTTTATTTTTTTTAATATTTGGCATGAAGCACCTATGGTTAAACGTTAGTCAATTGAAATAGTTAATAAGAGATTTGGGGGTATAATGAACATTGAAGAATCGTTTAATGAAAAAGTAGTGAGATTTGGAGGTAATTCCAATCAAGTGAATGCAAGAATTATACAGAATTCTCGTATGTGTTAAAGTGAATCAGAATTATACATAAAAATGATTTAAGAAAATATCTTTATACTGATTTATCATTAATTAGTAGCTTAGAAACAAGCAAAAAACACTGGAAAAAATGTTAAAGAATATTTGAAAAAAACAAAAAATTAAAATGATGGAAAAAGACAGAGAATCAAATAAAAAGAACGAGGCAAACCAACCCTAGAAAAGAATAAGACAAAGCACGTTAAATAGGTTGGAAATTTGGAGTTAAAATAAAAAAATGATAAATAAAATTATGGAGTAATAAGTAGGGCATAGTTGAAAAAACAATAAAATTAGGAAATAATTCCACCGTACCAAATTGGTTGTTTCATAAAATGAGACTTTTGATTGTTCCTAAACAATGCATTTAATAATATGATACAATTAATTTTAAATAAAAATCAAAACAAACATAATTTCGAAGTAACAATGCAATACGATACAATGAGTATCAACCATTCAAATAAGCTGTTAATAATCGAAGGGATTCAAAACCTATATAAGACCATTGATTCAATTCCTACTGCCTAAAATCCCTTTTATTTTGAAACTCTTAGCGTTAATTCTGCTTCCGCCACAATTCAATGACATGTAATATTGGAGAGAATATTACTACTACTAGCAGAAGGCTGACCACATTTAGAAATTGGAGCACATAACAAAGTACTATGCAGAAAACCTTACGTTTCTTGCGATCTTGATTCCCATGATCATTATTACCACTACAGCTCTCATATTGTTGTTTATTACAATTAGGAGCAATATTAATATTGTCAAGTTGTTGTTTTGGAGGAGGAGATGTTGATACTGATTGGAGTATTTTTCTGGTTGTAGAAGGGAAAGATAGTAGAATAAATATGACAAATAATACTCTAAAAAGAGAAAAGGGAAATAGTAATGATTTAGCCATATATTGATTGCACAAGAAAGCTAGGAATGAGAAATATTCATGTATAGATTCGTATATATAGAGGAGGCAACAATATATAGGTTTTCTCCCTTTCCCTAGTAAAAGTGTAAAATTTTGGAATTTTGGTTATAGTAGGTCTTTGATATGAATCAAAATTTTATCCACCTAGAGAGTTTTAGTAATTCGCCACAACTAGAAACGGCTAACTATACCTAATTTATAGCAACTTATTCTGATTAAATGATGACTCTAATCCTCTATAAATGAAAACATTTTGCTTTCTTGAAAAAACAAAAACAAAAAATACCAAAAAAGAAAAAGATTTTTGCTAACAAGAGTCTCAAAGATTTTGCTAGCCGTTGACCAAAAAAAAAAAAAAGATTTTGCTAGCGAAAGTATCATTATTGCAAGAGAACAAGATTTAACATGGGCCATTACGAAGTTAGGATTTTCACGAATACTAATATACGAATAGAGAAAGTAAATGCATTAAGAGAAGAGCCAAATTTACGGGAAAGGATCCCTTAAATACGATTCAAAAATAGAGAAAGAAAATATATATGTATATATATATATATATATATATATATATATATATATATATATATATATGCATAAACTAGTAAAGTGGTTCGGATGCATTCTGCCCACCAAAATTGATCAAATAAACATAAAATTATAGAGAAGAGACAAATTTATGGAAAAGGATCCCCTCCAGTATTTTTTCCTCAAGTATTTCTCAATTATACTGTAGGATGTTGCCATGTGTCACTAAAACTTTTAAAGGTCAAGATATCGCTGGGATATTTCAATATCCATATTCTGTTTATGCTATCTTAATATATATACAAAAAGAAATTAAAATAAGTGCTGACAACATAACCCATGGTCTAAACTAGGGGTGAACAAAGGAAACCGACAAATCCCATCAACCCAATAATCAGAGTCAAACCGAGAAAACTCGATTATGGATTTGTTTGATTTGGTTTGGTGTTGGAAAAAAACCCAATCATAATTAGTTTGGTTTGGTTTTAACTAAAGAAAGTCAAACCGAAACCAAACCAACCCGACACTACGTATACATATATAAAAATTTAGATATTTTAAATATATAAATATACTTATTGTGATGTAATTTATAAATATTTCTTTAAAGATTTCATAATTTTATCTTTTGAGGTATTATTATAATATTGGACTTAGAACTTTTTAATGTTCCAATAAGTTTTATTGTCATTAACATAAGTAAATTAAAGGAATTTTTACCTCCTATAGCAAAGGTTAATACCTTATTAATTTTAAATAAATACTATTTAAAAAAATTATATTCTATAGATACATTTTAAGGTTTATAGCAAAATATTTAATTTTGGTTAACTTATAACCTTAAGCCACTAAATACACTAATCGGTTACACTATTTTCTTTCACTCTCTACTTTGATAAATCTCATTCTCTCCCCCCATCCCACTAAAATTTCCAATCTCTCTCTCCTTCCACCGATTTTGTGCAAAGCCCACTTCAGAGATGCTGATTTCGACCATGGAATTTCAGGGGATCTCAAGCTTCCCTTGAGCTTTTATATATAAATAATTGCCCTGCTCGATTTGTCGAACGAAGACTATCTTCTTTGTATAGTAGAATGTGAGTCCAAATTGTTCTTCATCCAAATCTGCGATCCAAGATTGCTATGCTAAACTTACTGTAACGACCCGACCGATCATTTTGATTCCTAGCGCTCCGTTCAGCAATTAGAGACCAAACAACTTCATATCAGGTATTATGGCTTGTACGAGTCGTCGGAATTAAGTTCCGGGAAGTTCAGAGCCAGTTTGGAAAGAAAATTCTTATTTCAAAAGCTTAAAGTGAAAGAATGAACTAGGATTAGAATTTTGAGTAAACAACCTCAGAACCAGGATCTAAAGTTCCAGCAGGTTCGTATGATTATTTCAGAATTGGGCATATGCCCAGTTCGAGTTTCGGATAACCTGGGAGCGTTTTGACGCATATAGTGGAAGTTAGCATTTTAGAAGAAATTATATAAGTTTGGCTTAAAGTGTATTTTACTGTTATCAATACCTATTTGGGATTCCGAGACTATAATAGCTCCGTATGGTAATTTTGGATTAGGGGGCGCGATCGGAAGTAAATTCGAAGGTCCGTAGGTCATTATGGAGCCATTTGGCTAAAGATAAAAATTTGAAGGTTTGTGAGAAGTTTGACCGGAGGTGGACATTTTGATATCGGGGTCGGAATCCAATTCCGAAAGTTGGAGTAGGTCCGTAATGTCAAATATGACTTATGCGCACAATTTGAGATCAATCGAACGTGATTTGATAGGTTTAAACATCGGAAATAGAAGTTTAAAATTTTGAAGTTCATTAAGTTCAGATTGGAGGTCAATTCATAATTTTAGCATTGTTTGATATGATTTGAGGCCTCGAGCGAGTCCGTAATATATTTTGGGATTGGTTGGTATGTTTCGTTGGGGTTTCGGGTGCCTCGGGTGGATTCCAGATGGTTAACAGATCAAATTCAAAATTTGGAACACGGCTGAAGGATCTGGTTGCTGGTATTTTTGCTTCTGCAGTGGGCTAACTGCACAAGCAGCCCCGCAGAAGCGGAAAGAAAGCCGCAGAAGAGGATTTAGGCTAAGAAGAGAAGGGACTGCATACACGATCATATTTCCGCAGATGCGGGACCGCACATGCAGTAGAGTGGCCATAGATGCGGAATGAGGGGCATATGGAGAGGACAACAAATGCAGTCAATGTTCCACAGAGGCGGGACCGCATCTGCGAATGTGCTGTCGTAGAAGCGAAAATGGGGAGGTCCACGGGAGACCGCAGATGCGGCATTGTAACCGCCTGCGGAACCGTATAAGCGGTCAAGGAACCGTAGGTGCAGAAATAGCTCGAGGTAGAGGGGTTGTTTTAAAAATCGGGATTTGACCATTTCTCTCATATTTTTCATGGCTTGGGTGATTTTTGGGGAGCTTCAAGAGAGGATTTTCTCATCAATGATAAGGTAAGTTATCCCCCCTTATTTTGAGATAAGTACACCAACTATGTATAGATTTGAGCATTAAAATTAGAAAAAATTTGGGGGTTTTGGTAGAAAGACCTAAAAATTGTATTCTTGGAATTTAACCACGATATTGAGTATGAAATTTAGTAGAAATAATATATTTGAGTTCTTAAGGTAATGGGTAAGCTTTATCATTCACCATTGGCGTTTTGGTCAAGTTTTCGATCGGGGTTAGGAATTTCTATAAATTAGATTGTAATGAATAATTGAGCATATATTAATAAATTTGCGTAACCGTTGGCTAGTTTTGGAGCATGGTACATAAATTAGAGTCTTAGGAAGAGCGTAGAATGCCGGTTTGGATCTTCAAAGCGAGGTGAGTCACTTTTCTAACCTTGTAAGAGGAAATTGTTCACATAGGTGAATAATTGATTATGTGCTCCTATTTGCGGGGGCTACGTACGGTTAAGGTGACGAGAGTCTGTGCGTAGCTTGTTATGCTATTATCCGCGTAGTTAGGACCCAGAAGCATGATATACTTAGATTAATTGTAAACTTACTGACAACTTGATTGCTTAAATCACATTGAAATAGTGAATAAATTTCTAAAAGGGATTAAATTCCATTTTTATTAAACTGTTAAAGGAGAATCGACTTTTAATTGGGATAAATGTTCCTGGATAAATTCCTAATTGGCTATTTGCGCATGAGTTTTGATGTGTTCATGCGTCGCATATATGATTTGCGAGCAGGGCATGTATTTCAATTTTGGAGTGGGCCGAACGACTAGGCAGATAATATAGATGCATCTATGGTTCTTGCCGTTTGACCCTCAGCAGTGCACAATTTACCTTCCTGTTGGAGCGGGTCGTCGACCTCGATATGATTTGCGCATGATATATATACTGTTTCCTGAGAATTTTAAAAGTTGATATTTCCTTTCGTAGCTTGATATAAATTGATAAGACAATGAAAAGTAAACCTTGAAAATCCTTTATTATTTGTTAAAGATGTTTACATGTTTTCCCGCTTTATGAGTTAGAATTGCTATACAAATCAACGATTTCCTTACACTTTAGTATATTATTATTGGACCTCTAGCAAGTGTTGAAGCCGACCATCTCTTCTCTACTTCTTCGAGATTAGGCAGGATACTCACTGAGTACACGTTGTTTACGTACTCATACTACACTTATGTACATTTTTGTTTGCACAAGTATATGTAACTCTAGCGGCCTACTGGGCGTAGTAGTACGTATAATTCTTGGACTAGTTGAGCTGCATCGTTCGAGATGGCTGCAGCTAGAGCAGCCCCTCTAGTGTACTGTATTTACTTCCTGTCCACTGTATTCTGGACGGATATTGTATTTTATTTTCTTGTCAGTAGATACTCATGCACTTGTGACACCGGGTTCTGGGATGGTTGAAGTATTGTATTTACTGCTTATCATTTGAATTTGATTTGAGACTATATTCTTTAGAATTGCTAAATTTGAAGGAAAATCCTAGATTTCAAAAGTATTAAAACGAGATTTTGATTAAGTAATTTGGTTGTCTTGCCTGACAGCAGTGTCCAGCGCCAATACAACCCTTAATGGATTTTGGGTCGTGAAATTTACACAACAAAATGAATATTGAAGCTTAATTTCCTTGTCATTAACAGTTGATTACTGGAGCATTGATGCCGTAATTTGTTCTTAGGCACAGACAAGAGAAACTTGGGCTTTTCCTTGGCCACAATTGTTCGAAAGCGGATTCGCTAGAAATTAGGGTTTGTTCTTGATCAAAGATCGCGGAGTTTGGGGTTGAATAACTTAATTTTCTGTTAATATATTTCAATGTATTTTAATGTATTTCATTGTCTTTTTTTCATTGTAATTTAATGTATCTCGTTGTATTCCATGAATTTCTTTGTATTCATTGTCTTTTTTTTTAAATTGTATTTCAATATATTTTGCTGTATTCTATGTATTTTATTGTATTCACTCTCTCTATATACCATGAATATATTCTTATATTTTTCTAGTTAATGTAATTTATGTATTATATAATTTCTCTGAAGATTGCTATATTTTTGGGGTATCTTTTGGTTGAGAATCTTTTTTATAACTGAAAATATAATTTGTGTGTGTTATAATTGAGTTTGTTGAGTTATATTAGAAGTCTATCATGTTAATTAATCCATTTCCATTTTAAAAATAGTGTAATCCCTCATTTTTACACTGTGAATACAATCGAACACAGTCGAATACAATAATTTGTCGAGTTGTAATCCCATATTTCACTCCATGAATATAGTTGAATACAATAATATATCCAGCTGTAATCCGATATTTCACTCTATGAATACAGTCGAATATACTCGAATACAACAATTGATTAGCTTTACTTTTCTTATTCACACCTATTTTTGCTATTGTATTCAGAATACAATAACTTAAATACATCAAATATATCTTATAACCACAGAAAATATATCTGTAATCCGTAATATGGTATCTATAGATGACTAATTACACTAAAAGATAGTGCTTTATGAAAATTTCCCTAGATTATGTAGTGCTAACAAAAGCCCAAACCAAAATCAAAGAAATATTAATGCTAACAAAAGACATTCAAGTCAATACTACGAACGGTAATGTATTAAATATCTATTTTTTGTTTTGCAACAATTTAAATTAAAATGCACAACCTATTTTTATTTTTTCTTTAGCATTTAGTCATATAATTAATACTCCCGTATTAGTCTACTTATTTTAGCACGACTTAGTACTTTTAAATTATGTTTATTTTATTATGACTTTTTAATTAGCAATATTTATACTACATAACTTTAATTGTCTTTATTATTAAATATTTTAGGATAATGCTAATACATATCTCATATTTTATATTATTTTCTTGAAAAATACTTTATATAGTTGTATCTTTCTAGGACTAAAGAAATATTTTGAGCCTAATTTATATATTTTGTTCTACGGAGATTTCACCAAAAAAAATCCGAAAAAACCGGAGTAACCCGAAAACCAGAAAAAACGTAGAGTGAAAATCCCGAATTTTATTGGTTTGATTTGGTCTTTAGATTTAATAACCCGACACAATAGGTTTGGTTTAGTAATTGTATATTCCGAACCAACCCGACCTATGTACCATTTAACTCATTTCAAGATTTTATTTCGAAACTAAAGAGTTTATTTTGATGCCACTCTCACCAATTTGACAGTAACTCTTTTATTTCATGTTTGCTGAAATTACACGTTCACCAAAAAATTCATTTGTTATTGCAGAATTCTAAAAATGAAAACGACAGCGATGAACGCATATATGATAATAAACTGATATTGAAATATCCCAGCAATATGAGGCCTTTAAACGTTATAGTGACAACATCCCACAATACTATTGAGAAATACTGGAGGAAAATATACTGGATGGGATCTCATCCCCAAATTTATACACATTAAAGTGCCATTATAGCATCAACGAAATTTTTTATTTTCTGTCTCGTATAACTTACGGTAGTTGTATCATGTATGAGGTAACTTTTTGTCTCACAGTTTTGTGGACCCAGAAGTATAACATTGAGGTCCACAATTTTGTGAGAAAAAAAGAAGCCTCATACAACTAGTAGTTAATATTGGGGTCCATAATTTTGTGAGATAATCCTATAAGGCATAAAATACACAGTTAGTGCAAAACACTAGCGGTTAAAGCTCAAACTCAACTAAAGTATAATAAATTAGAGTGTAATAATTAACTAAAATATGTAACTATAGCATATCATCAATATATCATTTATAACTATGATCATTCACCAATGGTGATTCTTACTTCATTTCTCAAATTACAAATTTTGATTTTGCAGATTTGTTTACGCTTATATGAAATTACGTATCACGACCCAATTCCCAACCAGGTCGTGATGGCGCCTTTCGTGAAGACAAGGCCAGCCAACAAAATAATAACACCTTATTTTAACAGTTACTTAGCATGAATAATTTTAAATCATAGGTAATTTAATCATAAATGCGGAATAAACGTGATAAAATAGGGATACCATCCCGAATCAGCCTGAAATCGGGGTGTCACAAGTCACGAGCTACTATAGAGTTTACTAAAATGCTGAAAATCTAGAACTAGGAACAAATTCCGAAGATAATGTAAATACAGAAGATAAAGGAGAAAACTGGGCTGTGCACACCGACAACTACCTCGTCACTACTAATCTGCCTGGTCTGAAAGTAAATCAGTGCTCAAGAATAAACTCAACTATACCTGTATCTGCACACATGGTGCATGGAGTAATGTGAGTACTCCGACCTAGTGAGTAATAAAATCAAATAACGACTGAGAACATAAAATCTCATAAAGGCACAAATAATGCTATCTCAAACAGTAAAATCAGTTAAGCAGTAAAACCAGTAAAATATAACAAGAATTCTCCTTAAAAACATTTAAATACAAATATTCTCAACCAGTAAGAAATGCTCAGAAACCTGCCCCTCGGGCGCAATATCAAACTCTTAGTCAGTATCAGCCCCGCGGGCTCAGTATCAATCACACAGTACAACATCAGCCCCTCGGGCTCACTCTCAAATCACATGGGTACCTGAGCACACTGCAAGTGTGCAGACTCCGGAGGGGCTCCTACACCCTAGCGCTATCATAATGAGGCCTCAAAGCCTGAACATATCAATATGAGGTCTGAAAGCCTTCTCATAATACACTCGAGGCCTGAAAGCCTCCTAACATATCGCTCGAGGCTTGAAAGCCTCCTCATATATCACTCGAGGCTTGAAAGCCTCCTTACGTATCACTTGAGGCCTGAAAAGCCTCCTCACATCACTCAACATATCCTTACAAGTGGCCCTCGGCCTTAATCTGTCCAAAAAATAATCTTAAGCCCCTCGGGCATCAGTAAAACAATAATGCTGAGCTCAAATAATAGTTTCAATATTAGTTAAAACTCCAAGTTTGAGTAAAAATATAGCTGAGTTCATGAAATAGTATAATTCGAATGGACTGAGTTCAATTAATATTTCAAATAGTGAGAAAAACAGTGATGAGAGCTCATAAGGAGTTCAAACAATCGGTAAAAACACATATCATAGCTAAATACGCGGTAAAAATATCATCCGGACTGGACCACGTTACGATCCCCAATAGTAAATGACCCCGCATTCGTCATTAAACGCGTTCTTAATCTCAACACAACACCAAGGTGTGCAAATCAGGGGTTTTAAACCCTCATGATATCTTTCAAAATCATTACTCACCACTAGCTAGAGAAAAGTCTAGCTCGATATGCCCTTTCCTCTCGAATCGACCTCCTCGTGCGCCGAATCTAATAAAAACCACAAGGAATATGTCACAAAAGGCTAAGGAAACATAATACAATCGAAAAGACTCGAAAAAATCAAAAATCACGAAGTTGGCAAAGTCCGAGCCCCGGGCCCACTTCTCAAAAAATTATAAAATTTACATCAACGGACCCCTTATCTCGCCACGAGTTTACACATATCAAATTTACCAAAATTCGAACTCAAATACTCCCTCAAATCCCAAATTTACATTCTCTTAAGTTCAAGCCTTAACCTCAATTTTTAACCTCAAATTCCTTGATTTTTCACCTTTGATTCATGTAATAACACATTAGATTTACGTTTTAGGCTTAGAATTCCTTACCTCAATGAATTCTCTTAATTCCCTCTCGAAATCGCACAAAACCCCCCAAGTTCGAAGTGAAAATGTTGAGTTATTTCAAAAATTCACGAAGATGGAATTAATACCCCTAGAACAACATTTTTCACTTCTGCGATAACCTTGTTGCTTATGTGACACCGCTTTTGCGGTTCCTTATCCGCTTCTGCGGTTCTTCAATTCTTACCTAGGACCGCTTCCGCGGACCACCACTCACATAAGCAGGTTCGCTTCTGCGGTCCGCATGTCCACTTTTGCGGAAACTCCCCAGACTCTTCCTTTCGCTTCTGCGGCTTCCCCTCTCGCTTCTGTGGAGCCGTTTGTGCGCTCCATTTATGCAGAAGAGAAAATACGAGATATCAGATACTTCAGAAATCCTTAAATTCCAAATTTCATCATGTTAGCCATCCGAAACCACCCCGAGGCCCCCAGTACCTCAGCCAAAGGTACCAACACATTTTAAAACATTATTCAAACTTGCTCCAATCATCAAAACACCTCAACTAACACCAAAATCATCGAATTACATCTGATTCAAGCCTAAGTTTCTTAAAAATTTCCGAAACACACATTTGATCCAAAATCACCTAACGAAGCTACTGCAACTCTTGAACATCCATTCCGACCCTCAGATCAAAATCTCACCTATCAATCGGAATTCGCCAAATTACTAACTTCGCCAATTCAAGCTTAATTATACACCAGACCTCCAAAATAAATTATGATCATGCTCCTAAGTCACTAATCATCCCCCGAAGCTAATTGAATCACCGAAAATTACATCCGAGCCCTCTAACTCAATAGTCAATATCCGATTGACTTTTTCAAAATAAGCCTTCTTTAAAGAGACCAGGTGTCTCATTTCCATCTAAAATCAATCCAATTTGACTCGATCACCTTAATTACTGACAATGAGGGATAAGGAAATATAAGATGAGGGAAACGAGGCGGTAACTCACGTGATGACGGGCCATGTCATCACATTACGATATTACTTTTGGAGCTAGTAGTGAAATATTAACGTATCTGATGTTTCCTCGATCGAAATTAGGTGAGATCCAATTGATTATTGTCCTATAATGAGTAGAACCTCCCTAGTCCAATACTAATTATCAAATAAGAATAATTTGAACTTTGTTTGCGACTGTGAAATTTGGTTGTCTAATATCGAGAATAATTGATGTAATATTTATATGTATGTAACTGATTTAGTTAATCATGTAGCTGAGTTAGTTAGCTATGTAGTTGAGTTAGTTAGAGTGATAATTTTTATAATTAATAGTCACACTTAGTTATATTTTATTTTCCTCTTAGACACACGTGTATATACACTACTCAGACATGAGATAATATACAATTTTTATTTTCCCCAATTCCTCTTATCTCTAGAACTTTGTTTGAAGCTCGACCTAGCTCATCAATGGAGGTTTATCGATCATTGACCTCCATCTTCGATATGGTATCAGACCTCAGCTCATAATCTCTGATCTAGATTTAGTTCACATCTTATTTTTCTTCTTTGCTATTTTCACCCGATTTGAAATATCAAATCAAAAGTTTCCAGTCCATAATTTTTTCTGAGATTTGTCGATTCACAACCTCTCAATCTTCAATTAACTCAGATTTTTAATATTCTCTACCTCATCTCATCACTGGAGACAAAGAACCTCAAGACACCACTACAATTATGGATTCAACCAATCTGCTATACATGTACCCATTGAAAAATATTGGGACTAATTTGGTACCGGTGGTATTTGATGGCACCGGATATAAATCTTGGAGGAAAGGTGTTCTTAGAGCTCTCTCTGTGAAAAGTACAGTAAGATTCATCACATGAAAATGTAAGAAACCTAATGTCGGAGAGACGATCTATGACCAATAGGCATGATGTGATGATATAGTGACATCGTTGATTCTAAACTCGCTCTCAAAGGATTTTGCTGACGGTTTGTAGTACATGAGTGACACAAAGGAGGTATGGCAAGAGTTCGAAGACAAGTACGATCAGACAAATAGAGCAAAACTTTATCAATTACAAAAGGAAATTAACGACCTAAATCAAGGAACCCTAGATATAATTGGATACTACACAAAAATAAAAAAAGATTCGGGAGGAGCTTAATACCTTGAATGTACATGCCCAATGTGGATGTCAATGCACCTGCGGTGCCAAGGCAAATTTGTACAAGGGAGAACAAGATCGAAAGCTAATTCAATTTTTAATGGGACTCAATGAAGTCTACACAGTTATTAGGGGAAGTATTCTAATAATGAATCATCTGCCTAGTATTACACATGCTTTCTCCATCCTTATTCAGGATAAAAAGTAGAGAGAAATTAGACCAAATAATTGCCTAGTCATGGAACCCACCTCTCTGAATGTAAATGGACCAGGAAATAACAAATTCAAAACCAATTATACTCCACAAGGCAATACTATAGGACATAACTCCTATAAACCTGCATTTCCCCCTAATAGATCTAAGTTGTATTGTGACTACTGCAAGAAGCAGGGGCATACCAAGGGAAAGCTCTATAGGTTACATGGGTTTCCACAAAACTTCAAGTTTACAAGGGATATGAACACATGATATGCTGGAAATGTCCATAGTCAGTGTGAAAGGATGCAAACCTACTATAATGAAGATGCTAGTGGTAGCAATCATAACCAGAGTCTTTAGAACCAGACAAAGGAACAATACAACCATTTGTTGAATCTACTAGAGAACTTCAAAGTCAATAATACAAGAGAAAATCCAAACATGATCACCAATGGAGTTGTCAACTTCGCAGGTATTCTACCTTTCTGTACTTGTAAAGAGATAGCTGAAAAACCATGTGTAAATGTTCAAGTTCAATTATTGATCCGTGGATATTAGATAGTGGAGCTAAAAGACACATGACATATAGAAAATCTTTTCTCACCAATATTAGAACCCTACCTTATCCCTTTCTTGTCACCTTGCCTAATGGATACAAGGTGAAAGTGACAGAAATTGGTGATGCTTTACTTAATCATAAGATTACTTTGGTTAGAGTCTTGTATGTGCCTAGTTTCGAATTCGAATATAACCTCATTCAATTCACTCTTTAACAATGCATCTTGATTGCATGGTAATTTCAATAAGTATCTTTGTCTAATGCAGGCCCTTCAATCAAGAGACCTTTGGAGATTGGTAAGGCAAGCTTTGTTCAAAGTGTCACAAATGTTCAAGCTTGAGTCCATATACTATTCCAATTTCTAGTCTGTCTCATTCTTGTATTTCCATTTCTGATAACAATGCTAGTAGAAAAAATGATCAAATTCATCCAACTCATTCATTACCAACTGTAAATGATCCATCTGGCTCATTGAACAATGTAAATAGTATCCATTCATGCAATAAAACTGATCCTTTTAGTGTAAGTTTTTCTCTTGTATATTCTGCATCTTTTGGAGATAATATTGATTACTTCTGGCAAAATAGGTTAGTACATGTACCTCATGTAAAGATGAGGAAAATAACTACTATACCAGTTAACTTTGCACCCAAACAACCTTTTATTTGTTCCATCTATCCTATGCTAGACAGACTAGGCTGCCATTCCCTGAGAGAACTGCGTCATCCACCAAAGCATTTGAATTACTTTATGTAGACCTATAGGGCCCCTATCATACACCAACACATGATAACTACAAATACTCCCTTATCATGGTTGATAGTATGTCAACCTAGACTCACCTGCTAAGCTACAAAACCAATACTTTTCATGCCATTAAATGCTTTCTATCCATGAGTGAAAGTTAGTTTGACACCTCTGTTAAGACCATTAGATCTGACAATGGTCTAGAATTTCATAACCATAAAGTACGTGGGAGAGTACATCCTAACAACTTCCTATATAATAAATAGGCTTCCATCCACTGTTCTTAACAAAAAAACCCTATGAACTTCTGTACAATAAAAGGCCTAAATATTCACTACTCAAGAGTTTTGGCTGTCTATGCTATCACTGCACACAAAAAACTCATAGAGACAAGTTAGCCAAGATCCGCACCTCATGTGTTTGTAGGTTATCTCTTTGGTAAAAAAGGTTACAAGGACCTAGACTTTGCCACAAAAAGGATACATATATCTACAGATGTAATGTTCCATGAAAATATCTTTCCTTTTACAGTTTTTCCTAAATATTATAATTTCCTTTCTGTGATGCATCTGTTAAATTCTAATACATCCAATTTTCATCCTACATCTAGGGAGTCAAATTATTATGACATGCGTAATAAAGATGCATCAATTTCTGTCACTGATGGACATATAACTGATACTGTTGCACTTGTTCCTCCACCTAGTTCACCATATTCTCTATCTAGTTCAATAACACCTAATCAGTCCAATAACCCTGCCTCTCAGCCATCCACACATTCACATTCCACTAAACCTCAAGTAATTGAGTCTAACAACCTTCAAATAAATCCTCCAAATCCCAGAAGATCAGGCAGAACCTACTCCTTCACATTTCAAAAACTATGTGTATTCCTTGCCAACTCTTCATCATCAAAACACAGAGTCTGAACATCGCATCACTCCCACATCTTTTAATGCATTCTACAAAAATAAACAACATGTCTAATTTAATATATTGCAACTTATGAGCAAGCAATTACTTAGAAACATTTCACATGATTGTGAACCATCTTCTTATGAGGAGACATCTATGAATCCTGCTTGGCAAATGGCAATGACATAGGAATTTGAAGCTTTATATGCTAACCATACTTGGGATCTAGTTGAATTACCTTCAGGAAAGAAAGTTATAAGCTTTAATGGGTATATAAGATCAAACACAAGACAAATGGCAGTATAAAAAGATTCAAAGCAAGGCTAGTAATGAAGGGATACACATAAGAAGCAAAAATTGATTACACTGAGACTTTCTCACCAGTGATAAAAATGACCACAGTCAAAATACTAATTAGCATTGCAGTGAAGAGAGGCTGGAATCTCTACCATCAAGATGTCAACAATGAATTTCTTCATGGAGATCTACATTAAGAAGTGTACATAGAGGTTCTACAAGGGTTAATGGTACCTACTGGAAATTTAGCATGCAAACTTAGGAAGTGACTATATGATCTAAAACAAGCTAGCAGACAGTGGTATGATAAATTGACAGAATCTTTACATTCTAGGGGTTTCAAAAATTTATACTCATTGTTCTACAAGAAAAATCACGTAATTCAAAGCCTTCCCGTATAATCAATTCAGGATAAATGATATTGGAAAGTTACACTACTTCTTGGGGCTAGAAATGGTGTACAAGGGTGATGATGTACTGATTTGTCAAAGAAAATTCACTATGGACCTACTGAAGGAGTATGATTGCTTGACATACTCCCTTGTTAGCTCTCCACTTGAATTTACCATCAAACTGAGCAATGATTAAGAAACCTTGTTGTCTGACCCAGAGTACTACATGAGGTTAGTTGGGAAGCTAAATTTCTTAATAAACACAAGACTGGAATAGCTTATAGTGTCAAGTATCCGAGCCAATTTATGCAGGCTCCTAAAGAAAGATCCTACTTCGGGAATATTCTTCTTCAATGACCTCAGCTATACCGTAAGTGCATACTATAACTCAAATTGTGCTGCCTGTCTTGATTCAAGGAAACCTGTGAGTGGGTACATTGTGTTACTTAGCGATAGTCCTATTAGTTAAAAGTCAAAGAAACAAACTACTATCTCATTATCCTCTGCTGAGGCAGATTATAGGTAAATTAGGAAAGTTGTAGGTGAGTTGGTATGGATTAAAAGATTACTAGAAAAGCTAACAGTCATGTGCACTAATCCTATAGTTGTATTTTGGAACAGTCAAGCAGCCGTTCATATTGCAAGAAATCCTATATTCCATGAGAGGACAAAGCATATTAAAGTGGATTGTCATTTTGTCTGGGACAAGATACAAGATGGGCTAGTCGAATTATATCATATTTCCACCTCTGCTCAATTAGATGACATCTTAACAAAGGCTCTTACAGAAGTCAAGCACTCTGATCTTCTCAGCAAGTTGGAAGTGAGTTCCTCACCTCCAACTTGAGGGGGATATTGAGAATAATTGATGTAATATTTATATGTATGTAGCTGAGTTAGTTAATCATATAGCTGAGTTAGTTAGCTATGTAGTTGAGTTAGTTAGAGTTATATTTTTGTAATTAGTAGTCACACTTATTTACATTTTATTTTCTCTTAGACATATGTGTATATACACTACTCAGACATGAGATAATATACAATTTTTATTTTCTTCAATTTCTCTTGTCTCTAAAACTTTCTCTAAAGCTCGACCTAGCTCATCAATGGAGGTTTATCGATCATTGACCTCCATCTTCTCCATCTAACACTAATCTGACACACTTAATTGCCAACTCATGCCCAAATGGCCGATATACAGAACAATCCCAATAGGCCAATAATTAATGCCATGGAGCTAGCTGGTAGAATAATAAGATGTCATGATTTACGAAAGAAGAAATAATGTATGATACGCTCTACGAATTATTCTTTCTACCCTTTATAGAAGAAACAATTCTATCATTCTATCATTGATCTTTCTTTTCTTTCATTCCAAACTAGAGAGAGAGAGAGGTAAACAAAAAATATACGGATAGTTTCTCTTTATAGGTATATATAGTTCTTTCTGGTCAAATATTGGAAGCCTATTTTCTGTGAGTTAACTACTGGTTCAACCACTTAAATCATATGGTTTGAGTTCTTATCAGATCACACATTTTGTGAGTGCATATCAAAAGTTGATCAAGTTAACATCATCAAGTGAAGTGTTTGTCTCTGACTTTGAATAACAAGTGTTATATACTCCCTCCGTTTCAATTCAGATCAGATAGTTTAATTCGGTATGAAGTTTAAGAAAAAAAGAAAAAGACTTTTGAAACTTATGATCTTAAAAGCTTAAGGGTAAAAACTTTGTGAAGCCATAACATTTGTGTGGTTACAAAAACTTCCCATTAATGATAAGTAAAATAAAGAGTTTAAAGTTAAATTATTTCCAAATTTAAAAATGTGTTATTTATTTTAAAACAGACTAAAACGGAATGTACCTTATCTAATTTGAAACGGAAGGAATAATAAATATGATTGTTGCTTATTTTTGTATGTCATAATATAACTTAGCTACACAAGGACATTCGGGTCTTAAGTTTTTATGGATTCCTTCTTTGTTACCGGGGTCGACCCCTAAGCCATAATGTCTCAAAACTGAATATATATCTTTAAGTGGAAGAGGGTTGCCTCATGTATTAATGAGAAGTATATTCCATTTTGATCTTTTCAACTAATTAGTTAAAAAATTCTACTCGAGATCGAAGAATGTAATGTATGTTCTTTTAAATTCATACTGGACATACAATTTTATGTTGTCATTCTTTCTTTGATTTTGCTAAATAGAATTAATATTCATCCATCTTCAAGTGTACGTCTTTTGATAATTTTTATTTAATAACTTAGACGCAATTAATATTTCTATGTGAGTATTAAGTGTTTGTACTTGTAGATAAGGAGTCCACGGGCACAATACGCATCTCAGAAGTCAGTTTAATTAAAATTAGCACTTAGTGACAATTAAAGAATCAAAAGGAAAACACCGGAGGGAGAGGGGTGAGAAGAATTATATAAAAAAATATTTTTCGAAAAATATTTTCCACTTACCAACCAAACAAGAGAAAATAAATAATAAAATCACTTATTTTCCATGAAAACATTTTTTAGGAAAACGTCGGAAAATGTTTTCTAGGAAAACATTTTTCTCTTATTTTCCTTCGTACAAAACACACCCGTTGTCTTCATGTATCACCATTGACTTTCAACAGTATGCATCAAATAGCTAATTTTCATCAGAAACACATGTAACTCAAAAAACACCACATTTCTTCATAGTTCAAATATTTACAAAAAGGGAAGCAACGAAAGATCTACGAGTTCACAGAATAACAACCCCCAGTAACCTATATTTGGTTAACTAGCCAGAACACTAAAGAAAACTATATACATCAAAAATTCATATATATTCTTTGAATAATTCTAAAGCAATGAAAGAGCTACAAGTTTCTTGAACAATAACCCCCCAACCCTTATTATGTTGTTAACAAGAATACAGAAATAGCTGACAAGAAATTGTATTTGAACATAAAAAGAAAACTCTTTTCTTCACGAGCTATATATACTTCGCACCTTCTAAATTTTTCTCTTGCAGATCATACTCACTTTTTCGATTAAACGATCTTTCTTGAATGGTGGCCAAAAGTGGCTTCCACGTTGGTGATTTCTCTGATCTCTGTCTGATACCATAGGCTATAACTCCATTCTCCGGCTCAGCCCAAATACCTCGGCCTGAAAACCGGTTAGGGCTACTAGCCGGTGAATTACAAACCGGGCTAGTACCATTCGACGGTTTTTTCTTCTTGGACTTGTTCTTATACGCCATGGGATTTCTCGCTATGCTATTGAGATTTCTAACTATTTGAGCAAAATCTATAGGAGAAACACTATATTGAAAAGTTGAATGAGGTAACAAGAAGTAAATATAGCCTGGTTCCAACATGTAATCAAGATTGAGAGGCTTTAAACAAGAGGATAAAAGTTGGGATTGAGTGAACATAAAGTGATTTTGATGTTTGCCTATGACTTTACAAACACTAATAGAATGATCAAAATCCTCTACATAACCATTCAAATGTACCACTCTTATAGTCTTTAATTTTTCTGAGGATTTGAAACAAAAACACCAATACATTTTTCTTTTTCTTTTTTCTAACTCTCTATTTTGAAAAAGGGGTTGTAAGGAAAGAGACTTGGAAACAAATCCTTTTTTCTTGGTTTCTGAGATTGATAATAACTGGACAACTTTATATTTAGACTTAAAAATATTGGATTATATAATATATAGTCTCAATCAGCTTTGTCATCTAGTAGGCTAGTTACCCAATTGGAGATTAGAACTTTATAACTAACTTGTCATCTGTGGGAGTTGAGGAAGTCAACATATCATAAACAATAATACAAATAAAATGTTTAATTATTTCTTTGAACGTTTTAATTATATGCTAATATTCTCTCTCTACATATATACCTAAAATAAAAACTTATCTCACATTATTAAATTATTAATTTTTGGCAGTTAGGACTTAGTAGTATGTTTTGTCAAACTTTCAGACAGTTCGGATTTTTGGTTTTCGGATTGAAGAGTTGTTATTCAAATCCGATTCAAATAAGTTCAGATTGGATCGAATTTTTTAAGTTTGATTTCGAATTAATCAGTTTTGGTATTACGGATTTTTGATTTTGAGCGTATAAGTTGAGACGTTTGTACTTTTTACAAAAATAAATATTCAAATAAAGTATTCAAGTTAAATTGGCTGAAAAGTTTTATATTCTTGCCGCAATCATCCGAATAAAGTCTTCAAAAAAATGAAGTTATTATTAAAAAAATACAGTAGAGATATTAATACGCTAGATAAAAGTAGCAATAGTAAAATCATGTACAAATAGAAAGTACTATGGATATAACTTGGTAAATAATATTGAATGTATGCGATAATATCTAATAGGTAAATTATTGAAATTATTACTATTGGCATATGGATAATGGACTAAATATAAAGTATAATATCCCATCCAAAATCCAACTTTTTAAAAATTAAAGCTAATCATAGGTTCTTCTCTCCACCGGAACAATAGGGCCTCAAACCAATCAAAATCTTATTTTTAGTTTACTATTCTTGTGATAGGAAGTTATGTTAAATCCAAATCTAATTCCTAATCTGAAAATCCAAACCAAAAATCTATCAAATTTGGATTTGCCCAAACTATGCCCACCCCTACTCATCGTTAAAGTTCTTTTGCTTAAATAGAGATCAAACCTAATAGATTAACCTAATTCCTTAATTAGAGTTTTCTCTAGTATATGGATTAATACTTTGTCTTCAGACTTCATAATTCCATATTAAAATAAGACATATTTAATTAATTTCATCATCATATAACAAGTCATCTTTTATTTAATTTTCTGAGGAGATATATAATCAATTATTCTTCTTATTTCAAATACTATTTTATATATACTAATTAGTAGTTTCTTGGTTTGACTGATCAAGGCGTAATCGCAACAGAGTGGGATTTTACATCATTTGACATTAAAGGATGTTTAACCAAAAATATAGATTTTGGTTCAACTAATTAAATTGAAATAAAAAAGAGTCAATCTTAACTAGTAAGAATATCCAAAGCAAAATACATAAGTTACCCTCTGAACTATGGACCAAATCTCTATTATACACTTTTTTCGGACAAAAATCATTACACACTCAAGCTTTCCGAAGTGTGCCTAAACACACTACTTTTTACAACGGGCAAGTGTGTGTTTTATACCTAAAAGAGGCGAGTGAATGCAAATTTCTTGGATCTGAACCATTATCTACACGCCACATGTCAAGGCTTTTTTATTTTAAATTTTTTTAATTCATTTTTTGTTTTTTTTCTCTTGTTAATATATCTCCAGATAATTTGGTCTCTCTTCCACACCCTTTCACCCCACCTAAACATTATTTTAGGGTTTAGCGCTCAAGCTTGATGCCTTGGCATTGCTTGAAGAGGCTGCAACTCCTAATTGTATAAAATATGCACTATTCAACATTAGGTCCCCATATGTCTCAATTTCCGTTTCTTCCATTCACTTTTTGTTGCATCCTTATGCTTCTTCCCTTATGTATAGTTCCAACAAAAATCGAATTTCTTGTGTATTTTTGTTTCCAGATATATCAGCTATCTGATGGAGTGTAATGAAAATATGAATTTCTTGTGTAATTTCTTTAATGGGTATGAAGAAAGAAGGTGATGGTGTTTGTGGGTTTTGGTCAAAAACATAATGGTGTGTGTGGTTGCTATGACAGTAATGGTGATAAGGTGATGACAATGATGATTTTAATGATGGAAAAGGCTTTAATGGAGAAGATGACTAAAAATGGGGTTGGGAAAGATGAAAGATCCTTTTATTTTTTATATTTTTAAGAAAGCAACTTTTAAAAAATTGGTCAACAAAAAGGTGATGTGTCTTAGGTACACTCTGAAAAGGATGAGCGTATTAGGTGATTTATGCCGCAAAAAGTGTGTAACGGAGATTGAATCCATAGTTCAGGGGGTAACTTATGTATTTTGCCATATCCAAAAGATAAGGTTATCGGTTTTATGATGGATAATCTGCATATTTGACCAAGTGATAATGAATGTGAGCAATAATAATAATATTCGTATTTTTATGTTGTTTGATGTGATTTGAGGTCTCCACTAAGTTTGTTTGATATTAGGATGAGTTGGTATGTTTTAATGGAGTCTCGGGGGGCCTCGGTGATGATTTAGATGGATATCGAATTAGAATTTGACTTAGTAGAATTTCTAGGCTGTTGATATATGGTGTCATCGCACCTGTCGAGGATTGGCCGCACGTTCATGAACGCAGAAGCAAGCCAATGGTTGCAGGTGCAGTTTGGAAGGAGTTGGGCAGTGGTTGTAGGTGCATGGGTTTTATCTGCACATGCGAGTTCGCAGATGCGGAGAGTGGAGGTGCATGCGCGAGGACTGGAGAGGAGACATGAGGGCATAGGTGCGGATGGAAGGCCACAAGAGTGCATGCGCTTCTGTACATGAGGGTCCATAGAAGCGGTGTTAGGAGGTGTGGCTGGTGATCGCAGAAGCAAAGGTTTTGTCCGCAAATACAGTCTTGCCGGTGCGAAGAGGGGACCACAGGTGCGCGAGGTAGGGTGTGTAGTGTAATTTCGCATGTGCGGATTTTTAATTGCAAAAGTGCTACTGCAGAAGAGGGTATATGGTCCGCAGAAGCGAAAAGCATGGTAGTGACTTAAATTTGAAGAGTTTCGTGATTTATTCATTTTTGGACTTTGGAAGCTCGGATTAAGGCGGTGTTTGAAGGGGATTTCACTATGTTTCAAGAGGTAAGTCACTTTTGATCATTTTTATTCATTAATATTGAATATCCACTAAATTTACCACCTAGTTTATGTGTCTTTAAGGTGGAGTTTAGGAAATTTTCACTAGGGATTGGAGAGTGAGATTTAGGGATTTGAGTGATGATTTGATGTCGATATTGGTAATTTTGGTATGGTTAGACTCGTGGTTGAATGAGTGTTCGAATTTTATTATAATATTAGATTTTAAGATGTGGGCTCGGGGT
Organism: Nicotiana noctiflora; assembly: GCA_032618575.1. NCBI lineage: Eukaryota > Viridiplantae > Streptophyta > Magnoliopsida > Solanales > Solanaceae > Nicotiana > Nicotiana noctiflora. Next base: position 60,002 of record JASVEL010002935.1, read on the forward strand.
TAACTTTTTGACTTTTGTTAAAGAACTTAGCTTATTCATTCGGAATTGATTCTTATAGCTCGTGTTGATTGTATTGAGTTATTTGTGGTCAGATTCAAGTCATTTGGAGGCTGATTCGCGAGGCAAGATCTTGTTGGAGTAGAGATTTTTACGGTTGAGGTAAGTAATATTTCTAAACTTGGTTCTGAGGGTATGAATCCCTGAATTACATGTTACGTGGTTGGTGTTGAGGTGACATACATGCTAGGGGACAAGTGAGTGGGCGTGCACCGTAGAAATTATGACTCAGTTAATTTCGTGAAACTATATAGTCATTAAATCCTGATATTATTCATGTACTCTCCATGTGTTAGAGGAATTGAGTTGTGAATCGGGTTAAAAATTATTTCTAGGTTATATGAAGGTACCGTTAGGACCCACAAAGTTCGTGTTATTGTTGAATTACTTGCTTAATTTATAATTATATACTCAATCACATCTATCATTTGCATATCATATCTCAGTCTCTATTTTGATTTATTGATACATCATATTATCATTGCTTGGTCTAATTTTCATGGAATTTATGAGCCTGAGAGACTGGAAAGATTGATGATTGAGTGAGGTCGAGGGCTTGATTGAGAATAATATTTATGAGATCATGATATACACTGCATCAAGCTTTACTGATTCATGCTATGATCATTGATTTATATTAGCGCTTTGGTAGGATCCGCTCCTCGGGAGTCTGATATACCTACAGCGAACGCATGTACCTACTGAGTGCGAATGTTGAACGCGATTACTGGGTGATTGGGAGGATTGACTGACTGGGAGGACTGAGTGAATGGGAATAATGAGTGATTGAGCTTGCTGAGTAAATTGATACTCCGAGAGTATGCATATGATTTTATCACTGTGTTACATTACAGTTGGCATGCATAATTGACATGTAAATATAGTAGTGTATCATATATATCAGTCACACTTGGCATATTTTATCCTTGTTGAAGTTGAACTGTTGAACCTGAAAGCATGTCTATATTTCTGTACTGTTTAAATCTGTTTTGGACTATACCTCTCCAAGCTCGTCACTACTTTCAGCCCAAGGTTATTCTTATTATTTATTTAGTACATTGGGTTAGTTATACTCATGCTATACTCTGCAGTTCATGTGCAGATCCAGGTGCTTCCAATTACGGTGGTTGCTAGCCTAGAACTTTATTCTGTTGGAGACTATCGAGGTAGCTGCCTTGGCGTCGCAAGCCTTGAATCTCATTCTTTTCAGTTTGTATGTACTGTTCTATCTTCTAGACAACGTTTAGTAGTCATACTATGTTATCGTTTAGATACTCATGTACTCAGTGACACCCGAATTTTGAAGAATTTTGTATTGAGTCACGGTATTTTCTTATCAGTATTATGAGATTTTTACTATTTAAGCTTATTTCGAATTGTTTGAAGTTTAAAGATGTGTGGTTATTTGTAAGTTGTCGACATGTCTAGTATCGCGATAGGCGCCATCACGACATATGTGATTTTGGGTCGCGACACCCATACGGGCTGCGTGCACGGTCTCACGAAAATGTGAATATCTCTCTACTTTGATGTGACAAACGGTTTAATGCGTTAGAAACTAGAAGAGATATTCAATTTGGTTGGTAGATCATCCCGTAATTTCAAGCATATTGGAAGAAATGTTCAGCTACATTTGACCTATTTTCAGCACATTTGCGAATGTAACTTGTGATGGCCTTTGCCAACTTTTGTTCTGCAACTTGCTTGACTACAAAACATAATACATGACTATCATACGACTAAAATGACTCATAACATAACCTCCTTGTCATGTTAAGTTCCTTAGGGTGACCCCAAAAGCATATGATAACATTCTCAACTTGTCGACTTTCATTCTTCGATTCATTTAGCTTCTAAATCTTCTAACCCTCTTGGTATTTGCATTTCATGATCTTAAATATTTATAACTTCCAAGGTAGCATGATTAACTTACTTTATGTACTTTTGAGGAAGATCTCATTTCTGAGCTTACATTAATCGATGTACGGCGTACTTTAGCATACAAAAGAAAATGGGGTGTAATATCTCCCCTCTAAACGTATTGTACAGTTCATTTATATAGGCCCTCTCCATGTATATATCACGCACCCCATAACCTACCTAAGTATAGTATCTTTTGGCTCTCAATATTTTCTGTCCACTCATGGAGCTTGTTGGGAAACATCTCCAATCAACTTAATTGTCCCATAGTACACATGAATCCATTTTACCCATAGCTTGTCTTTCTTCTGACAGAGATTCCATAACACTTTGCACATTGTAACTTTATTCCACACACTGATGTCAAATATAGTTAGGCCAGTAGTCCTAGGCATACAGATTTTATCCCACGCCAATAAAGCTTTTTTGGATAGTTCAACACCTCTGGTCCTCATGAATCTTCTACTTTAGCTTCCATAAATGAATGGTAGCACAAATATATACTTAAATGAAAAATAGGAGATACTTTATCAATTGGTTCTGCCTGCATTGAAGAGGAATCCATTTGACTTGATTCTTTCTAGCATTTTAGGCTGTTGTGCTAATGTCTTTAGCCGCTGAATCAGTTTTAACTTTGCACATTTCGGATGAAAGTTGAAATTAGGCTGTTGTGCTAATGTCTTTAGCCGCCTGCTGAGAAATTCCATTACCAATACAAACAAATACAGGGATAAAGGGTCCCCCTTCTTTAATTCTTTCCTGACTTTAAGCTGACGTTTGGCCATAAATTTTAAATTTATTTTGAAAATTTTGATTTGGGTAAAGTTTAGTTTGAAAATAAAAATATGTTTGGACATACGTTTTCAAAACAGAGAGTCCATTTCATTTTGGAATATATATATATATATATATATATATATATATATATATATATATATATATATATAATTCCAAGTTTTGAGGTTTTGACCCATATTCAGCTCAATAGCTGATTTGGGATTTAAAATTTGCGATTTGGGATTTGGCCAAAATATGGACAAAATTTATGGCCAAACACAAATTTTAAAAATAAATTTCAAATATATTGGCAAAACTCATGACCAAATGGAGCCTAAAGGGTTTGATTAGCTTCCCATTAATAATGATCGAGTATGAAACTGTCTTCACACAAATCATGATCAAATCAACAAGCATGGCTGGAAAATTCAGAGATATTAACATGTCATTAAAACGCTGAAATGAAAGTTAGTAACAACTTTTTTGGGCATTATTATTTAGGCGGATCCAGGATCTAATCTCGAAGCATGGGTTCAAAAGTTTTAAGATTTTAGCACCGAACCCATTATATTTTAAATTTATAGGTATATATCTATAATTTTTGTAATTTTAACAAATATATAAAAAAAAAAAATTCATATAAAAAATGATGAGTTCAATGGAATCCGCACACTTTACATCTGCCCCAACCTCAAGTGGGTCTATTTTAGTTTCCAAATGGGGCAACTAGCCTACTGGACGACAAGACTGATTCAGACTTAACATTTATATCCCAAGATTTTCAAGTCTAAATATATAGTTGGCCAGTTTTCATATCAATCTCAGACCAAAATAACAAAAGAATTAGCTTCAAAATCACTTTCCGTACAACCCCTTTTCACAATAGAAAGAGAAGAGTGAGCAATAAAAAAACAAGAAAAATGTATTGTTGTTTTTCTTTAAAACCCTCTGATAAATTAAATACTATCAGAGTGGTACATTTGAATGGCTATGTAGAGGATTTTGATCATCCTATTAGTGTTAGTGAAGTCATAGGCAAACCCTATAACCACTTTATATTCACTCAATCCCAACTCTTATCCACTTGCTTAATGCCTCTAAATCTTGATTACATATTGGAACAAGGCAATTTTTACTTCCTTTTACCACACTCAACCTTTCAATCTAGCGTTTCTCCTATAGATTTTGCTCAAATAGCTAGAAAACTTAGTAACATAGCCAAAAAACCCATGGCTAAGAACAAGTCCAGGAAGAATAAATCGTCGAATTGTACTAGCCCGGTTTGGAACTCACCGGCTAGTAACCCTAATCGGTTTTCTGGCCGGGGCGCTAGCCGGGTTGAGCCAGAGGAAGAAAAAACAGCATATGGTATGGGACAAAGAATATGGACAAAATCACCAACATGGAAACCACTTTTGGATACCATACAAGAAAGATCGTTTAATCGAAAAACGGAGTCTGAGCTGCTAATATTGTTTGATAAGAGAAATGAAGATGATGTGCAGGAGAAAAATTTAGAAGGTGTGAAGTAGCTCTTTCATTGTTTTAGAATTATTTCAAGAGTATAAAGTAGCTTATAATTAAGAAAAGTATTACTTTGGTTTTATTATCTTTTGAACTTTTGTTATATGTTCTAGAGCTAAAAAATATATTCTGTAAATATGAATAACACATAGATTGCAGGATGGAAATTTGGTGGTTCTTGAGTTGCCTGTGTTTCTGATGAAAATTAGATGTTTGATACATATTGTTGAATGTCAACGGCGATGCTTGAAAACGACATTGACATTATATCACATGGTGATTTAAGGTATATACACTAAAAAGATTTTTCTTTTACTCGGTAAATTTTAACTTCTTGTTATTTTTACAATTCTTGATGGAAATTTGTGGAGGTCGAGTATTATGATTGTAGGCTAGGAGGTAGTTGAGTCTTGCGTTAACTTGTATTGTTGTGAGCCTAGTCTGGTAGGGTTTTTGTCTGAAATAGCTAGGGATATTGTCGTATCTTACTATTTTCTCTTTTCGATGCATGACCTATTTATTAGCCATCATTTTGTTTTGCATTTTTCCTTCTGCATTTTATATGAAACTAATATTCTCTCCTTTTTATTTTTCTTATTATCTTGAGCCAATGGTGTTCCGGAAATAACCTCTCTATTTCTTCGGGGTAGGGGTAAGGTCTACGTACATATTACTCTGCCCAGACCGCATTTGTGAGATTCTACTGGGTTGTTGTTGTTGTTGTTGTTGTTGTTATTCTTATATTTCCAAATTAATATTTCTCAAGAGATATTTTGCTTGTATTATGTTTTTACAAATGATAATTTAATCGTTAATAACATATTATAGTTAGCATTTTCCAGGATACAAATTAATGTATGTCAAAATATTTATCTATAATTACCTCATAAATTACTTGATAGCGTAAAACCTTTTGTCAATAGTCAATACATAGAATTTAAATATATCACGTATTAACTCATCCGGGGACAAAACAAATCAGACCATAAAACCTGACCGTGTTCCCAGATTTAATAAATGACCTGTTTTATATATTTATAGAAGATATTAAAAATCGAAAGTAATATATAACCCAACATTTATACTGTATTGAATCTGTTAAAGACATATTTATATAAATAAAAAGTATGTTTTCTTTATTCAAATTTGTAAAAGAAGTGATTACACAATTTAATATAGTATCTGAGGAGGTAAAAGTTCTAGGTTCGAATAATGCTGCCATTCATTATCAAAAGGAATTTTCACTAAATAAAGATAAATTATCTCTGCCAATATAAACTTTTAGATTAGATGTTGACTTACTTAACATAATTTTTATTTAAGAAGGATGAATTGCACAAGAATGACATTCGAATCATATAACGACGCGTTGTCATTGACGTAAATCAAGATGCTAGAAAGAATTATCAATGCCATGTTGTTCACCAACTCTTTACTACAACGTAAATAAGAAGTTGATTAACAATATGATAATGTTAATTAGGACTAAGCAAACAACCGAAAGATTGTAGAAATTTCCTTAACTTTTTCAACCAAAAAGATAAAGCCACACGCTTTGTTGTTCAAGTCCGCGCTCCAAATGATAATACCGGAGGGATTGAATACTAATTACACTGCTTTAATTTACTTGAACATATTTGATTGGGCATAAATTTCAAGGAAAAAAAATTAAGATTTTTGTATTTGTGGTATAAAATGAAACACATATATTTTGTGTGACTATAAATCATTGCATAAAGGTAAATTATTTTCAAATATTAAAAAGAATCGTTCTTTTTATATATATAATAATGGGTTAAACTCAGTTAATAATAATATTCCTCAACGTAGATCTTAAAAGTATGAATAATATCATAGTTAGTGATATTATCTCCACAAAGCTTCAACTGAGAAGTAATTTTGAACATCGCTGAATTGTATTCAGAAATAGATTTAAAGTCTTGAAGCCTCATATGAGCCCAATCATATCGTATTTGTGGAAGAGTAACCAACTTTAAATTGTCATATCTTTCTTTTATGTCATTCCAAAAAATAAGTGGATCTTTGACTGTGAGATATTCTATTTGCAGCCCTTCATCAAGGTGATGGTGCAAGAAAATCAAGGTCTTCGCACAGTCTTGGATGGATGATTTAGTTTTGTCTTTAATGGCGTCTTCAAGACGCCTTGCATCTAAATGGATTTCAGCATCCAACACCCATGTCATATAGTTATTGTCCGAAATTTCAAGTGCAACGAACTTTCTTTTCATAATGACAATCATAATTAAAAAGAGGAGAAAAGTTATACCTTTATCATCTCAAAAAGCTTCTTGAGACAATAGAACTTTGTGCTGATAATGTGTGATGAAAACAATAGAAGAAGAATAATATTGCAGAGAAAGAGATAAAGAAAATTCTTATTGAATTTTAGGATGATTTATAATGCGGTAAGACCACTCTATTCTTACAATGGATAAGTCCTTTAAAGTCAGCACTTTCTATTCTAAAATTTAACTCCTTTAATTATCAGCTGAGATTACAATTAAGAGGGAGACAAGTAGAGCCAACTGATTGACAATTTATAATTTACATAACTATACCTACATACAAATAAACATATGAATTTAATGTAGGAAAATGACCTAAATTTGATTTTCCCACATTACATATTGATCAAGTAGGAACAATAATTGGAGCTGGTGGGACCCACTTCTCATTTGGTGTGGGTTCCCACCCTGACTCTTTACTATATGATATTGTAAAATGTTTTGGAACCCAAATTTCAGATTTGGATTTCCTTTCTTTAGCAAGTTCTCTTTCCCTTTCCTCTACTATTGTCTTTGCTTGCTTTGCTTTATCCCAATTCCTATTTAGGATTGCTTGACTTAGCTCTCCCCATACAACTGTTGATTCACTTGGCATAACAACCTAATAAAATTCCACAAAATAGTTATACTAAAATGAAGAAAAAAAAGATAATTTGGTGTACAAAATATTCTGCATTTATACAAGGTCCGAAGAAAGGCTGCACCACAAGAGGTGTGATGTAGACAGTTTATCCTAATGCAAGAATTAGTAGCTATTTTTACGGCTCGAACCCGTAACCTATAGGTCACACGAAATCAACTTTACTGTGGTTCCAAAGCTCCCATTCAAAATAGAAAAAAAATGTGGAAGAAACATATATACCTTTGGATCTTTCACAATAGGAGTCTTCATTCCAGACAGTGCTTCCTTTGCATTGTAAATCACATTGACTTTTCCAGTAGATATATCCTTAACTGTAACAGTTCTGTGGACAATAAACAAAAACAATTAAAAATAAAACATTGTATTCCCTTCGGTCCAAAATAAGTAATTTTTTGGTATTGTTTTGTTGTCCAAAATAAGTGATTTTTTTAAATTTGAAGAATGAATTAATTAATTTCTTTTTCATACATTGTCCTTGGAGTAAATAGTGTTGGAATATGTGTTAGGAGTGTTTATGTGAGATAACATGGTCAATTTCATTGCTAATTAATGCTAAAAGATAGGTTTTTTAATGTGTGAAAAAACATCCAAAAAAATCACTTATTTTGGACCGGAGGTAGTAAAGTATAAGAAATAGAACTTTCTTTTTGTTAATATACAAGTTTGATATGAACTAAAACAATAAAATTAACATATTTAGTGCTTCAAAATCTCATTTGGTTACAAAATCTTTACTAGCTTCTAAAGAAATCTTTCTGGAAATATCTTGCTTTTGTAAAAATTAAAATTCATCATTAAATCATTTACAATACATCCTTTTCTTTCTTTTATTTCTCTAAATGTTTCAGAAAATTAATGCAGAAAAAAAAAATGTCGTAGTTATAAGTTATATTGCTCAAACTCTTAAAAATGTTACGATAACTGTGTCAAATCATACAAAAATACAGTACTTTTGGAGGGCCTGATATGCATCCGGTGATATTTCTCGAAGAGTTCGAGCAACATAAGTTATTAGGTCAAGTTTACCTGTCCCAATGACCATTGATCTCAGAAATTGTCTTTGAAGACGAAGGCATAAAAATCTTGCCTATAACAGATCTACTTCCACTGTTGCTTAACAAAGAACTTCCTTTGTAATATAAATCAGCTTGAAGACCAGTTTCTTCACACTTAATTGTTACATTTCCCACCCAATCAACACCAGGAAATGGGAGAAGTCTGATTACTAGCTTTGGTGAGTTCATCACATAAGTTTCTTGCTTATTTAAAAGCTTCAATTCCCTTTTTCCATGCACCTCAGTTTCTATTTTTGTACCTGACATAATTGAAATCAAAAATCAATGAAAAATCATCTAATAAAAAATAATTGTTTACTAAAGTGTCACATAAATTAAAATAGAGCGAGGAGTAATAATAGTACCATAGAATTTTGGGACAGGATTATGGCACCATATCATTTCAATGTTCTCTTTCTCATCAGTTGCATGAAGAGCAGTCACTGGTGGATGATGAGAAACCTAAAACCATAAAACACCAAAGTCAGGTTTTTCAATAAAAAGTTGAGTATGTTTTTTTCTTACAATTTATGAGACAGATTTTATTTTGGAGCAAAATACAAAATTGGTAGGTCGACCAAAACTTATTGTATTCGCTAGTCCAAAAAGGTGTATAAAACAAGTCCAAAAAGGTGTATACCGGCAATTATTTTAGAGTGGAAAATTATACATTTCTCATATTTAAGAACAAAAATGTGAGATTCTTTTGTGAAAATTTGTCAAACTTCAAACTATTATGAGCACGTAAAATTAGTAATGTAGTGCTAAAGCATAAATCTAGCAAATTTTACACACTATAGAAAAGTTTAGTACCCTATTTATTTTAAATAAATACTATTTTAAAATATTATATCTTATAGATACCTTTTATCCTTGATAACAAAATATCTAATTATTGTTACATCCTACATTTGAGACACCATATATGCTGAATTATATTTTTCTCTCTTCTTTTTAGCCTTTTCTCTCATATAATCACCGTAAATCTTACTAATCACATTCTCTCTCACAAAAGTTCCATACACATACATACATTATTATATACATACAACATACATATGCATACAATATACATCTAAATACAACCAAGATTTATATGAAATACACCATTCATCTGCATACAGACTATATTTTTCTTTTGCTATAGCCTACAGTTGCACACAATATACATTCGATACAGTGATCAACTTTAAATATTGGTTGGATATAACATACAATTTTCAATTTCCAAAGAAGAAGAAGAAGAAAAGAAAGAAGGGAGAATTGAAAATTCACAGATTGCTCTATTTTTTACTACTTTCGGATGGAAAATCTTCAATGGAGGGGGAAATGCAGATAATTGTGTTAGTTGAGTTATATTAGACGACTATTTGTCAAATTAATAACTTGTTTCCGTTTTAAATCAGTTGAAAGGTCCCTTTTTTAAGGAAAATATGTTACTGTATTCAATGATAAATATCTTGAATACAGTTGAATACAGAATCTTATTAATTGGATTCCACGATTGACGCCTTTTTTTCCTTATGTATTCAAAAAAACAGTAATCTTAATATATTAAATACATCAAAATACATCTAAAAATATATCTATAGGATATAATATAGCAAATGATATCTATAAATAACTAATTACCACTAAAAAATCTTTAAAATTTCTCATAAATCTACCTTTACAAAATGCTAACTTGAAGACAACATTAAGTACCAAACAAAGGCTAAGCCCAGCCGGGACAAGGCCCACCACCTCCAGGATAATGAAAAGTTCCCAATACCCTTAGATTTTTTAATATTCCAAAGACACTCCCTTAAAATATAGTATAAATTAATCCAAAAGTTAACTAATTATGTTAAAAATAGAATTCTACTTGGAGTGAATGTCTATCTTGTGGAGAGTTTACTTTGTGACTAAGTCATAATTTCTCCTATAAATAGAGGGGTCTTACCCCATTGTAAATCATCCCAAAATTCAATAAGAATTCTCTCTCTCTTTCTATGCAATATTGTTCTTGTTCTTTTATTATTTCATAACACGTTATCAGCACGAGACTCTACCGTCTCAAGAAGCTCCTTCAGAAGATTAAGCAAATATGGATATCTCACAAAGCAAACTTAGATCAAATTTCAATTGTGAAAATATTTGTTTAGTTGATTCATGTACAACACATACAATACTCAAAGAGAAGAAATATTTCTCCCATTTAAATATGTGTAAGGCAGATGTTACTACAATTTCTGGTAGTAGTAAATTAATTGAAGGCTATGGAAGAGCTACTTTGACTCTGCCTAAGGGAACAATACTTATCATAGAGAATGCAATGTTCTCCTCCAAGTCCAAGAGGAACTTGTTGAGTTTTAAAGATATCCACAGAAATGGATATCATATTGAGACAATAGATGAGAATAATCTTGAATATCTCATCATTACCAAAAATGCCTCTGGCCAGAAAAGGGCTATTGAGAAGTTCTCATCTTTGTCTTGTGGCCTGTATTGGACAAGAATTAGTGCAATTGAGGCACATTCTATTGTAAACCAAAAGGTTACCGATTCCAATACTTTTGTACTTTGGCATGATCGATTGGGACACCCTGGATCAATTATGATGAGACGAATCATAGAAAACTCAAATGGGCATCCATTAAAGAATTTAAAGATTCTTTTAAATGATGAATTTTCTTGCACTTCTTGTTATCAATGCAAGTTAATTATTAGACCATCACCAACAAAGGTTGGAATTGAGTCCCCTACGTTTTTGGAACGTATACAAGGGGAGATTTGTGGACCTATTCACCCACCTAGTGGGTCGTTCCGATATTTTATGGTCTTGATAGACGCATCCTCTAGATGGTCTCATGTGTGTCTATTGTCATCTCGCAACCTCGCGTTTGCAAAATTAATGGCACAAATAATTCGATTACGGGCACAATTTCCTGATAATCCAATTAAGTCTATTAGACTTGATAATGCTGTTGAGTTTTCATCCCAAGCATTTAATGATTATTGCTTATCAATTGGGATAAAAGTGGAACATCTTGTAGCTCATGTTCACACTAAAAATGGTCTTGCAGAGTCTTTAATTAAACGTCTGCAATTGATAGCAAGACCGTTACTCGTGAAAACGAGGCTGCCCACTTCTGTTTGGGGTCACGCCATTTTGCATGCAGCAATGCTAGTTCGTCTCAGACCGACAAATTATCATAAATATTCCCCGTTGCAATTAGTTTTGGGTCATGAACCGAATATATCCCATTTAAGAATTTTTGGATGCGCAGTATATGTGCCTGTAGCACCGCCATATCGCACCAAAATGGGTCCGCAAAGAAGGTTAGGAATATATGTTGGGTTTGAATCACCCTCCATTATTCGCTACCTCGAGCCATTAACGGGAGATTTATTTACTGCACGATTTGCAGACTGTCGATTCGATGAGACACTTTTCCCAAAATTAGGGGGAGAAGTTGGTGAAACCAAACGGGATATTTTGTGGAAAAATCCATCATTATCTCATCTTGATCCACGTGCCTCTATTTGTGAAAAAGAGGTACAAAAGATTATTCATTTGCAGAGAATAGCAAATCAAATGCCAGATGCATTTACGGATATGAAAAGGATAACAAAATCACATATCCTCGCGGAGAATGTTCCAATCCGTATTGATGTCCCTATTGGACAATCTTCTAGTGTCATAGCTAATGAGTCAAAAGCACGCATGAAACGTGGCAGGCCATTAGGTTCCAAAGATCGAAATCCTAGAAAAAGGAAAATAAATGATCAAAATGACACTATGAAAGAATCTCGTGAAGAAATCCACGACTTAATAAATTCTGAGATTCATGAGGAATCCACTGAGCCCGAGACTTAAGAAAATAAGGAACTATCAATAAATCCAATCGATATTGAGACAAATTTGAATCGAGTGGATATGGTGGTGGATTATGTCTTTGCATATAATGTTGCATCCAGCATTATGCAAGAAAATGAGGATCTTGAACCTCAATCTGTTGGAGAATGTCGACAAAGACTTGATTGGCCAAAATGGCAAGAAGCAATCCAATCAGAGTTGAATTCACTTGCAAAACGTGAAGTTTTTGGGCCTGTAGTCCAAACACCTAATGGTGTTAAGCCCGTTGGCTATAAATGGGTCTTTGTACGCAAGAGAAATGAGAAAAATGAGGTGCAAAGATATTAGGCACGCCTTGTTGCACAAGGATTTTCACAAAGGCCTGGTGTTGATTATGAAGAGACATATTCACCCATTATGGATGCTATCACGTTCCGTTATCTCATTAGTTTTATTGTCCATGAAAAACTTGACATGCATTTAATGGATGTGGTTACCGCCTACCTTTACGGCTCACTTGATAATGAGATATACATGAAAATTCCGAGGGCTTCAAAATGCCTAATAATTCAAAATCCCGGGAAATATTTTCAATCAAATTGCAAAGATCTTTGTATGGTCTAAAGCAATCACGACGAATGTGGTATAATCGTCTTAGTGAGTATTTATTAAAGGAAAGCTATATAAATGATGCCATTTGCCCGTGTGTTTTCATAAAGAAAACAACATCGGAATTTGTTGTACTTGCCGTATATGTTGATGACATAAACCTTATTGGAACTCCTATAGAACTCCAAAAGGCAATTGATTATTTAAAGAAGGAGTTCGAGATGAAAGATCTCGGAAAGACAAAATTATGTCTTGGTTTGCAAATTGAACATTTGGCAAACGGAATTTTTGTTCATCAATCTACCTACATAGAAAAGGTACTGAAACGGTTTTACATGGATGGAGCACATCCATTAAGTACTCCGATGGTTGTTCGATCACTTGATGTGAACAAAGATCCATTCCGACCTCAAGAAGAGAATGAAGAGCTACTTGGTCCTGAAGTACCATATCTTAGTGCAATTGGTGCACTAATGTATCTTGCCAATACTACAAGGCCCGGCATAACTTTTCCAGTTAATGTCTTAGCAAGATATAACTCTGCTCCCACAAGGAGACATTGGAATGGGATCAAACACATATTGTGGTATCTAAAAGGAACTACCGATATGGGCTTATTTTATGGCAACAATTGCAGTCCCGATCTTGTTGGTTATGCTGATGCTGGGTATTTATCCGACCCACACAAGGCTCGATCTCAAACAGGTTATGTGTTTACCTGTGGAGGCGCTGCCATATCTTGGCGATCGACTAAGCAATCAATTGTGGCTACTTCATCTAATCATGCTGAGATAATTGCTATTCATGAAGCAAGTCGAGAGTGTGTGTGGTTGAGGTCTATAATACATCTTATTCGAGATAAATGTGGTGTGAAATGTGACAAGTTACCCACTATTTTGTATGAAGACAATGCGACATGCATAGCTCAATTGAAGGGAGGATTCATAAAAGGAGATAGGACAAAGCACATTTCACCAAAATTATTTTTCACACATGATCTTCAAAAGAATGGTGATATTAATGTGCAACAGATTCGTTCAAGTGATAATATGGCTGATTTGTTCACAAAATCTCTACCGACGTCAACCTTCAAGAAGCTAGTGTACAAGATCGGGATGCGAAGGCTAAAGGATGTGAATTAATGCTCTCATCAGGGGGAGTTAATGCGCGTTGCACTCTTTTTCCCTTACAAGGTTTTGTCCCACTGGGTTTTCCTTGCGAGGTTTTTAACGAGGCAACCAAAAGGCGTATTATTAGATATGTGTACTCTTTTTCCTTTTCTAGATTTTTTTCCCATTGGGTTTTATTTTAGTTAAGGTTTTAATGAGGCACATTACTTATTGAGTAGACATTCAAGGGGGAGTGTTAAGAATAGAATTCTACTTGGAGTGAATGTCTATCTTGTGGAGAGTTTTACTTTGTGACTAAGTCATAATTTCTCCTATAAATAGAGGTCTTACCCCATTGTAAATCATCCCAAAATTCAATAAGAATTTTCTCTCTCTCTTTCTCTGCAATATTGCTCTTCTTCTTTTATTATTTCATAACAAATTAAAATTTCTCCATCTTACTACCCTCCTTATAATAAACGGAATGAAATTACTTGTTGTACTTACTCTCACGCATTTGAAACACTTCTGCAAGTGGAGTTGTTAGCATAAAATCTTCACCCTTCGCAATTATTATCACGAAAAGTTACCCCTATCTCTAAAGATAAGCATGCACGAACAAACCTAATTATAGGCCAAAATATACTGCAATTACCCATATCTTTCTAATATTGAAAACTTATATGTAAAATTTCTTCAATTCCTTACTCGGCTTAAGCAAACCTGATCGAACATTCGAAAGAAGTTCTTTCTCTATCAAACGGAAATTAACGAAAAATGAGGAGACATTTTTATCTAGAATAGATAAGAGCCCTGAGAAATTACAACCTTTGAATAGTGGAAGCTCAATTGATAAAATCCATGTGACAATTCTTATGTTCACGGCTCCTCCAAAAAAAAAATTAAGGGACTTTTGGACTATACCAAAAAACAAAAATAAAGCACGTGAAAAATAAGTAAATTGCATTCACATGCTACATCAAATTTGAAGAGATATATACCACTATCTTATAATAGTGATAGCTCCGCTAGTCAGATTTATTGAAGGTAACAACCACTATACACTACTAAGATATTTTATTGCAAGTGGTGCTACTTTTAATGGTTTTATCTTGTGTTTTTATTTTATTTATTATTTTTATATATATAAATAATAAAAAAATTCGACGAAGCAGTGTCCCGTGACACCGCTTGCCACCATGTAAATCCGCCCATGTATATATTATTCATTGATATACATATATTATATATTCGTCAGCTATTTTTAATTTAAGCGGTCGGGTGAGCGGCGGCTATTTGAGCTAATATGTAAATTGCATTCGCATTTAATATAAATAATTTGAAGAGATATTTTACCTGTTCCAAGAGGACATTGAGAGAGGCTCTAGAGACATGGTGGGTTTCACCAAGAATGGGATTATAAGGAGCCACACCAAACATCAAAGGGCGCAATGTGGATATGCTCCAACCCACCACTGCTGTTATTCTTTCAAGTGGAGTTTCCCCTTTCCCACACTTACTTAACATGTCACTGTTGATGCAGTATACTGATTCTCCATAGCATTGTAGCTGTGACTTTGGGAGGTTGAATAATGGAGGCAGCTGAAATTACATTTATAAAATAAAAAAAACAAATGATCGGGTAATTATCAACAAAAATATATGTTGGTACGTTCATTAGAGATGAATCCAAAATTTAAAGTAACAGATGCAGAATATAACTGCAATCGCCGCTCCTTAATGATATTAATAGTCGAGTGAATAAGAAATATATAAAAAGGGTCAGCCAAGTACATAAGGCGCCATGCGTTCACGAAAGGTCCGAAGAAAGGCCACACCTCAAGAGATGTGACGTAACTATATGTTCTAAAATCTTTTGAACTCAATTGGTTTTGCCACAAATGCAGATGAATAATAGAAAACTGGATTAGTGTGCTCATAAGAGACCAATCTAAAATTTTAAGCAACGGGTTGCACACTACGTTATGAATTATGATCGATATTCATAGCAGAGTAAGTAGTAAATAATTAAATATATAAAAAGAGACGGCCCGATGCACAAAGTATCCCGCGTTTAAGCACGAACCAGAAAACTGCTGCACTCAAAAGGTGTGATATAAATATAGGTTTTTAGAATTTTTTAACTAGATTGGTTTCTCCACAAAAAAAAAAAAAAATGATGATTGATGAATAACAGAAAACTGGATTTTTTAGCTGCTTGTCAAGCTAACAAGAAGGTATAGTCACTATGTTTGCAATTACTTCTGTTCTTTTTTTTTCATATTATGTTCCTCATTTCCTACCAACAAATGATTCTCAACATATACAATTGAACCAAACACCTGAATAAAAAAAAGAAGAGAAAATTGAGGCACCAACTAAAAAATTGCGTTTCCTAATTGATAATTCTATATCTTTATTCTATTTAATGAAGTGAAACAACTAAAAAGATTCGGTCCTAGTCATCATTGAAATAGACAAATATAAATATAACAAAAACATGAAACTAATTTAATTTAGATAATTAATTATATCAAAACCAAATTACTCCAACTACATCTTCCTACTTATTACTAGTACCTTCTAAGAGAATCAAAAGAGTTGTTTTTTTTCCTGAAAAAAGAAATTTATTGACCTTAATTAGCTTTATTATACATATATGATACATGAATTATAGACAAACTTGCCTGAATACGGGTGAGATCAGATCCTGGCCGTACATTACTCAAGAGGCTTAGAATGCGCTGTAGCAGATTAGGAGCTTTGTAATCAGAAGCATCTGATTCCCCCTCCAATGATAAGGGTGCTGTTAGAACTACCCTTGGCCCCACTTCTCCTTCTGAGACCTGTACCAAACCCATACAATTTTTTTTATTCTTTATATAAATTAAAATATACTTTAAATGATTGTCTTAAAAGAAGTTCAAATTAAGTAGTGTGTGCATGGTATATGTAATAAGAATATAAATTATATGCATTGATAATTTAAAATTTTTAATGTAATTTACATGTCTTATACTAGGTTGTCTACCTCATGTCTCTCAAATAATTAGTTTTATTTATAATTATATTTTATGTTAGCGATAGTAGGATACTGTATTTCCAAGATTGGATTTCATATTCGAATAAAACTAGTAATCGTAACAAAGTGAGCTGTGAGCTTTTTAGTTATCGGCCTAGCAAAAGAAAAATTGGGATAGGATTCTATAGGATCTCTCAACCCACCGACCCACCCCCCCCCCCAAAATCGGACGTGAAAGTTTCCATTCATCCGGCTCAAGTAGGTACACCAAATAAGAAAAGGAGTTCTCGTTTTCAAACTCTAGAAAATCCTAAAATAAAAAGGTCTACTCCTTACTCAAGTTCCCAGTGAAGACGAAATAAGATATCAGTGAAAACTTTTTGGAGCCCGAACACGAAGTCTGAATATTAAGTATGAATCATAGTTCAAATATTTCTTAATCTATTTCGTGTTCAAAATATTAGAATAAATATCTTTTTAATTTTTAAATGGCAGTTCCAAAAAACGCACTTCGACATCAAAAAAGTGTATTCGTAAAAATATTTAAAAAACGGATAGCTTTTTATGATTACATCAGTAATAATCCGTCAAAAGGGGGATTATCAGAGTGGGCTCAATGGATAACGGGGATGAAATAGTTATTTCACAATTGAAACAATTTAAAAAAATAAAAAAAAAAATTCCTCTGATAGATGGTGAGACCTGAAGACCTCTTTTTTACTATGTATAAAAAACACTATCGTAATAAAGTGATGATTCTTACATTGGTGATATATAGAAGTTAAACTCTTCTACAACTTCTCTCACAATTGTTTGTGACTAGAGCTTAACTTTTATATACCGACAATTAAAAGAATTTATATGTTATTAGTTTACTTAAACAATATAATCACAAATAATCATCCGTAAAAAATGGCCTTAAACTTGAGAAATGACAAAATCATATCATCACAATATTCAATTGTTTTTTTCCAAATAATACTCAAGCTAAGTTCTCTAGCATTTGAAAAAGGGAAAATCCTTCTGCCCACACTGTTTTTGGCTAGATTGACCCAAATAGGGTCATTTAGGTAATTTTACGCCCCTTTGAAAAAAGACACATGCAATAGTGCAAGTTTCCTTAGAGAAAAAGCCAACACAGAAAACAAGAGAAATGCAAAATAATGTAACAAAAGGCCAAATAGTAAAGATAAGAAATGCAGAGAAAGTAGGATCTTGCTTCTTTGTTTGCATCTCAATTTTAATTTACTATTACCACTACTACCAACTCCACCACAAAGAATAACTAATGCCTAACCTATTGTTAAAAATAAAAGTACCGAACGTCATTAACAATGAAACAAGAACATTTTATTTTAAATCTAGTAAAAAGATACATCTAAGGGATAAAAATAAGAAAAGTTCCTTGTAGCCACAAGAAGAGATCACTATTTTTTTATTTTATCTTTTTCAAATTCAAGTTTCAACTAATATGTTTGTGTGTCAGCATAAAGGTATTTTTGAAAATCATGTCTTTCGACCGAATGCAATGCCCGTCTTTTAAATAAATAAAAGGGCTCGTTTGGGAAGAAAGATTACGTGCTACCATGCCGAAAAATGATCAATTACGTCCAAAAAGGAGATGAGTAGAAGAGCTAAATTGCTGGAGAAAATATCCACAAAACATGCAATATAAAATATCACTAATTTTGACTTAGGAAGCATAATATTTTTACTCCCTCTAGTTTAAAATAAATGATTTTTTAGAGGATGTTTGGCTAAATTTATAAGCTGGTCAAATTGACTTATAAACACTTTTTAGCTTATCTACGTGTTTGGTAAAATTAAAAATGCTTATAAGTTAAATACTTATAAGCTAAAAGTCATGAGTGGTCTCCTCAACTTATCAAATTTCAGCTTATAAGCACTTTAGGTTTGACCAAAATATTTACTATTTTATCCCTAAAATACTTCTTTTTAAAACAAACTCTTTGTATACCCAATTTTTTAGCTGCTTATTATTAATTTCAGCATTTTTATCCAAACATGTAACTACTTTTTTTTAAAAATCAGTTTCAGCACTTAAAAGTGTTTTTCAGCACATATGCAAATATGCTTATGCTAAGCCAAACGAGCTCTTAGTTGTTTTCACACATATTAAAAAATTCAACTTTTAACATTAATTAGCAATGATATTGATCATATTAACATTTACTATCTCTTCACATAAATTCTCCTAACACATACTCCAACACTATTTATTCCAATGGCAACATAGGAAAAAATAATTAATCTTCTTAAAATCTAGAAAAATCACTTATTTTGAACTATAAAAACAGTCAAAAAATAACTTATTTTGGACCGAAGAAAGTAATGTACTACTTAATATTATTATTATTATTATTATTATTATTATTATTATTGTTTTTTGAATAAGATGTATTGGCTTTTAGTACTTGTACCTTACTCTATAACTGCATGATTTTGGCTACGTCGACTATTATTATCCATCATTACTCAGCACATTCTTAATTTCTAGATAATTAAGCACTCGTTTAGCACGAGAGATAAAGAATAATTAATTCAAGAACTAAATATAAGAAGAATTTAACTCATGGGTATTTGGAAAAGAATTTTAATATAATTAATTCTGAAATTAGTTATCCTAAATTATACAGTAGTATTTTTTGTTATCGCGTGAAAAGATGAAACAATTAATCTTGGGATTACTTCATCTTTACGTTTGTACTTATGGAAAAGCAGTTTTCCTCTCTATAAAGCACTGTCAACACTTTCTTTATTTTCATGAAACGTATTTAGATTCTCCAATATTGAAATTTGAGCTTTTCTTGACAAATTGCGCAATAATTTAGCTAATTAAAGCATTTCACGCACCGCCAATAAGCAAAGAGATATAAATACTTTTTGAAATATCAAAAAAGTGAATCAAACTTTTCTTCCAAACAAAAAGAAATTATAAAGACGTGTGCACCAAAAAAAGAACCCAAAAACAGGATAAGGGAAAAAACTGCTCACACTTTCAGTTGCAAAAAAAACCTTTTGACAGAAGAAAAAAACTGCCAAAATCTATTAAATATTTAATGGAGATTAAAAATATTTATTTTTAATAAATTTAAAGAATTAAATTTGTGAAATTATACTGGGTTATTGTTGTTGTTGTTAAAGAATTAAAATCACTTAGAAATATTTAAGGGACTATTTTAAATTTACACCCAAACATAGGGGACCATATAATTCTCTATATCTATTCGCATATAGTAATATTTTGGAGTACTATCTAAACATTAATCTACAATAAAGAAAAAAGTAACATAGATTACTACGTCTATGACCGCATGAATTCCTCTGACAATATTTGTCAAATATTTTCAATAAAAAAATATAAGCTCTCAGACGTGACAGCTACTATATATTTAACCTAACACCAAAGGAAAGAAAAAAATTAGTATACAACAACAACAACCCATAACCCATAGACCCCCGGCATCCTTCCCTCCAAGAACTTCCCACCTTGCTCTTGGGGAGAAGGAAAGAAAAAAAGAATAATTAGTATGAATTATTAAAATTATATATACCAACGTTGCTTGTACTTCTGTTTAGTACAACTACTTTATTTTCTTTTTGCCAGAATGAGAAACAAAAGGAAAATAAAACAAGAAGAATAAGAGAATGAGAATATATCTTTAACCGCGCGAAGTCAAATGGGTTCCCCGCCGGAGTATTCGCCGGAAAATCAAATAAGACGCCGGAGTATCAAATTTCTAATGGATTTCTTTTGTTTTATTAAATGTACATACATCAATTTTAAACAGTAAAATGGATGTTTAAATTAAAATCTGAAATTTCAATGATATATAAAGAAAGAGAGAAGAAGAAGAAAAATTACCATTAAAGCTGATAATAAAATTGAGTTGTATGTTGCTGAAATTTCTTCTGGGGAGAGAGTGAGACTATATGAAATTGTATAAATGAGCGGAATGGTGTGAATAACAAAGGAAAACGGAGGTTTTTATATGGGTTTTCGACTAAAAGTGCTTTTTTGGCCGAAAGCACAAAATTGAGGTGTTTGACCAAGTTTTGGAAGGAAAAAAAACAGTATATTTTAGAAGAAGTAAATGTAATTTTTGAAAAAGTAGAAAAAAATAGTTTCTCTCCAAGAGTACTTTTTTTAGAAATGTTTTTGCAAAAAATTCACTTAGAAGTATTTTCAAAAGCTTGATTAAATACTCAAAAGTATTTTTAAATTAATTAGTCAAACACAAATTATTTCTTACCAAAAGCACACTTTATTCCTTTTTACCTTGATTTCTTCCTTTCTTTCCTTTTTCTGTTATGTTTTCTTGATTATTCTTTTTGCTGCAACGGATTTAGTGTCTTTTGTAAATGCGAAGTTTATTGTACTCGTTATCTTTTATAGTAGAAGATAAATATTTAATATATACTTTTTTATGTCCTAATTTATAGGGCGGTGTTTGAATTTTAAAAGTTAAAGTTATTTTTTTTGATTTTTCATGTGTTTTGAATATTTTAATTTTTTAATTATTGTGACTTATAACATTTTTCATGTAGCTCTCAAATGTATAAAAAAATTAAAAAAATTTAAAGTTTCTGTATGCGAATTTATGATCTAAATTAAGATATTTGGCTCTCAATATTAGAACATCACTATAGATAAATGATCATAATTCAAGTTATTCCGTCTATAGATTAAGGGTTCAAGCCAACCACTGGTCACATCAATTTGTTTGAGATTTGAGTTCGTAATTTAATATTTTCAGCAATTTCAATGAATTTTGCGCAGATCAATTCCAATCTAAGCAATTTCAAGTTTTTTCCTTCTCCCTCTCCTCCTTTTCTTTGTTGCTATGGAAACAAAAGTGACGGTGAATTTATATAGTATTTGTGAGCAGGTGATTTATGGTATTTTATAGTAGTGAGTTGTTGTGGTGCTTCTTTCTTTGTTATTGTTTAGGGTTTCTTCTTAATTGCAAAATAAATTTATTAGATTCTTTGTTATTTTGACAAATTGATGATTGAAGTTTATTTTTTATGATGTTTGGAGGTTATGTTTCAAATTTGAGATCATTTGGAGTGAATTTAGGTGTTAAATCGTGTATTGAATAGTTGAAATTCGAAGACCGAATTTCTGTTTCTGGACAACTTACACTTCGGGCCTATTTGCAATTAAATGCATAAAAATATTGGTTGCACTTCAGATCTATTTAGCTTTAAATGCATAAAAAATTTGTTGCACTTCAAACCTATTTGGTTTTAACTGCATCTTAATTGAATTTTGCACTTTAGACTTAATTGGTCTTAATCGTATTGCACTTCAGACTTTTTTTTCTCAACTTCAGACTGAATTTGATTCTAATGTTGATAGATTTGTAATGTACAAAGTGTATATAAGTTTAATGGTGACCCCAAAACTTGGTATAAATACAAATACTCGAGCTAAAGTGGGTCAATTTGATAAATAGGTTGGGCATAACACATCCAAATATATTTGAGTCAAAATAGTGAATATAGCACGAATTAGCTAATTTTCGGATTGATAATTGAACAATAGCCAGCATTTTCATCATTGAAAAATAACCACGATTTTGCTGCAGCAAAAAAAGTTCCAGCTATACTGGAGATTAGAGTACCTATATGAATTTCCAACACAAGTGCTCGAATCTCCAGTATATTATACTGGAATTTTCCGTGTGTTGGAGTTCCATCATAATATGTTAGAAGTTCATACGCAGGTGCACCGAACTCGAGTATATTATGTTGGACCGGTCTCTGTTGCGGTAAATAGTGGCTATTTTTCATTTACTTGGTAAACGCTGGCTATTTTTGAATAACCAGTCCGAAAACTGGCTAGACCGTGCTATTTTACAACAAAAAAAAACTAATTGTACTGCCCTACTTTTAAACTCAATACTATAGATAGATATGTGTTGTGATTTGTGAGCGTGTAAAATTTAAATACACTTCAACTATTATGAATTAAACTCAAATTATAATATTGAAAATCAAAATAAGACTTTCTCGAATGGACTATTTCTCTCTCGGTGCAAGTTAGCCTAACCTGCGCCTACCATGGGTAAGAGAGCTCGTATTCTATCGCAGAAAGCTTTAATGGTGAGAGAATCTGCAGCTTCACAAAGCAATGCACAACGAGGAACTAAAGACAAAGAAATTCTTGAAGAAACGCAGAATGAAACGCAAGTGAGACCTAATTTAAATGGAACAGTACTAAAAAGTAATGAGAATGAGAACATTAAGAAAATTGAAAAAATTCAATTGTAGAATCAGGCACAAGCATTTACAAGCAGCAATCAAACTGTGCATGTGGACAATGGAAGGAAAACATGGGCTGATAAAGCAGAAGAGGCGGCAGAATTGCATGGGAAGAAGAGTTTAGTATGGGACAACTTTGATATTTCAAAAATCTTAAATGTGGGTACAAATTAGCGTATGTGTAACCTAAACCACACGGTGAGTCAACTTTTGGTGAAATTGCACTGGATGATATAAAAATAGAAGTGAAGTATTGGGGGAATTCAATTATTTGCTATGTCCTAGGGCCTCATCCTCCATTAACAGTGATACAAGGTTACATAACTAGGCATTGATAAGATCGCAATGTTAAAAAATAGAGTAATTGTGGTACGATTTGACACAGTAATGGGTAAGCAAGAGGTTATTGAAGAGGTATATATCATTTCGATAACAAGCCTTTCATTTTTAAGGCTTGGACATCGGAGCTAGATTTCACTCGAGAGGAATTACTGACAGTACCAATCTGGATCAAATTGTCAGGTTTGGACTTCAAATATTGGAGTCCAAAGGTACTGAGTAAGATAGGAAGTCTGGTAGGGAAACCATTAACGGTAGATCAAAACACAGAGAAAAGGAGTGGGAGGAATTTTGCTAGATTACTGGGGAGGTGGAAATGAATTCTAAACTACCAGAGGTGGTGAAGTTCAAGAATGAAAAAGGAAGAATAATATAGCAGAGGGTAGTATATGATTGGAAACCAACTCAATATGCCCACTATGCTAAATAT
Source organism: Nicotiana noctiflora (assembly GCA_032618575.1). Classification (NCBI taxonomy): domain Eukaryota; kingdom Viridiplantae; phylum Streptophyta; class Magnoliopsida; order Solanales; family Solanaceae; genus Nicotiana; species Nicotiana noctiflora. The sequence continues at coordinate 83,919 of JASVEL010002935.1, forward strand.
GGGCATGAGAAGGCAATATATAGACTCAAGAAGAAGATACCAACAAATGGAAATAATGACAGGAAGGTAAACAAGCTCCAGTGGATAATGGGAAAAGGCAAGAAGATCAGCAGGCTTCCACAGTAATGAAGGAAGCCCTGACTAAAAACATCGGGCATAACACAGCAGAATAAAGCAAAACATCAAAATACATCAAAGGAGAAGGGAGGGGCATCATGGTCGAAAGCTCCTCATAAGATTGGCAAGAACATTCAAAAGCAGACTAAGCATATGGAAGAATCTAATCCTTTTCACATATTGCACAAACATAAAACAGTAAACCAGATGAAGGAAGTAATTGTAGGTGATAAGGTGGTTGGAGGAACTTTTTATCATTGTGAGAATGGTTAGTCTACTAAGCTAGAACATTAGGGGGCTAATTGCCCCTAATAAGCAAAGGGAGGTGAAACTCCTTTGCAATGGAAAAAGTAGGCTTGATTGGCCTATTAGAAACTAAAATAAAAAGGATAAGATAAGGGGAATAGCAGATAAATTGTTTACAGGGTGGTAGTATATTACCAATTTGGATTGTCACTACAATGGTAGAATCTGGGTCACTTGGAGGCCAGATTACTACCAGATTGTGCTGAAACACAAGTCAGCTCAGTTGATTACTAGTGAAGTATTCCACTTAATTATCGTTTGAAGTAACATTTGTGTGTGTTTTTAATATAAAAGAGGAGAGAAAAAGTTTGTGGGGGGACTTAGTCACTTATAGCAGGACATGCAAAAAGCCTTGGTTGGTTTTGGGATATTTTAACTCAATCCTGAGTGCTGAGGATAGAATAGGAGGAAATGAAGTGACTTGGGCAGATGTGGTGGATTTCAATAACTGTGTAATGGAATGTGGTTTGATGGAGCTCCCTACATAGGGAAACATATATACCTGGAGTGACAAACATGATGAGTAAATAATATTTTCAAAAGTTTATTGGATATTCATGAATGAAGAATGGTTTGACAATATGCCTAATTGTGCAGCTAGATTCTTGCAGAAGGAATAAGTGATCACTGTCCGAACAAAGTGTTCTTTACCAACGAGAGACATAGAGTCAGAAGGTCTTTCTAATATCGTAATATGTGGTCTCAGCATCTACAGTTCTTATCTATAGTGAGTGAAGGATGAAACTGTGATATAGAAGGCTGCAAAATATTTGTCATTATTAGGAAGCTGAAAACACTAAGGAGGAAGCTAAAAGTCTTGAATTCCTAGGATTTTCATAATATAGTTACCGAGGCAAATGAAAATAGGACAGTACTAAAACATGCACAAGCTCAACTCCAAAGGAACACATCAAATTTAGAGTATCATCAAGCAGAAAAGGAAGTTTACCAAAGATATAGGAAAACTTCATATGTAGCTGAAGTTCATCTTCAACAAAGAAGCAAGGAACATGGATCAAACTGGGGGATGACAATAGTAAATACTTTTATCAGTCATCAAGCATCGGAAGTTAAAGCAAGCAACTACACAATTTAGAGATGATAGTGGCAATTGGCAAACTGACCCTGATACTATAGCTGGAATGTTTGTTGAGTATTATTCAGAACTACTAGGGAATAAGCCACAAAGATGTATTAATGATGTTAAAGGAATACTATACAATGGTCCAGTACTATAAGTGAACCAACAATTGGAGATGACGAAAGCCATTCAATGTGAAAGATGTTAAACATGCTATATTTCAATAGACAACAACAAGAGTCCTGGATCGGATGGCTATGATAGTGGATTTTATAAATCTGCTTGGTCAATAGTATGAAGAGATATTTCTTATGTTGTACTAGAGTTTTTCAAAATGGGAAGTTGTTGAGGGAAATAAACTCGACCAATATAGCATTAATCCCGAAGGTGGAAGTTCTAGAAGAAGCAACTTAGTTTAGACCCTTTGCTTGATGCAATTTCACATATAAGTGCATCTCTAAAATGCTTTGTGTGAGATTAAAACCAGCAGTGAATCATATAGTGTCAGACAGTTAATCAGCTTTTGTTTAGGGTAGATCTATGATGCATAATGTGCTAATTTGTCATGAACTCCAAAGATATTACAATAGGAAAACATCTTCAAGATGCCTAATGAAGATAGATCTTAAGAAAGCTTATGATATGGTGAGTTGGGAATTTTTTGAGGAAGCATTGATAGGGTTTGGGTTCCCTGATAAATTTATATAATAGATTATGGTATGTGTGACTACAACCATGTTCATAATAAAGATAAATGGTGAAGGACATCGCAATTTTGCAGGAAAGGGAGGATTGTCACAAGGAGATCCAATCTCTCCATTACTATTTGTTTTAGTTATAGAATACGTCTCTAGAACTTTGAAACCATTAGCAGACTGTCTGACTTTAGATTTCATCCTATGTGTAAGGAGTTTCAGCTGACACATCTAATATTTGCAGATGATCTGATTATTTTTCGTAAAGAAAATGAGCAGTTCACATAGTCATGAAAGCTTTAGTACACTTCAGCAAAGCCTCAGGATTGATTGCTAATATGGAAAAATCTAGCATGTTTCTAGCTGGAGTGGAAGAAGGAGTCAGAGATAGGTTGCTGGAAATAACAGGATTTGCATTGGGCACATTTTCTATCAGGTATCTAGGCTTGCCATTATCACCAAGGAAATGGAATAAGATAGATTGTCACATGCTGATAAGGAAAATAACACATAGGATAACTGTAACATATTCCAGATAATAGCATGAAGGTTACAAATTATCAATGCAGTGCTTTTCTCTATACATGATTTTTGGGGAGCTATTTTTATTTTACCCCAAAGTGTGATAAAAGAGGTTAATAAAATATGTAGAGATTATCTATAGGGGAAGATTGAGGGTCAGAAGAAAGTAGTACTGATTGCATGGGAGAAAGTCTGTTGTCCAAAGAAGATAGAAGGATTGAATATGAAAGGTTGTAAAACATGGAATACAACATCAGTAGGAAAGTTATTATTGCAAATGGTAATGAACAAAGAGTCCCTTTGGGTTCTATGGGTTCATGGTATATATATGAAAGCTGATAGGAATTTTGGACTCATAGCCCTCCTACTGATAGCAATTGGTATTGGAGGAAGCTAAACTCCTTAAAAGTAGAGATGTAGGGATAGTACACACAAGGTAGATATAGCCTAACTTCAGGAGGCAATTATTCAATAACTAGAAGTACCAACAAACGCAACTAGAGACATTAGACTTGGTATGGAATGCAGTGGCTCTTCCCGGACACAAATTTATCATGTGGCTGGCAAGTCAAGGGAGACTACTCGCCAATGACAAACTAATAGGGATGCACATCCCTGAGGAAAACATAAACTGTAACTTGTGTGAAGCAGAGCAGCTGGAAACAAATGAACAACTATATGTTGATAGTGACGGAACCAAAGCAGTTAGACAAGAGATCAATCAATGGATAGGACAATTAGTACACGAAGGAGATTTCAAGTTGATGTTGGAAATGATAAAAAGAAAGCATTGGAAACAATTCAAGAAAGAGGTGATAACAGAAGTCAATGGAGCAGTGATATATCACACTTGGAGAGCGGAATCTGAAAATTTTTCAAGGGCAAAATGTACATAGATAGAGGTAGTAACACAAATCAAGAGGGAAATTACAAAAAGCGTAGATCATATGAGGTTATCAAAGAAAGCTGATAGGCATATGAGCTTTATACAAAATATACTATGTGATTAGATTGTGGAGTTGGGGGCTTTGTTCTGTGTTAAGATTAAGATTGCTCTATAAATATAATTTGATGTTAATAATTTTATATTGTTACTAAAAAAAAAGTTATATCAATACCGTGCCTAATTATATTCGGTATGGCGAGAGTCTCACATACCTACAAGATTTTACACCTAAAGGGTAATATTTAGTGTCAATTAAGAAAATATTTTTTTTCTTAAATATCTTATAGTTTTTTCATGGTCTTTGATAACGATCATATAACAATCTCCCACAAAATAATACAACTATTTTAAGTAGTTTAAAGTTCCAGTTTATTTCAACTCTTTTTTTTAATTTATAACTCAACTCTGTTAGGACCCGGTGGCACTAAACACTTCTGCACAGCGAAAAAATAAATGATCAACGAAAAATAAATGACACAAAGAATTTAACGTGGTTCACCTAAAACGTTTAGGCTACGTCCACAAACCCGGCACCAACTTCCACTAAAACTTTTAGTAGGCTTACAAAGAGAGACTTCTCCAATAGTTTGGAGGTACAACAATTTCCCGAGCTCTACCCAAAATAGTGGCGCACACAAAAGTGTTTCCCGAAAATACCCGACTAGTATTTTACTCACTATTTTGTCACTCCCCTTTAGAAAAACTTCCTAAAGAAAAACAAACTCTCTCTTTCTCTCTAACTCTTATACTTGAGTTATTGAATATTTTTGGTGTGTTTAAAACAATGAGATGAGGGGGGTATTTATAGTTTTGAGATAGGGACCAAAAGTGCAAATCTCACCTATCAAGAAGGATGGATTTGCAATATTCCCATCTCACCTACCTCACCTACCATCTATTGATGTCATTGCTTACATCAATAATCAAGTTGGAGGAAGCTTCTAACAATTCTCCCCCTTCCGACTACTTGGAGAGTCTCCTATCCCTGTTGCTTCTCTGCAGAACTCAAATTTACCCTTTGGTACAGTTTTGGTCAACATGTCTGATCCGTTTTCATCTGTATGGATCTTTTCAAGCCGCAACATCTTCTTCTCTAACACATCCCTGATCCAAGTATATCTAACATCAATATGCTTGGATCTAGAATGGAATGAGGCATTCTTCGCAAGGTGGATAGCACTTTGACTATCACAAAATAGCTGATAACCGTCTTGCGAAAATCCAAGTTCAGTTAAGAACTTCTTCATCCACAACAGTTCTTTGCAAGCTTCCGTTGATGCAATGAATTCAGCTTCAGTAGTTGATAGTGCAACACATTTTTGCAACTTTGATTGCCATGACACAGCTCCCCCTGAAAAGTTAATCAAGTATCCTGAAGTTGATTTTCTAGAATCAACATCTTCGGCCATATCTGCATCAGTATAGCCAACCAACACAGGGTTGTCTTCTCCAAAACACAAGCATAATTTGGAGGTTCCTCGAAGATACCTGAGAATCCACTTAACAGCATCCCAATGTTCCTTTCCTGGATTAGAAAGAAATCTACTTACCACTCCTACAGCGTGAGCGATATCTGGCCGTGTACAAACCATGGCATACATCAAACTTCCTACTCCTGAAGCATATGGAATCCGCTCCATCTTTCTTCTCTCATCATCTGTTGACGGGCTTTGCTTGGTGCTTAATCTAAAGTGGTTAGCAAGAGGACAGCTAACTGCTTTAGTTTTCTCCATGTTGAACCGTTGAAGTACCTTCTCGATGTACTTCTCCTGAGACAACCATAACTTCTTGGCTTCTCGATCTCACATAATCCTCATCCCAAGGATCTGTTTTGCTGGCCCTAAGTCTTTCATGGCGAAGAACTTGCTTAGCTGCTCTTTCAAGCTATTAATTCTGGAAACATTCCGGCCAACAATCAACATATCATCCACATAGAGCAATAGGATGATAAAATCATCGTCAGAAAACTTCTGAACGAACACACAATGGTCCGAAGTTGTCTTCTTGTAGCCGTGTTGCCCCATCACCGACTCGAACTTCTTGTACCACTGCCTTGGTGCCTGTTTTAAGCCATAGAGGCTTTTCCTCAATCTACAAACGCAGTCCTTTTTCCCCTTTGGAAACCGTCTGGTTGCTCCATGTATATCTCCTCTTCCAAATCACCGTGTAGGAAGGTGGTTTTTACATTCATCTGCTCAACCTCCAGGTTGAGGCTGGCTGCTAATCGCAGCACCGTGCGTATTGAGGTCATTTTCACAACTGGTGAGAATATTTCATCAAAGTCTATACCTTTCTTTGATTGAAACCTTTGACGACCAATCTTGCTTTGAATCTCGGACAGGAACTGTGTTCATCATGCTTGATCTTGAACACCCATTTATTCTTCAAAGCTTTCTTGACTTTCGGCAACTTCACCAGCTCAAACGTCTTATTCTCATGCAAGGATTTCATCTCGTCTTGCATGGCTTCTATCCACTTCTCTTTATGTTCATCATCAACAGCTTCTTCAAAACCCCCGTCAGTGAGTAACACATACTCTTGTGGAGAATATCTGGTAGACTGTTGCACAACTCTTCCAGATCTTGTGTGATAAGGAGGGTTATTGAGGATTGTTGGTTGAGGTTGATCATCCTCGTCTGCATCATCATCACCATTATCCTCGTTACCTTCAGCATCTGCTGGTTCATCTTCATTTGGAAGATCAGGGGCTTCAGGTTGATTATCCCGAACATCGTCTCCAACTTGTCTCGGCACCATTGTTGGAGGCAACTCAAACTCAGCAGAATCATTAGTGGACTTCTCTACTTTGTCAATGTCTTCAATTGTTTGGTCCTCAACAAACACAACATCTCGACTCCTGACGAGCTTCTTCTGCACCGGATCATAGAACTTATAGCCAAGCATGTCTTGATCATAGCCAATGAATACACACTCCCTTGTCTTGACATCAAGTTTGCTTCTTTCATACTTCGGAACATGGACATAGGCTTTGCAGCCAAATACCCGCAATTGATCATAAGAGATATCTCTTCCTGACCAAATCTTTTCTGGAGCCTCGTACTGAAGAGGGACACAGGGTGAATGGTTTAGCACATAGGCTGCTGTAACTAGTGCTTCACCCCAGAAAGCCTTTGGTAACTTTGAATGAGATAGTAAACATCTGGTTCTCTCGATCAAAGTTATGTTCGTCCTCTCAGCCAAGCCATTCAACTGTGGAGTTTTAGGAGGTGTGAACTGATGTCGAATACCATGCTCTTTACAATAAGCATCAAATTGACCCTGGTATTCACCGCCATTGTCTGTCCGGATGCACTTCAACTTCTTACCGGTCTCTCTTTCCACCAAGGTCAGAAATTGTTTGAAAACTTGAAACACTTGATCCTTGGTCTTCAGCGTGTATACCCATGTCTTTCGTGAATGATCATCAATAAAGGTCACGAAATATCGGGCATCACCGAGGGACTTCTTGAAAGGCCCACATACATCTGAGTGTACCGGATCTAACACGTCTTGCTTTCTGGAAGGAGGGAATCTTTTGAATGAAACTCTGTTTTGTTTCTCAGCTAAACAGTCAGCACACTTCTTCAACTGGATCTGGTTTAGACCTGGTAAGGCGTTCTTCTTCACCAAATGCGCCATTGACTTTTCACTCATGTGGCCAAGACGTCTATGCCACAACTTGGTATTGCTATCATTCTCCGCAACATTTATAACTTGTTGGGAGATGCTTGCATGGGTCACGTACAACTTTGACTGCTTCGTGCCCCGCGCCACCACAAATAAGCCTTTCGTGAGCTTCCATTGGCCATTATGAAAGGTATTGCAGTAACCTTCCTCATCAAGCTTGCCTACGGAGATCAGATTCAGGCGCATATCTGGAATATGCCTGGCATTTCTTAAAAGTAGCTTCATCCCATTCATGGTCTCTAGGCAAACATCTCCTTTGCCTACAACTGTTGAGAAATTGGCATTTCCCATCTTTACACGACCGAAGTCTCCAGGTGTGTAAGATGAGAAGAGTTCTCTCCGTGGCGTTGCATGAATGGTAGCTCCACTATCAATCACCCATGTCGTCTCTTGAGTTGTCAGATTGATAATGTCGTCATCGTAGACAATGTTAAACTCACCAAAGGAGTTCGCTTCATCATCATTGCTTTCTTCGGGTTTCTCCTTTTTGCCTTTGTTCTTCTTCTGGTCATTTTGGAACTGTCGGCAAAATCTTTTGATATGGCCCTTCTTTTTGCAGTAATGGCACTCAACATGTGCAAATTTGTTGGATCTACCTCTGCTCTTATCTCTATTACTCTGGCCCTTGTTTTGACTTCTCCCCCTGGTCGTAACAGCCAACACCTCTAACGAAGAAGATGATCCTTGTGATCGGCGTCTCATTTCTTCATTTAGAATGCCACTCTTGATTGTCTCCATGTTTACCACACCGTTGGGTGCAGAATTGGTGATTGAAACCTTCAAGGTTTCCCATGACTCTGGGAGTGTTGCCAGCACCATAAGAGCAAGTACCTCGTCATCGAACTTTATGCCCATTCCCGACAACTGGTCGACAATCCCTTGTATTTCATTAAGGTGATCTGCCACAGTTGTCCCTTCTACATATTTTACTTGCATTAATTTTGTCAAGTAAAATAATTTGTTGTTACATGTTTTAGAGGCATACAACTCCTCGAGCTTGTTCCATAACGACCTTGCATGTGTCACACCAGAAATATGGTTGTACACATTGTCTTCAACAAATTGCCGTATGTAGCCGCACACTTGGTTGTGCTCAAATTCCCAGTCCTCGTCTGACTTGTCTTCAGGTTTCTGAGCACTGAACACCGGCAAGTGCATCTTCGTCACGAACAGGAGATCTTTCATCTTATTTCTCCATAAGTGGTAATTTGTGCCGTTCAGGTTGACCATCTTGCTTGTCCTTGCCTCCATATTTCCGACGGTGAATAGTAACCGTATGTATGAATAGTGCCCGTATGGATGAATAGTACCCGTACGTATGAATAGTACCGTACGTATGAATAGTATTTTAACCAAAGCTCTGATACCACTTGTTAGGACCCGGTGGCACTAAACACTTCTTCACAACGGAAAAATAAATGATCAACGAAAAATAAATGACACAAAGAATTTAACGTGGTTCACCTAAAACGTTTAGGCTACGTCCACAAACCCGACACCAACTTCCATTAAAACTTTTAGTAGGCTTACAAAGAGAGACTTCTCCAATAGTTTGGAGGTACAACAATTTCCCGAGCTCTACCCAAAATAGTGGCGCACACAAAAGTGTTTCCCGAAAATACCCGACTAGTATTTTACTCACTATTTTGTCACTCCCCCTTTAGAAAAACTTCCTAAAGAAAAACAAACTCTCTCTTTCTCTCTAACTCTTATACTTGAGTTATTGAATGTTTTTGGTGTGTTTAAAACAATGAGATGAGGGGGTATTTATAGTTTTGAGATAGGGACCAAAAGTGCAAATCTCACCTATCAAGAAGGATCAATTTGCAATATTCTCATCTCACCTACCTCACCTACCATCTATTGATGTCATTGCTTACATCAATAATCAAGTTGGAGGAAGCTTCTAACAAACTCTGAGTTCAATATCAAGTTGATATGTCTCAATTTATTCAATTTGTACCAAAGTTAGGATTTTAAGTTATTCATACGAATTTTAATTAGTTTGAGTTTCAATCAAGGTTTAATTACTCAAATAACTGGGAATCTTTCTCGTTAGCAAATTAGAAAGACTATTCAATATTTGTATTTAGGAATTTTACGAAATTGTTAAGTGCCAAAGAGTTTTTTAATAAATAGACTATTTCATTCGTGTCAAAATCAATAAGATAAACGTACAGACTCAATAATTTGTTTGTAAACGAAAATATATATATATCTACATAAATCTGTTTCAAACAAGCTAAAGGTGAATAGGTAATGATGAATTACCATTCAATTTCTTCAGGTATATTATACTTTTGACTATAAGCATAAGCTAATATATAATTTAATGTTTAGAAAAGGTGATAGTATCATAAAGGGTTTGAGTGTCAAAGTCGTTTGAAAATAGTGACAAACTAGTTACCTAATTGTCTCCGAGGGAAGTATGAGCAAGGGATTGAAACCGAAGTCGAAAATTTTAGTATTTGGTATTTAATATTTTGGTAATTAGTATAATCTTTGGTTTAAAATTAAAAAATAATATTACGTATGATATTTGGTATTTACAAAAATAATACCGAAGTAACAATACCATACCGAAATATATAATAAGTTACACAAATATACATATTATTGATATTGGAGGAATAAGGTAAATTGCAGATTTTAACTCTTATTTTCTAGGATGTCAGGCGTCTTAACGTAATACTTTTACTATATGGTATTTCTTCAGGTGAATTGAATTGCGTTTATTGGATTAATCCTTATTGTATTCTCTAACTTCAGCCATTAGCTCCAAATAACAAAAGGGATAATTTCGCATAAGTACAAGTGAGCTCCCCATTTTTCAATTCTATAGCCCATATTTCAATTTACAACCAATTAGCCCAAAAATAATAGGCTAAGATTCAACATCCAACTCCAATAGGTTCTCAAAATTACCATTTAATTTTTAAAAAGGATTGCTCAATCTTTTAAGTTAATTTTCGAATTAGTAATTGTGACTCAAATATTAGTTCACCAAACCAAATATATTTGGGTGGTAAAAATTAAATTTTTAACAAGCTTAAATATGTGGGTTTAAATTTCGAATTTGATTTTGTGAAAAATTTGAAGTGAGTGTTATTTAGACTTGTTAGAAATAGTATAAGGAGGTTGTATACAAAATTTGGAGTCATTTAATGGAGATTTGGATTAGTTTTGAACAGGAATTGCAACTGAAAATCGTGGAAGAAGTTCGTTTACAGACATTTGTATAAAGGTGTATAAAAGTGTATAATAGTGTATAATAGTGTATTTATACACTCATATACACTATTATACAAGATTATACATAATTATACAAAAAACTGACTTCGTCTTCTTCTTTGCGTTTTTTCTGAAATTTAACTCAAATCTTGCTCAAATCTACTCCAAATCACTTCAAATTTAAACTTTGAACTCATTTTGGGGTTTTCAATCAATTGGAACAACACCCAATCCAAACAACTAAGAATTACAAGAAATTCTATTTTCTAAAGCAAAGCTTTGAATGCCCTTTAATGGTGGACTTCTACTCTTTAATTTTTTTATATTACAATCAGGTGATATGGGGAGAGAAGCAGTAATGACAGATAGCCCCTTGAAGCATATGTAAAAAAAGTGAGAAGAATAGAGTGAAAATAATAGTTGTGAGAACACAGATTTAATTCTATAGTTTTTAAAAGCAATAGTTGTAAGAACACATATTTTGAATTTGCAAGAGCTAGTGTTTTCAAAATATGTACAATATAGGTTAGGTGGGATAAAACTTAAAAATATGGGCTATTTTTTGTTATGATGTGAAGTCATGTGTATTTTCTTGTAATTTTTTCATAACAAAATATTTTCAATGATTAAATTTACTTCTTTATGTACCTTTTTTCTCTCTATAGTTTGATACTTGATGGTTTTGAATAAAAACTTTGTCAATAATTATATGAGCTTAGAACGTTATTATTTTTATATTTGTAAATACTTTAATTAAAAATATTACAGTTTATGGCTTTATCCACTAGTTAATAAGTTTTCATACCGAATAACCAAAATCGAAAGGAGAAAAACCGAACCATACTGAATATAATTAGGTACGATATTGATATCACGTTATAAGAAACCGAATACTAAATACCGAATCGAAATGTTTAAATATCATATCATACCGTACCGACCGACGAACACACCTAGTTTTTAAGTGAGCATGTAACTCAGCCTTTTTCTGTTCTTTCGAAGCTGCTTCTCTCCTTTCCTGTTTTAGTGTTTTGCTGTAGATTTAAATGTGTTAAGCATCGTGGGAGGGCTTAGAACAGGTTAAACCTCTCACTATGAGTGTTGAGACTTGAGACCATAACATGCTAGTCGAAATTATTAAAATATAATTCTTATATCTCAAAAATAACATATAATAATTTTACTAATCTTAAATGGCTATCATTATGACTATTAAAAATAATTTGACTTTTGATGATAAGAGATTTATTATTTGATAACGTTTTTGGCTTAAATACATTTAAAGTTATGTAACGTCTATTTTGTTAACTTTGATAATGTTTTGGTATTAATTTAAATATGCAATGTTCTTCAAAATCATATGTCTACTTTTGACTATATATAAGTATACATTTGTGTTCGTTTGGAGAATATAGTAGAGTGACAACAGTGGAAAACTTTTTTTTTAATTTTCATCTATTATGCTGGGTTATATCTTTGTTAATCTTTGTTGTTTATGCTCCTAGTTTATACTAAAAGAGCTTGTTGAATCCTGGGGAGACGTCTAATAATATTTATCACGGTATGGGCGAAATACCCTTAAGGACAATATCTTTGACACGCCTCAAGCTAAACATTTTATTCTCCGTAATTATCTAATTTTTTCCAACAGAAATCACTGCTTTCTCTCAACACTGGCATAAATTAATAAATTAATTCTTACCATAATTTAAATATCAGTGAATTACGTCAATAAATGATCTAAGCTTTTTTTCATCCTTTATAGTAACATATATTTAAGGATAACACATTAATTCAACAGCTTGAAATAACCAAATACTAGAAAATAAGCTCATTTAAAGATTGAAATTTTTATGCCCTATAGAAAACCTTATGTAACGACCCGACCGGTCGTTTTAGAAAATTACGCCCCAATCCCTAATTTAACTGTTCCCCCAAGTTCATTTCTGCTATTGTGAGTTGCCGGGAGAGTCGGTTCCAAAAATTTGAGCATTTTGGGACACTTAGTCCCTAAATAAGAGCTTTGAAACTAGAAAACGGTCCGTAGCCTGATCAGTGTTAAGACGATCTCGGAACGGAAATCCGATGGTTCCATTAGCTCCGTTAGGTGATTTCGGGGTTAGGAGCGCGTTCGGGATGTATTTTGGAGGTCCGTAGCTCAATTAGGCTTGAAATGCCGAAGGTTGAAATTTTGGCGAATCCGATCGATAGGTGAGATTTTGATCCGGGGGTCGGAATGGAATTCCGACAATTTCTGTAGCTTCGTTATGTGATTTTGGATATGTCCGCAAATTTTCAGGTCATTCGGACGTCGTTTGGACGGGTTTTTGATTGAATGTGTAATTTGGAATGTTTTAAGGAATTTAGGCTTGAATCCGTGGTTAATTGGTGATTTTGATGTTTAGGATGGTGTTTTTATGATTGGAACAAGTTCGAATAAGGAATTAGGATGTGTTGGTGTGTTTGAATGAGGTCCGGGGGCCTCGGGGTGTTTTCGGATGGTTAATCGGGAGAAATATGGAAAATTGCAGAAAATTTGTGCACTGCCTCTGTTGTTTCCGCTCCTGCGGAATTATGGGCGCAGGAGCGGGTGCGCTGAAGCGGAAAGGAGCCGCAGAAGCGGCGACCGCAGAAGCGGAAAGGGAGCCGCTGAAGCGGAAGCGCGGAAGCGGACGGGGAGCCGCGGAAGCGGCCTTCGCAGAAGCGGAAGGGGAGCCGCTTGGGCGAGTCCGCAGAAGCGGACGTCTAGCCGCAGAAGCGGAACTATCCGCAGAAGCGGTCCAATCTCCGCAGAAGCGGACGCGTAGGAGCGGAAATATTTCCGCAGAAGCGGAAATCGCTGTAAGTTAAGTGTATCAGAAGTTAGAAAATTTCAGAAACATTTTAACATTTGGGGGTCTCGGCTTAAGGGCGACTTTGGGCGATTTTGAGGAAGGAAATCAAGGGAAATCATCAGGTAATCAACTATGAACTCATATTATGATTAGTATTGATAATATCATGCAATTATATCATGAAAATGGAGGAATTTGGGGTAATTATGGAGGATTTAGCCCTAGTCTTGGACTTTAGAAAATCAAAGTTTTGAATGGGCAAATGGAGTCCGATTTTGGTAAAATTGATATGCTTAGACTCGTATTGAAATGAGGGTTCCGAATATGTGACTTTCGTGATTTTTCGATAAGCGTACCGAAAGTCGGGTTTTGGCAACTTGTGGGTTTTGGTGAATTTTGAGTTAATTTGATTGGGTAATGCCCAATTGGCCTATTTTGACGTGATTCTATTGATTTTATCAGATTCTACACTTGTGGAGGCCGACATTCGTGGCAAGAGGGTTATTGCTTAGCGGTTTTGTACCGGAATTGAGGTAAGTGGCTTGTCTAACCTCGCGTGGGGGAATTTTCACCCCTAGGATATTATGTGATAGTTTAAATGCCTTGTACGCGAGGTGACGGGCGTGTACATGCGCTGGTTGTTGAACACGTACTTTATTCAAATGTTCGATGAGCGATATCCCTGTCTTGGTTGTTAATTTGATATTTTACCCGGTAGTGGTTAGAAGAGCATGATTAGGTAGCACTTAACTGTTTAGTTGCCTAATTGCCTTATTTGAACTCCTTGTTAATTATTAGCACTATTTTTCGGTGAAGTTATAGTTAAGCATAATTATTTCTCTCTGTGGATTTCCTTAATTGGCTGTGCTTGTGGACTGCGGGTTCGATTCCCGGAGACCCAGGGCTGTGGGTTCGATTCCCAGAGACCCGACGTGATATTGGTAGGGACTACGGGTTCGATTCCCGAGATTCCCGGAGACCCAGGGCTGTGGGTTCGATTCCCAGAGACCCGATGTGATATTGGTAGGGACTGCGGGTTCGATTCCCGGAGATCCTGAGTTGTTGTGATATTATTGAGACATGGGCTGCGGGTTCGATTCCCGGAGACCCAGGGGTACTGAGAATGGGACTGTGGGTTCAATTCCCACAGATCCTGGATTTGTTTATTTGAGTTGGTTATTTGTTATTAGCTTGGTTGTAGACAGTTTCGGTAAATGTTGTTATTTTGGAAATTTTGTTGTTATCTGTTAAACTGTTTATTTTGTTATCATCATATTATTATTGTTTCTCAGTAGGGCCCCGACCTTCCTCGTCACTACTCCATCGAGGTTAGGCTTGGCACTTACTGAGTACCGCCGTGGTGTACTCATGCTACTCTTCTGCACACTTTTGTTGTGCAGATCCAGGTACATCAGAGCAGGCTCGTACTAGGTGATTCCGCAGCTTTCTGGGAGACTTCGAGGTATGATCTGCTACGTCCGCGGATCCGGAGGCTTCCCTTCTATTCTAGTATTACTAGTTGACATTTTCTTCATTTCGTTGTTAGATACTCTTTACACATAGAGCCACAGTTGTATTTCCCTTT
Source organism: Nicotiana noctiflora (assembly GCA_032618575.1). Lineage (NCBI taxonomy): Eukaryota > Viridiplantae > Streptophyta > Magnoliopsida > Solanales > Solanaceae > Nicotiana > Nicotiana noctiflora. The sequence continues at coordinate 98,923 of JASVEL010002935.1, forward strand.
TAGTCTGTGTTACCGTGGGGTTCCGGATCTTGGTAGTGTTTATTTATTGTGTGACGGATGTATGTGCCAAGTGGCACGGATTACATATCTTTTATGTTATTTTCCTCTGTTTCTTATTTAAGTAATTATAATTTATAGATTCCGCAACGTGTTAGGCTTACCTAGTCGTGGGGACTGGGTGCCATCACGACATGTTCACAATTGGTGAACTAGGGTCGTGACAAGTTGGTATCAGAGCTCTAGGTTCATAGGAGTCACGGGACACGGACCGGTTACTTAGAGTCTCGCTGATCGATACGGAGACGTCTGTATTTATCTACGAGGGGCTATGTAACCGTTTAGGAAACTCTTCATTTCTTTTGGATTCCTTGTCGTGCGACATTTTTGGCATCAAAAATCTAAACTATCGCTTTCTATTCTCTCGCGGATGGTGAGGACACGAGCTAACCGCGATGATCGGGTACCCGCGCCCCCGTTGCCGCCGTCGGAGGTCGGGGCCGAGGTAGAGGCGAGGACGCGCCCGAGGTGCGACCACCAGCACCATCGCGCGCCGCCGCCGAGGTGCCACCGGTAGACCAGGTCGGAGCGCAGGCACTCGGTACACCGACTACGACGCTGCTACTACTCCGGCGACTACGGGAGACCACGGCTCGGTTCGACGAGTATGTATACCAATTTAGCTCAGGCAGGGTTGCATCCTCTCACTATAGCTACATCCCAGGCCGGGGGAGGGGCCCAGACTCCCGCAGCCGTTACACTTGAGCAGCGAGTGCCAGTGGGACTGGTTCCAGAGATTATGGTTATACCTCCTGCCGCCCCAGCACAGCCTGGAGGTGGGCCAGCTGGCTCTGAGGACGAGCAGCGTAGATTGGAGAGGTTCAAGAAATATGACCCTCCAGTGTTCAGTGGTTTGGCTTCAGATGATGCATTGGGTTTTCTGGAGGAGTGTCATCGTATTCTTTCTACCATGGGGATTGTGGAGACCAGCGGGGTTTCCTTCACTACGTTTCAGTTTCGTGGGACCGCTTATGATTGGTGGCGCACGTATGAGTTGGATAGTCCGGAGGAGTCCGCTTCGTTGACCTGGACGCAGTTTTCAAATCTGTTTTTGACGGAGTTTGTTCCCCAGAGCCTTAGGGATTCTTGGCGCTCGGAGTTTGAGCGGTTGCGACGGGGCTCCATGTCAGTATCGGAGTATGCCATCAGTTTCACCCGTCTGGCCAGGCATGCACCGGCCTTGGTAGCCACGGTTCGGGAGAGAGTGCGGAGATTTATCGAGGGCCTGATTCCGCCTATCCGATCCAGCATGGCCAGAGAGTTGGAGACAGATATATCTTATCAACAGGCGGTGAGCATCGCCAGGAGGATCGAGAGTATGCTCCCAGAGAGCGGGGAGATAGAGAGGCCAAGAGGTCTCGCGAGTCGGGCCATTTCTCCGGTGCCCGCACTTCAGGCGGCCGGTCGTTTTGGCGGGGGTTATTCGGTCGACCGGCTCACTCGGCATTGCCGCGGCGAGTAGTACTCCGTGTCTTCCACAGACCTCGCGAGCCTTATTATGCTCCCCGGTTCCGGTGCACCTCGTGCGCGGGGTCCTTCCAGGAGGTCGGGCTAGTGGGGGAGAGGCCGGTCGGTCACAGTCACCGTGTCCTCCCGCGAGCTTGCTTTGGGTGCGGGGATACTCGCCATCCGGTGAGGGAGTGCCCCGAGCGTAGGAGGGGGCACCTCACCGTCTTCGCGACGATCGGGCGTGGCTCTCGGGGTCGGCGAGCTATCATTCCGGCCTCCGACTGCTATTCCACTCGCCCGGCCGGCCGGGGGCGGGGTCGGGGTTCTAGAGGCCGCCCTCGAGAGGGGGACGAGCCAAATTCTATGCTATTCCTGATCGCGCCGCGGCTGTCGCATCTGACTCTGTTATCACAGGTATTATTCCGGTTAGTCACAGGGAGGCATCGGTTCTATTCGACCCCGGTTCCACTTTTTCATATGTGTCTTCTTACTTTGCTTCTCATCTGGGTGTGCCTCGGGATTCTTCGAGTGCCCCCATTTATGTTTCCACTCCGGTGGGTGATTCTTTGGCTGTGGACCGCGTATATCGGTCGTGTTTGGTTACCATTTGTGATTTTGAGACCAGAGCGGATCTATTGTCGCTCGGGATGGTCGATTTTGATATTATTCTGGGCATGGACTGGTTGTCGCCCCATCATGCTATTCTCGATTGTCACGCCAAGACCGTGACCCCGGCTATGCCAAGCATTCCACGTATTGAGTGGAGTGGTACTCCAGATCACACCTCAGCCGGGTTATTTCCTTCCTTAAAGTTCAACGTATGGTTGAGAAGGGGTGTGCTGCTTATCTAGCCTATGTGCGGGACGTCAGTGTTGACACTCCCTCTATCGATTCTGTTCATGTGGTACGTGACTTTGCTGATGTATTTCCAGCTGATCTTCCGGGCATGCCGCCCGACAGAGATATTGACTTTGCTATTGACTTGTTGCCGGGCACTCAGCCCATTTCTATTCCACCGTACTGTATGGCTCCTCCTGAGTTGAAGGAGTTGAAGGATCAGTTACAGGAGTTATTGGGCAAGGGTTTTATTCGACCCGGTGTTTCGCCTTGGGGTGCTCCTGTAATGTTTGTGAAGAAAAAGGACGGTTCTATGCGTATGTGTATTGACTATCGTCAGCTGAATAAGGTTACAGTGAAGAACCGGTATCCTTTGCCCCGTATTGATGATTTATTTGACCAGTTACAAGGCGCACATGTGTTTTCTAAGATTGATTTGCGCTCTGGGTATCACCAGCTGAAGATTCGGGAGCCAGATATCCCGAAGACTGCCTTCAGGACCCGGTATGGTCACTATGAGTTCCTCGTGATGTCTTTTGGGTCGACTAATGCCCCAGCAGCATTTATGCATTTGATGCACAGTGTGTTCAGGCCTTATCTGGACTCGTTCGTGATTGTCTTCATTGATGATATTCTAGTATATTCTCGGAGCCGGGAAGAGCATGAGCAGCATTTGAGGATAGTGCTTCAGATCCTGAGGGAGAAGCAGCTTTATGCCAAGTTCTCTAAATGTGAATTTTGGTTGAGTTCTGTGGCATTTTTGAGCCACGTGGTGTCGAGTGATGGTATTCGAGTAGATCCGAGGAAGGTGGAGGCCGTGCAGAGTTGGCCCAGACCCTCCTCCGTTACTGAGATACGCAGTTTCCTTGGTTTGGCGGGCTACTACCGTCGTTTCGTAGAGGGGTTCTCTTCGATTGCAGCACCTATGACTAGATTGACCCAAAAGGGTGCCCCTTTTCAGTGGACAGACGAGTGCGAGGCGAGCTTTCAGAAGCTCAAGACAGCTTTGACTTCGGCCCCTATATTGATGTTGCCTACAGGTTCGGGGTCCTATACTGTATATTGTGATGCCTCACGAGTTGGACTCGGTGCGGTATTGATGCAGGACGGTAGGGTGATTGCCTACGCGTCGAGACAGCTGAAGGTGCATGAGAAGAATTACCCTGTTCATGATTTGGAGCTAGCCGCCATTGTTCACGCCTTGAAAATTTGGCGTCATTATTTATATGGGGTTCCTTCTGAGATCTACACTGATCACCGGAGCTTGCAACACTTGCTTAAGCAGAAGGACCTGAATATGCGTCAGAGGAGATGGTTGGAACTACTGAAGGACTATAATATTACTATTCTCTATCATCCGGGCAAGGCTAATGTGGTTGCTGATGCCTTGAGTCGTCGGGCAGAGAGTTTGGGGAGTTTGGCATATCTACCGGCTTCGGAGAGGCCTATGGCGATGGATGTTCAGGCTTTGGCCAGGCAGTTGGTTAGACTGGATCTTTCGGAGCCCAGCCGGGTTCTAGCTTGTGTGGTTTCTCGGTCTTCTCTATTTGACCGCATCGGGGAGCGTCAGTTCGACGACCCTCATTTGCTTGTCCTTCAGGATAGAGTTCGGCGTGGTGATGCTCGAGATGTTACCATCGGGGATGATGGAGTTATGAGGATGCGGGGGCGTATCTGTGTGCCCAATGTAGATGATCTTCGAGAGCTGATTCTAGCAGAGGCCCATAGTTCGCGGTATTCCATCCATCCGGGTGCCGCGAAGATGTATCAGGACTTGAAACAGCATTACTGGTGGAGGCGGATGAAGAGGGATATAGTTGATTATGTTTCTAGATGCCTCAACCGCCAGCAGGTGAAGTATGAGCATCAGCGTCCGGGTGGATTGATGCAGCAGATTGAGATTCCCGAGTGGAAATGGGAGCGCATCACCATGGACTTTGTATCTGGGCTTCCACGGACTATTAGGAAGTTTGATTCTATTTGGGTTATTGTGGATCGGCTGACCAAGTCCGCCCATTTTATACCGGTGAGCACTACTTATTCATCGGAGCGACCGGCGGAGATCTATATCGAGGAGATAGTTCGGCCGCACGGTATTCCAGACTTTCCATCATTTCGGATAGAGGCACTCGGCTCACTTCACGGTTCCGGAGAGCCGTGCGGCAGGAGTTAGGTACTCGGGTGGAGCCGAGCACGGCATTTCACCCCCAGATGATGGGCAGTCCGAGCGCACTATTCACATTTTGGAGGATATGCTCCGTGCGTGCGTGATCGAGTTTGGAGGTTCATGGGATCACTTCGCCACCGGCGGAGTTTGCTTATAACAACGACTACCAGGTCTAGTATTCGGATGGCACCGTACGAGGCCCTATACGGTAGGAGGCGCAGTGTCTCCGCGGGTTGGTTTCGAGCCGGCGAGGCCAGTGTTACTAGGTACCGATATGGTTCGGCGAGGCTATGGACAAGCGTCGAGGCGATTCGGCACGTACCCGCGCGGCCCGGCCCAGTACGAGAAGAGTTATGCGGGCAAGCAGGTTCGCGACGTGGCTTTTATGGCGGGCGAGCGGGTTCTTCGGTTCCGCCCATGAAGGGCGTTATGAGGTTCGGGAAGAAAGCGAAGCTGAGTCCTAGATTTATTGGTCCTTTTGAGATTTCGAGGCGTGTTGGGGAGGTTGCTTATGAGTTGGCCTTACCTCCCAACCTAGCCGGAGTTCACCCCGTATTTCATGTCTCCATGCTCCGGAGATACCATGGCGACCCGTCGCACGTGTTGGATTTCACATCTGTTCAGCTAGACAAGGATCTTTCTTATGTTGAGGAGCCAGTAGCCATTCTAGACAGGTAGGTCAGAAAGCTAAGGTCAAAGAACATCGCTTCGGTAAAGGTTCAGTGGCGGGGCCAGCCGGTCGAGGAGGCGACTTGGGAGACCGAGCAGGATATGCGCAACGAGTACCCTCATCTTTTCACTACTCCGGGTATGTTTTCTATGCTCGTTCGAGGACGAACGAATCTTTAAGTGTGGGAAGATGTAACGACCCGACCGGTCGTTTTAGAAAATTACGCCCCAATCCCTAATTTAACTGTTCCCCTAAGTTCATTTCTGCTATTGTGAGTTGCCGGGAGAGTCGGTTCCAAAAATTTGAGCATCTTGGGACACTTAGTCCCTAAATAAGAGCTTTGAAACTAGAAAAACGGTTTGTAGCCGGAACAGTGTTAAGACGATCTCGAAACGGAAATCCGATGGTTCCATTAGCTCCGTTAGGTGATTTCGGGGTTAGGAGCGCGTTCGGGATGTATTTTGGAGGTCCGTAGCTCAATTAGGCTTGAAATGCCGAAGGTTGAAATTTTGGCGAATCCGATCGATAGGTGAGATTTTGATCCGGGGTCGGAATGGAATTCCGACAATTTCTGTAGCTTCGTTATGTGATTTTGGATATGTCCGCAAATTTTCAGGTCATTCGGACGTCGTTTGGACGGGTTTTTGATTGAATGTGTAATTTGGAATGTTTTAAGGAATTTAGGCTTGAATCCGTGGTTAATTGGTGATTTTGATGTTTAGGATGGTGTTTTTATGATTGGAACAAGTTCGAATAAGGAATTAGGATGTGTTGGTGTGTTTGAATGAGGTCCCGGGGCCTCGGGGTGTTTTCGGATGGTTAATCGGGAGAAAAACATGGAAATTGCAGGTTTGAGGAGTCCTGTCTCTGTTGTTTCCGCTCCTGCGGAATTATGGGCGCAGGAGCGGGTGCGCTGAAGCGGACCAGGAGCGCAGAAGCGCTGGGCACCGCAGAAGCGGAGCATTTTCCGCTGAAGCGGAATCGCGGAAGCGGAAAGGAGCCGCAGAAGCGGCCATCGCAGAAGCGGAAGGGAGCCGCTTAGGCGAGTCCGCAGAGGCGGACGTCTAGCCGCAGAAGCGGAAATATCCGCAGGAGCGATCGAGTCTCCGCAGAAGCGGACGCGTAGGAGCGGAAAATGTTCCGCGGAAGCGAAAATCGCAGTGAGTTAATTGTATCGAAGTTAGAAAATTTCGAAACATTTTAACATTTGGGGGTCTCGGCTTAAGGGCGATTTTGAGGAGGAAATCAAGGGAAATCATCAGGTAATCAACTATGAACTCATATTATGATTAGTATTGATAATATCATGCAATTATATCATGAAAATGGAGGAATTTGGGGTAATTATGGAGGATTTAGCCCTAGTCTTGGACTTTAGAAAATCAAAGTTTTGAATGGGCAAATGGAGTCCGATTTTGGTAAAATTGATATGCTTAGACTCGTATTGAAATGAGGGTTCCGAATATGTGACTTTCGTGATTTTTCGATAAGCGTATCGAAAGTCGGGTTTTGGCAACTTGTGGGTTTTGGTGAATTTTGAGTTAATTTGATTGGGTAATGCCCAATTGGCCTATTTTGACGTGATTCTATTGATTTTATCAGATTCTACACTCGTGGAGGCCGACATTCGTGGCAAGAGGGTTATTGCTTAGCGGTTTTGTACCGGAATTGAGGTAAGTGGCTTGTCTAACCTCGTGTGGGGGAATTTTCACCCCTAGGATATTATGTGATAGTTTTAATGCCTTGTACGCGAGGTGACGGGCGTGTACATGCGCCGGTTGTTGAACACGTACTTTATTCAAATGTTCGATGAGCGATATCCCTGTCTTGGTTGTTAATTTGATATTTTACCCGGTAGTGGTTAGAAGAGCATGATTAGGTAGCACTTAACTGTTTAGTTGCCTAATTGCCTTATTTGAACTCCTTGTTAATTATTAGCACTATTTTTCGGTGAAGTTATAGTTAAGCATAATTATTTCTCTCTGTGGATTTCCTTAATTGGCTGTGCTTGTGGACTGCGGGTTCGATTCCCGGAGACCCAGGGCTGTGGGTTCGATTCCCAGAGACCCGACGTGATATTGGTAGGGACTACGGGTTCGATTCCCGAGATCCTGAGATTTATTGAGATGTGGACTGCGGGTTCGATTCCCGGAGGTCCTGAGATTTATTGAGATGTGGACTACGGGTTCGATTCCCGAGATCCTGAGTTATTGGTAGGGACTACGGGTTCGATTCCCGAGATCCTGAGTTATTGGTAGAGACTGCGGTTTCGATTCCCGGAGATCCTGAGCTATTGAGATATTATTGAGACATGGGTCGCGGGTTCGATTCCCGGAGACCCAGGGGTACTGAGAATGGGACTGTGGGTTCAATTCCCACAGATCCTGGATTTGTTTATTTGAGTTGGTTATTTGTTATTAGCTTGGTTGTAGACAGTTTCGGTAAATGTTGTTATTTTGGAAATTTTGTTGTTATCTGTTAAACTGTTTATTTTGTTATCATCATATTATTATTGTTTCTCAGTAGGGCCCCGACCTTCCTCGTCACTACTCCATCGAGGTTAGGCTTGGCACTTACTGAGTACCGCCGTGGTGTACTCATGCTACTCTTCTGCACACTTTTGTTGTGCAGATCCAGGTACATCAGAGCAGGCTCGTACTAGGTGATTCCGCAGCTTTCTGGGAGACTTCGAGGTATGATCTGCTACGTCCGCGGATCCGGAGGCTTCCCTTCTATTCTAGTATTACTAGTTGACATTTTCTTCATTTCGTTGTTAGATACTCTTTACACATAGAGCCACAGTTGTATTTCCCTTTTAGTCTGTGTTACCGTGGGGTTCCGGATCTTGGTAGTGTTTATTTATTGTGTGACGGATGTATGTGCCAAGCGGCACGAATTACATATCTTTATGCTATTTTTCCGCTGTTTCTTATTTAAGCATTTATAACTTGTATATTCCGCAACGTGTTAGGCTTACCTAGTCGTGGGGATTAGGTGCCATCACGACATGTTCACAATTGGTGAACTAGGGTCGTGACACCTTAGTACCCTATTAATCAATAATAAATATAATTTTAAAATATTACATCATATAAATACATTTTATCCTTTATAGCAAAAAATCTAAATATAATTACATCCTACAATTAAGGCACATATATGCTTACTATTATTTTTCTCTCTCCAATTTTGTATTTTCTCTCACATAATTATCGCATATCTGCAAACCCCAATACAATCTCTATTTGTTTGTATACAACCAGACACTTTCTCCCACTATATTCAGTAATTCCAGGTATTCATCGGAGGCATAGGTTTGCCGAACCTCTTAAAAAGCACAAAGTGATGATCGGCGTTTAGCAAGTGATTGTCGTAGTCGCCTACAACTTGACGGATTAATGTATCGGCGTCTTCACCGTCGTTAATGTCGCCATTAGCAGACGCCAACAACGACGTCGTCAACAAGAGAAAAAATAGAAAAATTAAAGCATAACGAAGAGCCATTGTTGATTTTAGAGTTTGATTCTTCTGTGATTTTATTTGCTATATATACATAGTGTATTTTTACGCCTGGAATTCCAGAGTTACGTGTCATACGACCGGCGAAGCCATAGGGCTTTCTCTCTCTCTAGATCGACCAAATCACCTATTTGTATTCGATTGTATTCGAATGTATTATTCAGCTGTATTCACTTGTATTCAGGTTTAATCAGTTGTATTTACCTATTTTATTCAGCAGTAGATAGTTGCATTCAAGTGTTTGTATTCATTTATATTCAACTATTTTATTCAACATAAGTTAGTTGTATTTTGTTACATTCAAGAGTTTATTCAGTTATATTCAATTATATTTTTGTTGTATTCATGTGTTCTATTCAGATGAATTAAGGTGTATTTTGTTGTATTCAACTATATTATTCATATATATTTCTCTTTATTCAGTTATAATCTTCATTATGTATCTTTGAAATGCAGCTTAATGAAGGATTATTTTAATTCGTTGAGTTAAATTAGGAGAATATCATGTGATTTTATTTCCTTCCATTTTTAGCGCAGATACGTTACTGTATGTAATGTTAATGTCGCTTGAATACAGCTAAATACATGTCAAACTTAGCTGGAATTCCAGATTTTACACCTATATTTTTTGTTGTATTAATGAATACAACAGCTTAAATACATGAAATACATTGTATAAAAACATTAAGGTATTTATAACACGTAGTATAGCAAAGGGTATCTATAAATGGCTAGTTAGACCAAAAAGATACGCTTTATGAAAAATTCCCTTTAAAGATCTTATTCGTAAATGTTCTACATGGGCTGGTTACATTTCTCTCTAATCTGCTGTACTTAACAAGGCAAGAAACTTGGGTTCAACGGGGTCCACGAAAACAGGTCAGAAAAAGAACAGTTGGATCAAGTCATGGATGAGCTTCTTAAAGAAGTGCATTTAACACTAATTGATATTGATTCACCTCCTCTCGTCCCAAATGTTTCACTTTTCACTTCATGAGTCAGACCATGTGATGTTTAACTAACAATTAAAAATGTTTAATTTGAATAAAATGACGAGATGCAGATCCAAACACTAATTCATGTGCCATTAACAACATACAGAGTCCCAAATTTAATTTAGTACCACCAGGACCAAGATATTCAAAAGGGTACTGAATAGGCAAACAAGAACATTATTCTTTACCAGTTGTACAAGAAATTGTAGTTCGTAAATCAGTAACTCACCCATCGCTGTCTGCAGTGGTCATAACATCCCTGATAGCTACTGAATTCCGTGAGACCTTTAACAAGTTACGAACATCGAAACTTCTGTCTCTGACGAGCCAACTGATATGACCTCAGCTTCAAATTTAAGTTCTTTATCACTCTACCAGCTTGTGTCACAAATGGCTATTACTGTTGAAAAAGATTTGGAAAAAGCAAAATTCATGAAAGAATAACAGTGCCTATTTTTCACCCTAAAGGGGGAACAAATAAGCTCCGAGTTCTGCAGAGGCAAAGGAGATCTCGTTCTGAAATAGCCTTTTCACTTTAGTGCTCGATAATTTAAAAGAAAGCCAGTGCTAGTAGTCCAAAATGGTAAAATCATATCGTTTTATTGGAACGAGGAAATACCATGCTGGATACTACTTAACTTTTAATTGGTATCCGATGTTCGAACTCCATGCCTTTTGAAATACTCACGAAATCCATACGCACTGACATCATAGTTGAACTGAAATTAAAAGTAGTTTAATAATCAGAAACACTTCAAACACAAGACAAGGACTCTCAAACTCGGGTTTATACACAGCTTTCCACCAGTTCTTAATATGTTGTCCATGACATAGCTCTCACTCAGATATAGTATGATCAGTGGAAATCAGGTAGAAAAGATTACCAGGGCAGACAACCTATCAAGCCGATGCATGCAGGGGCGAAGTGGTGTCACTCGACGCCGCTTCGTCAGAAATCTTTCTTAAATATATGTAATGTTTTCATATAGAATATACAAATTTGCTATATATAAAGTAAGCACACCGCTGGACAGCAAGTGCATGACTCATGGTCTGCTGGTCAAGCATCCAATTGTGCACACGAAAGTCCAAGGTTCTAAACTGCATTGCAGGTGACTGAAGTGGTTTTAAAGTTTTTAAGCCTCTTTTGTAGAAAAATGTAAAGCCCCATTTGTATTAAAAAGTAGAGCTGTAAAGATTCGAATAACAGACCGCATTTTCATCAGTAATAATCGACAAAACCAATGAGCCAAAGCTCATTTCTTGGCCGCAGAAATCGTAAGGTTTAGCAGACATCTTGAGTTGCAACATAGGCACGTTCCGGACTACATACCTTGGGTTGCCTCCAGGTACCAAACATAAGAACACTATAGTGTGGCAGGGAGTTGTCGAAAATTTTAAGAAGAGGCTAGCTACCGGGCAGACTCGGTACCTATCTTTTTGGGGACAAAGTTGCATTGATCAATAGTGTGCTGGCTAGTATTCCAACATATTTTATGTCCCTATTCCATATTCCATGCAAGGTGTTGCCACAGTTCGGTATAATAAGGAGAAGATTTTTGTGGGAGGGCAACAGTAATCAACATAAATTTCATTTGGTGAGATGGAACAAAGTCACTATGCCTAAGGAAATGGGAGGAATGGGCATCAGAAATTTACAGTTACATAATAGAAGCCTACTCATAAAGTGGTTATGGAGGTACAGCAATGAGGAGAGGGCTTTATGGAGAAGAGTTGTAACAGTTAAGCATGGAGCAGTTACACATTGGCACTCTAGAATAACTTCCACCACTCATCGAGTAGGGTCTTGGAAACACATAAGTAAATTATGGCAGGAATTCAAGGAAAACACTCAGATACAGGTTGGCAATGGAGAACACACTATGTTTTGGGGCTTGATAAGTGGACTGGAAAAGGTCCTTAAAGGAGGAATTCCCAAATGGCTTCAGCTTTATTAATAACCCTAATGCTACTGCAAAACAGCTTAGGGAAAATGACAACTGGAATGTCACTTCCAGAAGACAATGCCATGATTGGGAAATTGAAGAGATGCTGGAATCTTGGGCAAGGCTGCAAGATCTTAAGGTGCATATTCAGGAAAAGGACAGTACAATATGGGGCAGTAGAATTGCTATGTAGACTTGTAGAGGTAATAGGCAGAGGCAACATCATTGAAGAATGGCCTTGGAAGCTTGTGTGGAGAACAAAAATACCCACTAAAGTGGCCTGCTTTAGCTGGTTGGCAGTATTAGGTGCAATTTTAACAGAGGATGGCCTTCAAAAGAGAGGATCTCCTCTATGAAACAGATGCTATGTGTGAACGAATTACTGAGAGTGTAGATCACATGTTTGTGCATTGTACAGTGGCTAGAAGTATATGGGTTTTATTCAGCAATATTTTTGGTTTAAGTTCGGTACTGCCGAGAACTTCAAAGGAAATTTTTGTCATTTGGAGGTCAGAAGCACTTGGAAGATGATTCCCGATGTGTAATCTGGACCATCTGTATGGAGAGGAATCAAAGATGCTTTGAAGGAAGATCAACTCCCATACATACACTAAAAGCTAGATGTTTACCAAATCTTTTGGCTTGGAGTAACCATTTTGATGCAAACAGCTCATTAGATCTATTACATTTTGTAAGCTCCTTGAGGAGATAGGAGCTTTTTGCTTATCAGGAAATTGACATTTTTGTAATCAATTACATCCTCTAAATGATTGATTTAATGAAAGCTTACCTTACTTGATAAAAAAATATATATATTTTTATAGTCTAAGAATAATTTTTTAGCACAATTAACTGGAGTTGATTTAGAACCCTAATATTATTATAGTGACTCGTTCATTTGGTCACTTCTTTAAATATTAGACACCGCTTAGAAGAATTCTGCTTACGCCCGTGGATGCGTGATGAAGCAACCGATGGATATGGAGAAGGTGGCACAAATAAGTTTTGTGAACTCGATACTAGACATTTTAAAATAACTAGTAACAAGTATGCACTCAATAGTAACAGCAACAATGACCACTCTTCTTGCACTAGGTAATATTGCAATGAGAACATGCATGGAAATGCAGGAGAAGAAAAGTGACAGTTGGACCAATTGGCAATAGAGGACTTAGCTATGCCTGAGCTAAGTTTTGGTTTGTATAGCTAAGAGTGTAGCCTAGTGGTCAATGAAGTGGATTGTGAACCATGAGGTCTCAAGGTTCTAATTCTGTGGAGGCAAAAACACTAGGTGATTTCTTCCCGTTTGCCCAAGCCTTGGTCACAAAATTACCTGGTACACCTTTGTTGGTGGGAGGTAGCCGGTATCCCGTGGAATTAGCGGATGTGTGAGTAAGTTGGCGAAAAATAAAAGATTTTTTTTTTTCATCTGAAAGAAAAGTTGGTCATGGGTATCCAGTGGCTCTGTCAATAGGTGAATTTGGAAAGCAACTAATATATTTTGTTTTTTTGCGTTTTACTTTGTCACTTTTATAGGAATATATTATCTGCTAGAATAAATACAAGAAGGAATTACCAATCAAAATAAATAAATAAATAAATGCTAGTAGTTTTTTTTTTTTTTTGCTTAGCCACCTTTGTAGGACTTAAATTTCTGCTATAAATTAAGTAACTGTTGGTATAGCCGCAATGAATCTGATGACAAGTAAAGACATCCACAACAACTCTAGAATGCCAGTACCTAGCAATAACTCCCTAAGATGAAGAAAAAGAACAAGGCCGACTCTATAACTATAAGGTAAGGTTTAAGACAGTGCTAACAACTCTGCTCAGTATGTGCTGATAGCTTATGGTAGTCACAATAGCTAACTTTTCAAGAGCAAGCACCATCACAAACTAATGAAACAAATGATAGTAACTATAATTTCATGGTGGACATTGAAAAAATCTAACTTATATAATATGTTTTACAAAAAAATTAAGGATAAAAGCAATAAAATTAAAAACTTACAGGTAAAACCTTGACAGCATATTTGGTAATATTAGGATCAGCAACCCTTCCCTGAGCAGCTGCCTGGTAGAGAGCAAATCATAATCACTCAATTGAAGACAAAAGTGTAGAAAGAAATTTATGCTATCTGAAGCCACAAAGCTAACTAACATCGACGCGACGAGCCTCCGTTACTTACAAACCATGAGAAACATCAAAGAATGTCGCAGAGAAACACCCAATACACATGGAGAGAAAATAATAGTCTAAACTACCGCACAATTAATTTAAAATGGGGAAACAAAAAAAGGAGAAGAAATAAAAGAAATCACATTACCATTTCTGAATATAATTGAAAAGTCGACCATTCATAGTAAACAGGTTAAGTACACCCCACACAAAATTCCAGCCACTCAACTTCGTTAAACAAGTTTCCCTACCAAAAAACCTAATGATCAATTCAATCATGTCTTCTATGATACAGACATAAGACGAAGCTCTTAATCTTTTGTGCCCAATCAAACTAAGAAACATAAAAAGGATAAAGTGAGTAATTTTTTTATGCCCTGAAACTACAGACAAAAAAATAAGAGCAACCAATACATACTTGCAATTCTGTATAAGACTATTCCTTAGATAGAACAGAGAGGGAGGAGGGAATATGAGGATAACTACTGGAACTTCATGGCAATAACCTGCACAGAGAAGGCTGCTTTTAGCTCATCTTATGCTGCCTGGAGCTGGAGTTAGTAGATACAAGCTTTTAGTTTTAGGTTGGTTCGTTGTGCTTCAGCTTAATTATTCATTATCTTGTTATAAGTTCGTATTCGTAATGAGATGTTAGTGATACTTCTGAGGTCAAGAACATCATTGTTCTCACTTCTCAGCAGGAAGTAACTTGAGCTTGTCGGGGAGGGATTAGACACAACAAAAGCCGACCTCTTTAAATGCTGCAGAATTCTGCATAACATAAGACATGTTTGCACCTCTTAACATCTAACAAGTCAAGCCTTCACTTAACTGCATGCAGCATAAACAACATATGACAACCTATCGTACTTCCACTGCACACAAGTACAGAAGAATAAATCTACTCCTTCTCTTCACCCACAGTATTCGATATAGCCTGCTACTATGCTCTATAAGTTACCCAGCACAAGGTCAATCACAAAGTAAATCTAGTAAAGTCCCCCTATTGTAACAGAGTGTACTTTAGCTATGCAAACCTCTTCTTCATCTTGTACTTGGTTCTGAGAGACGTAAATCCGTCTGTTGCAGTTTGTACCTTTTTCACAAATTTCTTGTAAGGAATAAGTTTGTTTACAAAAAATACATCATCTCCCTTCAGTCAGTAGGCCAAATTTGAGTGCACTCATGAGGAAAGGAACCAAGATATAATCAGATGAACGCAGTAATTTTCTATCAGATTGTAGAAAATGCATCTTATTCTCTACACCTCTCTATTAAGGCACTCATAATCCACTTTTAGTATAAACATATAATGCCATGACTCTACAGAAGTACCTGTTCTGGACTATGAAATATCTCTACAAATGGATATTCCTTTTGTTGTCTTGTTATGCAAAACCCAGGGTACTTCGGGCATTCGACCTGAAAAATACAAAATAATAATGAAAACGTGGACAATGTTATGTATAAGCTGGGAGAACATCTTATGCTATCAAAATTAGAAACAATTAGGCTTTTTGCATATCCTCAACAGAGGTAATAAACTCATAGATGACCAAAGTACAGACGCCTGAAAAGACTTTTTGCAGTAAACTAGCATTATATTCTATCTATACTCAACAGAGAGGTCCACGAAGTATCTTACACGTAAAAATTTTACATGCGGATAAAACTCAGCTGCAGACTCCTCTAGCACTTTGTCAAGATGTTTGGTGTAGTTACTCCTAAAGCAGCCAAAAATTTGCATGAAAGATATTAATGCGATAAAGCTACAGAAGATAGGAGAGTAGGGAAGAGAAATTACAAACTTTTATTACTTGATTGTAAATGCAACAACTACAGGGTAGCCTTGATGAAGAAGTTGGACAAATTCCCGTTCCGAGGTAAAGTGAATAACCCTAGATGGTCCAAGATCCTTAGGATAGCCCGTATAATACCTTCAAATACCAAAGACAAAGTTAAACCAAGCATAAAATAACATCCAATTAAAAATAAAGCAAATGCAGCATCCGAAGGCCCAAACAATTTCTCTCCCCGCACCGCTAACACCGAGGGAGCATGTCACAGCAGCAAATCTAGCAACATTATGCAGTCTACTAGACATAGAAAGACTATCCGCCAAAAATTAACCAAGGAATAAGTGAAAGTAAACTCCCTAACCAACCACATAAAAACGTATGCATATAATGCACTTGAGGAGTGGGTGCACAATATAAAATATGTACAACTATTAAATTTCGAACCAAGTAGCTTAAATGGCCAGTGGGTTCAGTGGCATCTCGAACTCAACAACAACAACAACTAGCCAGTATAGTCACACAAGGTGGGGTCTGGGGAGGGTAATATGTAGACAAGCCTTACCCCTACCCAAAGGGTAGAGAGGCTGTTTCCAATCGACCCTCGGCTTAGAAAAGGAAAGGGAAAGCAACAACAAAAATGGCATCTCGAACTCATAAAGTTTAAATCTCCTATCCACCTCTGATGCACTTATATCACCAATGATACTTCGTCTGTTGGCTAGTTGTCTAAGTTGGAGGTGCTGACCACAGTATCACATCCCATCAATTACAGATTTATCACCATATTATATGCCATTATTCTCACTACTAGTATGCAATTGAGTTTAAGTTGTATGCACTGACAATTTAAAAATTATTTACACAATCAGATCACTTATAAGGTGATCCCAGGTAAATCTCTTGATAAGTATCAACTGGTAAGCTAATCTGGTAAAAATGGTAAGTAACATGCTATCACACGTTAAAATTCTCTGTTAGTATAAAAAATTCTTTACACTGTCAGCCCATATAACTTAAATCCATTAAAATTTAAGACATACAAAAAAAGAAAAAGAAAAAACTTACTTGCAATTGGAACGAAGGTTGATAAGGAACTTGTTAAAGAATGATTGCTCCTCCATAGCGATATCCAAGGGCGGCTCTAGGGTAAGGCAAGTGAAGCCCTTGCCTTAGGCCCCAAATAATTAAGGCCCCAAAAATAAGAGGCACTACTATATTATTATATAATATAGGAGTATATGTTATAATTTATATTTATATAATTATTAATAAAAGATTTAATTTAATAACTTTTAATATTTGGTAGACGTAAGATTGAGTGAGTTAATTGGATAAAAAAAATATTACTAAATTAAATAATATATTTATCTTCTCATTAATTTTATTTTCTTCATTTATGTATAGTCTTTTTTTATGGTTCTCACGATTTTACTTTTTAATTTCAACTCAAATTTTCTAAATTAACTATTCTTTTTTGTCACATTTCATTGATCCACATACTAGAAAGCAAATTTTTTGTGTTTCATCTTTTTTAACTAAGAAATTCCCGAGACAAATATCGCAAGATTCAAAACACGACAGATAATGGGTTCACCCTTTACCATTTTCATTTAGGGAAAGATCAATTCAATATCATACGATATGCGACTAACTCATATATCATGAGTTGCACTCTTACCACTATATCAAAGTCATGTAGTTTTTTTTGTATCTCAATATAACATGGATTTCGTAAAAGACGTTTAAGGGTCTTTTTAATATATTTTGATTTTAGGCCACCAATTTTGTTGAGCCCACCTCATTGACGATCAAAAAATTATTTCTAGACTATGGTCCCACCATGAACGTACTGTTCAACCAATTTTATTCACATTTGGTAACTGAATGACACACTCACTACCTTTAATGTTCTTGTCATTATTGTCTTATCTTAAATGAGACTCTATAAATTTGATTGAGAATATCAGGTGTGAACAAATGGCTCTCATAGGAGACTAGTAAAGTCTTTGATTTACGTTTCCCAAATTTTTTAATAACGAATTTTAAAATTTTATTTCAAATTAGACAATATTAATGTTTGTAGAAAAAAATAAAAATTACAAAAATTGTAAAAAGAAAAAGAAAAAAAAGAAAGGTGTATACTCTTTAACAATAAAATATTTTAAAACTTTGAATTAAACTACCTAAATCTTTATATTAGTAAATATATATTTTACAACAATATCAAAGGTAACATATTGCAGATACATGTCTAACATCTTATTTATTTAAATTATTATTTTCAAATATAAACAATAATATTACTATGTGAAGTTGAAAACTTTATGTTATTTAAGAATATATAGTATAAACAATAAGTATGAAAAAAATGGCAAGATTAATGTTTTTGCATATATGTGTATAGGTACTAATAAAAAAAATATAAGGCCTTTTCTTAAAATTTGGCTTTAGGCCACCAATTTTAAGGAGCCGCCCTTGGCGATATCCAAACCCTAATAGAAAAAACCACCAAAAATATAACAAGTGCACATGTTAATTCATCGAGCAAGCAACACTAGGAAAACAAAAATAAAAATACATTCAATTTATCTGAATTTGATGAATTAAAGACTAATAACTATAATAAGCAATTCCATTGAATATTTATACTTGGAAACTTTTGAAATTGCCGTTAGATATCGCTTATGCCCCTAACGGTGGTTACAGGGCGGAGAATGGCGGGCAGGCTAGAGAAATAACGACAGCCTAAAGGAGGAGACTAGCTGACGGCTATGTTGTAGGAAATGAGTTAGACTCAAAGGCACTTATGTCATTTAGCTTAATCGAAATGGATAGCAGACGAAAATTTTGAAAAAGGATGGTTAATGCGAGAAATATTTCATATTTTAATATTGCTTGGCAAATGATGCATTAGTTATTTAACTATAAGTTTTCTTTTATATGAAATTTTTATTTAAGAATTAGTCAATCTAAATAGTTATTTAACGATAACTTTTCTTTTATATGAAATTTTTATTTAAGAATTAGTCATTCTAACCCATGACCAAATATCCCGCAAATCTTGATCTTATAGATATAATAATAGATAATAGTGTGGATAATTCTTTTAAGGGAAGAGTTTTACGACCAAAGGGTATTGGTGTAGCTGAGATGAGACAGACTGAGAATATTTACAAAAGAATTGATGATAATAAACAAATTCAAGATAAAGGATGGAGTATGCCATTTTAGTAGATGCAAAATTTAAGTACAAGTATCGAATAACTCTATCTTTCGAGGCTTAGACAGATAGAATAAAATTATCTAGTATATTTTGCCTTCGCCGTATTTTAAAATTAAAACCTCATTATTCGTAACCTACTTTATTGATAGCTAGTCTTACACCCTTAAATATCTCATGAAGTATGTAAACGAAGGAGGATTGGACAAATTGTCTGTAACATGCACAGTTGTGGCCATCATCATGCTAAATAATAGAGAAGTAGAATCACTTTCAAAGGAATGTATCAGTGGTATGTCTGTCATTTCCCTTCATACGTCTCATATTTCCCAAATCCCACTAGTGAAATTATACGTAGTGGTGGTTATTGTTGTTGGCGTCCCATATCTGAAAATTTATTGGCCTAACTAATCCAGATAGTCATAGACGTCAAATATTCCTGCTAATGGCTGAGTACACATTTTTCTCTAATTTATTTCAGTACATCAGAAATGCATTTTGTAAGAAGATCGGTACATGGCCAGCCAAAGTTGCAACATAACCATTCAGTTTATGTGTATTTTGGTCTTCAGCATTATTTTCATTAAATTCAACATTCCTTACCTCTGACGCCCCACAAATTGGTCTACGAAGACTATTTCTCCTCTAGCAGTATCATTGGACTTGTTAATATAGAGACCACAAAAAGGAAAAGCAAAGAATAGTAGACTAGTTGTGCAAGGCTTTGGTTTAGTGGTAATAGCATATCACGAGTTCGGACTCTACCTCGAACAATACCATGTATACGTCGAAGTCGGGCTCATCTATTGCATGACGGATCGGAACCGAAAACGTGAGGAGTTGAAGATCGACCCCCGATTCTATCGAACCAAAGTACAAAAGTCAGAACCTACGTCTTGAATATCTTTGAGCTCGTGACTCCGGAACCGACCCCGACTTCGAATAAGCTCGAGGAAACATTTCGGACCCAATAACGGGAGGCCGGAACATCCGCAATCACTCAAATATCACGGCTGGAATCTTGACACGTATCAATGAGAGACCGATTAATTAGTAAAACGTGATGTTTCTTACCTTTTATAGAATTGTACCTAAAGCAAGACTCTCAGTCCCCTACTATATAAATGGGGTCTTATTCTTTGTAATACACATTATAACACACATCCAAAAGCAATACATTGTTGTTATTAGTATTTTGTTCCGGCATCAATTAAGGCACTTTTGACTCGAGCGTGACCAACCTTCAGGCCAAGATTATACAACTTGTGTAGTTTGCATTTATCTTTCTATCATTGATTTCAATATTAATCTGATTTCTCAATTTGTGTCAAATTAGATCACGTATCCTTAAAACCTCGTATAAATTCAATTGTTATCCGATTTTAAGGATAAACAACATTAAGTGGAGATAAGTATAAGTATAGGGAGGACCCATTATCCATCGAGTTTCGAAAAGCGCTCGAGCTAACCCTAAGGATTTCTCGATTATCAAGGGAAAAAATAATAGTAGACTAACAGACTAGAGGTAAATTACCAAGCCAGCTCAGATGACAAGATATGTCTTAGTGGCAAATAATTAAATGCAATAAATTGGAAGCTTTGATTAGCTTATACAAGAGAAGTCAAAAATACAGTAGGGAAGATACAAACCTACCTACCTTCCCTTTTCTAACTCTTAAAAAGGCTTGAGGGCCTATATGCATACATACTAGAAGGGGGATAAAAGGCATTCATTCCCACCATGTTACAACACAGAATTAGCAAAACTTAATATGGGAAGAAACTACCTTCTCCCCTCATACTACTTAACCTTTACATAATTTTCACTTCATACCTTATATATTTGGAGAAACCACATCTAACCATATGCATCTTATTCTCACAGATCCAAAGAATATATAGCAAACGAGATATTTCAACTTTGGATAAAGCAAATGCCGGTGCCTATCGATCATAACCTGCAGCAACAACAGGGATCCTGACTTTGTGCCCTCTGCTGCCTTTCAGTAAAACCTCTCCGAAACTGTATGCTCCTGTTACTGACCGGACAGTGAGTGTTACTGTGAATTTCCTTGACGCGCCATGCCTTAAAGTCATTGCAGGAGGATTAGTTTCAATAGCAATTTCTGGAGCCATTCTTGCTGTTATAACATAAGTTTCTTCCTCAGCAACATTTATCACTCTGCGTGTGACTGTTCGAGTTCCCACAAGATGTGCAACTGCAATTGAGGGTGAGTTGAAATTTGATGGGTGACCAAGGGTGTAGTTGCATGGGGAATGCGTGAAGTTCTTTATCTCATGAGGATCAATTCCAGGCACAGTGCACAAGAACCCCAAATAATCTTGATAACCTAAATTCAATCAAGAAAAAGTTAAAGCTATTACCAGCATATTGAAAACTCTTTTATCAAGAGTCAGAATGGATCTCAGGAACAGTGTTTCCATTTGGTATTTAACCCTATATAATGTTACATCGACTACAGAGCTCCAAAAGTTTTGGATAAACTATGTTTTATATAACATTCCTGAGAACCAAAAGAAAAATCATAACTCTTGCAAGTACAAAGACAGAATACTATCTCCCATCATACTACAAGTTTCTCTTACTTCTTCTCGTCCAATATAGGTATCTTAAAGGCAGGTTTGGCTACTAAAATTTCTTATAAAATCTACTTTTTTGAATTCTCATTCTCTTTTAGGGGAAGATGTTTAGATAACTCCATAGAGAAGAGGTACATGTGAACCTACAGAAGAATCACTGCTAGTACATAAAGATGAAAACACATAACTGAAATGTCAAGTTGGACTTCGACCAACTAAAAATAATGCTAAACAAGAGACAGTATCTTGGATGGCTTGGCGGTTTCCCACGAAGTCTAGAATGGACAAATTATCATAACTCAACAAGTGAATGAGAGAACAGTCATGATTATGTGCTCAAGTATTATTCCAAATTCAAAAGAAAACATGATAGAAGAGAAGAAAATTTAGCAACTAGACCATACAAGTCATGATTATGTGCTCAAGTATTATTCCAAATTCAGAAGAAAACATGATACAAGAGAAAAAAATTAAGAAACATGATACAAGAGAAAAAAATTGAGCAACTAGACCATACAAGTCATATGTATCAAAAGCAATTAGTCAAATAGAAAGTAATTGTTAAAGACAGTAACTGTTATAAATTAGCAACAGGATTATCTTAGTAGTATTTAAATCTGGTTTGACATATATCAAAAGGAGAGGGAAAAAAGAAGAGAAGATAACCTGCATTAAAAATGAGTCCAGGATCCAGAGCTGCTCTAGGATTAACATGTCCACTTCCATAGTCAAACGGAGTAGCTGGAACGAGCTTCATGGTCTCAGATCCAGAATATTGTTGCGCTTGAAGTGGTCTCTCTGCTCTATCAATAGTTGATGACGTTGTCATTAATGCTGATTTAATAGCAGCAGGGCTCCAATGAGGGTGGTGCTGCTTGATAAGCGCTGCTATTCCTGCTATATGGGGTGCTGCCATGCTAGTTCCAGAGATCAATGCAAATCCTTCACCTGCTTCAACTAAATGTTTATAAGTATGTGTAATACACATTTACCATGGTTAACTTATGTCTCTTGTTCATAGCTTTTCTTTACCACTATCACTTAAAATCGTTTGATCATTTTAGTTTGAACTTGAAGCCAACAAAATGGACAAAAATGATAAGATCTCTTGGTTTCAGATTATATTTCAAGTCCTAAGCAAGTGGAGCATCAAATTCAGGATACAAGGCATCTATTATATTTCAAAATGGGTAAAAAGGCTCCAAGAAGACACAAACAAAACTGATGGTTCATTGTTTGTGGCTAAGTCCAAAATAGGCATGAAATTTAAAAAATGACTTTTTTAAACATATAAATCTGCCGTCTAATTCTCCTTTAAAACGGTACTACCATCTAACAGGAAAGCACAGACATTACACATTTACCTATAAACAATAATATGACGGATACATACCGCAAAAATTGGCTTCATCTGTCCCATTCGGAGCCCAGGCAGCCCAAATAAGAGAACCAGGAGCCAGTATATCCGGTTTCAGGAGATCGGCATCTTGAAAGCTGTAATCTTTGATATTAGGTCCTCTAGCAGAGAAGATAGCTACTTGAGGTGCAGACTTGTGGAGTATTGGCCGCAACCCATTTCCAATGCTACCTGTTGATTTAAAGCTCTTAACTCGTCCAGTCCAATCTCTTGAAGTGGTGATGTTGTAATAATCTACAAGCTCCTGAAAATAGAGCCGAGCATACAAGTTTAACTAACATAAGCAAAATGAGAGACTTCTACTTATGCATGCTAACTGAAAGAGCATTTCTAGTGTGACCAACAAGTTGAACAAAACACTGATTTATGTTATCAGAAGGGACAGCGATCAAGCTTTTTTCCTTTGGATGCTATATATGACCAGTTACTTTTTTTTCAAGATGTGATTCTATTCACCAAAGTGGTAGGGACACAAAGATCAGTGTTGTGTTGGAGACAAACACATAAATCATACATCACACAAGCAGGAGACAGAACTACCATTTTCCGGACATGATATTTCATGATATTTTATTGGAAACAGCCTCCCTGCTCTATCGGGCAGGGGTAAGGTCTGCGTACATATTACCCTCCCCAGACCCCACCCTGTGGGACTATACTGGGTAGTTGTTGTTGTTGATATTTCATATAACCAAGAAAAGATTAAAAACCAAGAAATGTTTATTTTAATACATGATTCCTAGCTCTTGAAACGAACTAGAATAATTTCTTAATCTTTATTGTCACATCCATCAACTTCATCAATATATATGATGTTAGAAATTTAGAGGCACCCTCTGTTTCCTTCTCTTTTTAAGTTGATATTCTAAACCAGGAGACTTGTGGCACCTACACACAAGAGATTTCGTTGACGCCTTACTGGTGTTGGTTCAAATGTGCCTTTAAACACATCCGTGCTTCTTAGTATTAACTTTCTACCTTTTCAGAAAAAGCAATTACTTCTCCATTAAGGAACCTATCACGGCCAAAATATGCAACTTAGAATAATTTTCACATTAATTTGTCTATTGCAAGAAACAAGAAGCCTAAAAGGAGACAAAAAACTATGAATATCCTACTCAAAGCTCCAAGACAATAGTAATGACATCAATAAAAGAGTACAGAGCGTGTTGATACTTGCCATTGACTGGGAAGCATCTGTTATGAGAATCCCAGGAATACTAACAGGAACAGGATCAAACTTTGTTCCTGGTGAAGCATTTTCTACAGCAAGAACAAAGCCAGCTGCACCAAGAGCCTTTGCTGTTTGCGCGACTTTTTTAATCGAGGCCGTGCCAACTACGAAATTGAAAGAATAACCACAAAGAAGGATGTTTCCCTCCACCAAATTCTTGTTTAAAACTTCTGGCCTTTGACAGTCAGCAGGACTGTACTTCGTAACCGAAGAATCCAAAAGAACATCATTGGCTGCTACCATGGTGTATGTCCGGTTAGGATGTGTAGAAGCTGTAAAAAACCAAGAAGTGCTTAGTAGAGGTAGAGATTTAAAACACAAAACTAAGTCTACATCTCATCGTAAGTATCTGATTATTCCCATCATTTCTTCACTTCCTTTGATTTGTTCAGCCCAATTTAGCCCCGTTCAGTTCATTACACTATTTTGGGGGATGTGAAGTTTCAAAAGTTTCAAAAGCCATTGAAATTTGTGAAGACAGACGGAGAAGAAGGAACGGGTGAGGATATAACATGACGTCAGCAAGTCTGATGTTACACAATGCCAATGACATGGCAATTGAGGACATGGAAAACCCATCATGGTGTGAAGTCATGAGCGACAAAACAAATTCTAAAGAGTGGATTACAAGGGAATGATGCCAGCTACAGTAAAACTGACACAGTAAGCTATTCTGCATGTATGCTGGTATAATGGATATGATACTTTCAACACATACCATAAATTGGTCATTACTCTGACAAGTTGACGAATCAAGAGCATTGTTCCAAAAAAAAAAAAAAGGGGGTAGGTGAATCGTGGGCCTTAACCAGGAAATAATAAACAAAGAAGTACAAAAGGAAAGAAAAAGAAAAATGACTCAAGGACACAATCATAAATTTCCTGCAACACCGAACATGTCAAAGTTTCTGAATTAAACAGGCCTGAGAATCAGCCATTTGTAATTTTGGGTAAAAACAAAAGGCCATGGCGTCTAAAAATGATTTAGACTTTCAATGAACGGATGAGAGTAAGATCTCTACTGATTGAGAGGCATCAATTAGAGTATGTCAAAAGGCATAAACCACTTACGTGATAACCCAATTCCAGGTAAGATTTTCCCATTCCCCAAGGTCAAATGATTCTTGTATCTACGATCATCAACTGCAGCAGCCACTGATACTATCCATGGACTATAAGACAATAAAGTTTTCGGGAAAGGACCTCCATTTCCAGCAGCCTGTGCAACAAATACACCGGCTTTCACAGCTGAAAGAAGTGTAGCATCAAAAGGGTTCAAAAATGTTGTCTTTGTGGTTGCTGGTGGACTGTTTGGCCCCACGGAAAGATTAAGAATGTCCACACCATCACGAACAGCCTGTAATAGAAATAAATTTATCAAACAGAGCTATTTTGGATAAGTTACCCTCTTTTTTTTTACAGTGTAAAAGATGACTTATAACTGCAAGACCAATTCATTATCACATTTCACCAAATTTATAACTTCTTTATTTAAGAATTAAGACTTTCCAAACAAGAGTAACCTAATCACAACACTTCACTGATCATGCCTCAGAAATACTTGCCAATACTAAGTTGACTTCAGATTGATCGTTACAACTATGCTTGAAATCTCAGTGCCACTCAAATCCATATTGCAAAAGTTTCTGTATTAAAACTTACGTGCATATTTTTATCCACATTATCAATTTTGTTGGGCATACCTGTTCAATAGCAGCAACTACATCTGCAACAAACCCTCCAAATAGCCTGTACAGTGCCTTGTATACAGCAATTCTACAAGGAATAAGAATTTCAAAGTTTTGGACGACTTTCTAGTACTAAGAGATAGGACAATATGATTGTCAAATCTTGGAAGAATTATTTTAACTGACCTTGCACGAGGTGCCATACCACTTGCTCTTCCGAATTCAAATCCGTGCATTCTAACAGGAATCCCATTGTTTCCAGCAGCAATAGCTGCCGTATGGCTGACAAAAGTATCACTGACATCAGTCTGGGTACATATTTTATTAAAAGACGGTAGTGAAAATTAATAAAACGAGAAATATAGTCTATATGAGAAAAAGTAGTTCTGAAACTAGAAGCTTTAAAGGAGAAAAGAACTCTGGTTTTATAAAGCAGTTGCACTTGCATTGAAGCAAGTTCAAAAATGACGATGACATAAGAATGATTCCTCCTTACATTAGCTCTATTTATTGATGTTGCTAAACAGAGGAAAAACTAGAACTTCCAGAAGATGACAATAATTTTATTGTTAGAAGTTATCAATAAGACTGTCTTATCGGTAATTTGACAATCAAATGTACATTGGTGTACTGTTCTCTTCTTCCACCAAACCACCATCTGGAGATGACTCATCACATCCACCATGGGATTTGGAAGTTTCTTTTCTTTTCTTTTTTGGATATGCAGACAGTAAATTTAGTGGTCTCAGAAAGCATGAGATGTTCGCAACAAGTTACAACCAAAAGTATAGGAACATAAGAAATTGGGATTTTGGCATTAATTCCAAAATCTCTTTTCTTTTTCCTTCCTTGCTAGGTCATATAATCCACAATCCCTAAGGAAGTACCGCAAACACTTAGATCTGAAATGACATTGCTAAAGTGGAACTTTGATATCATCATCTTGAATCATAACGCACATGCATAGCTGAGCTTCACCACGCCTAAACTTTTAGAGGAATATCCCAACCCTGTGCTCAACTGGTTCACTGGAACTATCATTTTGAGAAGGTGTATGGTTGTCAGCACTCCGCATTACCCTTATAAGAGGGTTTACATTACAAGGAATCTCCCTCTATGAAGCACAGAATCATGAGAAAAGCCTAAGGTGTTTAGTATAGTATCTCTTCAGTTTGTTCCCATTCATAACTCTTATACCACCAATGGTTACTATCAATTTGGTCCTACATCAACTGTATATTGTCTGTGCACGTGGGTACTTGAGCATGGACCTATATACCACCCAATTTTCTATCATTCAATCTGAGGCACGGACCAGTAGGAAATTCACCTCTTATGTAACCAACATCCTTTACAAAATGCAAGAACTTCACTTTCCTCTTAAAGAACAATCACTCAATGTTTCCTTACGTGAGACAATGGTTACTATCAATTTGGTCCTACGTCAACTGTATAATGTCTGTGCACGTAGGTACTTGAGCATGGACCTATATACCACCCAATTTCCTATCATTCAATCTGAGCCACAGATGAGTAGGAAATTCATCTCTTATGTAAACAACATCCTTTACAAAATGCAAGAACTTCACTTTCTTCTTAAAGAACAATCACTCAATGTTTCCTTCCGTGAATTAGGTAGGGATTAGGTCTGCGTACAGACTACCCTCCCCAAACCCCTTGTTGGGATTAAACTGGGTTTGTTGTTGTTGTTGTTGTAGACAATGATGTCATAGCCTGACAGAACAAACGTAAACTCGTCCGGGATATCCAAGCGTATCAATCACAATATTCCACATTAAAACATGGTATCACACACTGAAGAATAGGAGTTTTGTTCCACAGACAACTATACTTCTGAACTCCCACAAGTGCTATATTTCTTTTAGCATGCACAACTGTGTATCAATTAAGTCTACCAACAGAATGGAAGCAGGAAAAAACCATTAGTTATCTTTAGAACATACTCAAGTTAACATCATAAATAATTGAGTTCAAACCTTCCGTGTCCATCACCATCTATAGGAGAATCATAATCAATTGTAGGATTAAATGCGCCAGCTGCTTTGGCAGCTTCTGCAAAATGTTGAGCACCTATAATCTTTCCATTACAATAGTCTTTCTTGGTGTTTGGATCAACTTCACATTTTCCTCTATATTTTGGAAGAGGTCCATAAGGTTCAGTGTTGTGGCTTGAAAAACTTGGATGGTGCGGATAGATGCCAGAGTCGACGAAGCCAATTACAATATCCTCGCCTGCCCGGTCAAACCCACCACCTGTCGGCCATACTCCTGTAGGAAGCCCCAAAAACTGCGGCGTGTGAGTTGTTAGCCTCCTGACCTTCCAATCTCTCTCCACAGACTTCACACCAGGAGCTTGTCTGAGGATTTCTGCCTACTAATATATTCTTTGTGTAAGACAATACAGATAGAAGAATAAACAAGAAATTGAAGGAAAAAAGAAGAGCCGTCTGAAAGAGCAGAATGTCACCTGCTCATGTGAAATGTGAGCGGCAAAGCCATTAATTAGATGATGGTAGCTGTAGATTTTCTTGTAGGTCCCACGGTCAAATAGCAAAGCTAGAAGCATATCATGCTTCTTTTCCAGATGTCGGGCATAGGATGTAACCAATTCACTAAAAAGGCAAAATGAAAATAAGAGTAAGCATACATTTCACCATCACAGGCAGCCCTCTGCAAGAGAGAACTATAGGGTTGTGACATTCTAATATCCAATGAGAACAAAGCTTTTGTTGAAAACTGAGAACTCAAGGAAAACATTTTCCTCGAAAATATTCCTATACAACAACTACCCAGTAAAGTCCCACATAGTGGAGTCTGGGGAGGGTAATGTGTCCTTACCCTGCCCGACAGGGGCAGCGAGGCTGTTTCTGATAGAAACTCGGCTCAGAAAGACGAAAATAAAGTAAGAAAAAACAAGAGAGAAATCATTAGTAACTCCAGTGGAAATCGTAATAATAACAGAAACATAAAAACCGAAAGATGAATGACATGCAATAACAGTAACCATAATCTAAGGCCTGGGGCAAAGACAAACAACAAAAATAGTGTGGGCCCAACATAAACTGCAAGTAATGTAAGACCAACCCTAATCCAACCCCGCCTCACCCCCGGAATGGAGTAAGGAACTCGAAAATATTCCAATGATGAATTTATTTTCTGGTTTTTGATTCTGTGAAAACATTTTCGAAGGAGAATAGTTTCCATCAAATGACTTCCCTCACTTGCGAGCAAAGGGCCTTTCTCTTTACAAATATCTCAACTTTTGCTCCGATTAATTGCTCCAACCAACAACAACCCAGTGTAATCCCACAAGTGGGGTCTAGGGAGGTAAAATGTACGCAGCCTTACCTTACCTCCCTGGAAGGAAGGGCAGAGAAGGGCAGAGAGACTGTTTCCGACCGACCCTCGGCAAAAGAAGATGGAAGAAGCGATAAAAGTTTAGCTCCAACCAACACTTCAATATTTCTACCAAGCTTCAGGCTCAAAATTTTCATCATATTTTCAACGCCAAACACTACCCCATTGCTGAGACTATTAGCAACCTCCAATAAAATTTTCCAGAAATATTTTCACCCATTAACCAAACACTAGAAAACATTTTTAAGGATAGCTTTTATTTTCGAGACAAACATTTTCCTTCTTTTTGAGAATGACAAACATTTTCCTTCTTACCACAAACATTTCCGCTATTTGTCTTTTTCTTAAGTATGTCATAATATTATTGTTTACGAGTGAGAATCATGGAAGAAAGTGAACATTGTACAAAAAGCAAATGCAAGGAGAATTGACCATTTATGGAAAAAAGAATCTCAATGCAGTAACATTA
The DNA here is from genome assembly GCA_032618575.1 of Nicotiana noctiflora. Classification (NCBI taxonomy): domain Eukaryota; kingdom Viridiplantae; phylum Streptophyta; class Magnoliopsida; order Solanales; family Solanaceae; genus Nicotiana; species Nicotiana noctiflora. The sequence goes on from JASVEL010002935.1 coordinate 128,548, forward strand.
AAATGTCATACTGATTATATTGCCAAGTTGTACCAAGTCAAAAACTATCACATTTCTGTCCCAACCAATTGTAATACCACTTTCTTTTCTGAAATATACCTAAAACCGAAAGAGAAAATTAAATGATTGAAAATTTCAAAGAATTTCCTATTTAAAGAGAAATAGTAGCAAAACTGAAAAAATTAATTAAAACTTAGCTTAGGTCAGAAAGACAAAAACTGATTTCAAGAAAAAAACTCTGACTAAAAAATGGTCATGCAATCTCTCCTAGGTACTCTAGTTTTAGCTTTAAGCAAATGCATTTTGGACAAATGTAATTTATTTTATTTTTGTTTTTCCTCGAATGAGAAAGACAATTCCCAGACTCCACTTGTGTAATTTCACTAGGTAGTTGTTGTTTGAACGAGAAAGAGAATGAAAAATACTATACATGTCAGTTATTTGCTCATTAAGTACACCTTCTAAAAAGAATATTTGGGATAAGAGGTGGCACCTAATAGCTTTTACATGATTATTTATTTGCTCATTAAGTATAAAAAGTCAGCAAAAGATATCAAATGAACCATGTAGCCGCATAAACAGACTAATAAACTATAGTTTTCGCACTTCACCTGCCTAAGAGCATGAAGTTCAAACACTTAATGTAAAAAGGTGAAACAAGAAAAAAGAAACTGGAGATACCTAGTGGTATCAATCTTCTCATCAGACTCTGAAGCAGTAGCTTCAAAACCATCAATGCCGCCTTTATAACTTATAACAGGCTCTCCTTCAACTGTCACTATGTAAATTTCAGCCTTACCAGCATTCAAGATTCCAAATAACAATACAATAACAAGGCCAAAACACATCCCTCTCATTTCAGCACAGTCTCTTCAGACACCTCCAAATCCAAGATGCCTACAGTATCTGCTTCAATAATCCACACCAAAATCATTAAATATTCACCAACCACAAATATTATATCCAAAATACCAAAAGTAACATTACTATTCCAAAGTTTCACACAAACACACACAGTAGTACACATATGTAATTTTGTAATTTACAAAGCCAAATACTGAGCAAACTAGTGGTAGTACTCTATGCATCATTTCTTGTACCCACCTAACAAAACACAAAGAGGAACTCATTCCAGCTCAAAAAACTCAAAGGGATCATAAATGCATTTTTTTAAGGCAAATATTAAAAAATATGTAGTACTTAATACAGAAAACCCCAGATGTACACTTGTGTTGTACTCTATGCATCACTGCTTGTACCCACCTCATAAAGCAAGCAAAACACAGAGTAAGAATTTTCTCCAGCTCAAGACACTTAAAGGGGTATTCACAATGAACTAAGTAAATCCAAACATTCAAAAAATAAAAATAAAAATAAAATACCCAGATGCCAAATTAGCTAAGATAATGCAAAAATTTTCATCTATACATTCAAAACAAAAGGAATTAAATTCTTACAAGTATATAATTACACTAATAAGCTGATCCAAAAGCTTAAGCAAACAACTTATTCCTCTACATTACTTGAAAAAAATGTGTTTAACTTAGAAGTGAAGTAGCTGAAGCAAATCAAGAAAAAAGCACTAAAGCTAAGATCTTTACACAGAAATGATCCAAGAAAAGAATCAAATCAACAAATGCTAAATATGAACTAATTTAAACCAGATAAAGCAAAGCTTAAGGAATAAAAAACAAAAGATAAAAATAGGAATAAGTATATTATACTTTTTAAGGAAAAAGCAGAGGCAGCATGAAAAATGCAAATAAGGATCACAAAATGATTTAAGATGTAAGTTGCTTTTTTCTTGGAGGGTCTCTCTCACTCAAAGAGAGTAAAGAGTAGGGAATGCTCAAAGCTATAGATACAGAGAGGTGTATGTTTTTGTAGAGAGAGACAGAGAGAGTGATGTGTGAAAGGAGAGAAGTGAAAAATAAACTAGTGGAGTGCAGTGTGCAGGTAGTTCGGGTTCTTTTTCATTTCCAATTTCAGTTAATTTCTTTTTAATTCTCTAGTTTTCTCCACCTACAACAACAAGGACATCCATAAAATTACACTAATGTGATATGAGTAAGTTAATAATAATACGCACACGGTATCCCTATCCCGATGGAATAGACATGTTATTTTCACAAAATACTCAGCTCAAGAAGATGACAAGACATAATATCAGTACCACCAATAGAAAATTATAGGAAAAATAACATCATAAAAATGAGAGAGTAGATACAAAGCAAAAGTAAGAGACACTACATAGACCCGACACTATGAAAAATGAATGAGTAGTAAGACACAACATTACCACTAATTGACTTCGTCATAATCCCTACCAGAATATCCTTACGAAGATACGAAGTAAGAAAAGATTCCACTACCATTTAACCTACAACCTTAATACTCTCGACTTCCGCAGCTTCCTATCAAGGTCATGTCCTCAGATATCCGAAGCCTTGTCATGTCCTGCCTGATCGCCTCTCCCCCAATATTTCTATGGTCATCATCTACCCCTTCTCGTGCCCTCTAAAGTCAGTTGCTTACACCTTCTTACCAGAGTATCTAGGCTTATCTCTGTACGTGTCTGAACCATATAAGTCGCTTCCCACATCTTGTCATCACTAGGAGCCACATCGATCTTCTCTCAAAATATCTTTACTCCTAATGTTATTCTTCTCCCGAATATCTTCATTCATAATCTTCTCGTGCCATCCTACTTTTCCCCACATAATGTCTACTAATTGGGATTCATATTATATGATTATTAAAGGGGACAAAAAGAAAGTATTCTTAGAACTTGAACCCAATGATCAAGAGTGGAAGAATTTTATTCATCTCGTCACAACTTTCATTACCAAAATAAATCAATTTTTTGCTTAATTTTTAACTATTTAATATTCAAAATCAATTGATCCAACTAATTTAAATTCTCGTCACATAAAGTATATTGAGCGTAAAAGCTATAATTAGAGGTGAAGGGATCATATGTGACCTATCATATTCTTTGTGGAATGAACTACATACAGAAGTAGGATAGTCAAAATATCAAATTTTTGGATAAAATCTTGACAATTTTTTTTTATTTTTTTAAAATCGATGTACTTTTTATATATTAATGTCGTATAAATATCTTCTCCTCAGCATATGTGAATTTTTACCAAGCATAATAGGTCTAAAATTTGAATAAAACAGAATGGTTGCATTAACAAATACAAATAATTTATATAGTTGATCATAATAGGTCTAATTTGAATAAAACAGATGCATTAACAAATACAAATAATTTATATAGTTGATCCCAATTAATTAATTTTATAATAATTTTAAAATATTGATTTTAACTTAATTTCAGTTTATGTGAGTTACATAATGCATAACTGATTTTAACTGGATGATGGTTGTAGCAAGTTTACGAACAATATAATTATAATCTTATAAACTCTACTAAGAATAAATTAATTTATATTAGTGACTCCAACTAATTCTGATTGCAACACAGTTTTTTTAATAGTTGATTGAAAGTCCCTATAACTTTTTCATATATATATGATTTTATTATTATCTTTGTTCTTTTTTGTTTTATCTTTAGTTTTCATATATTTGGACACTTTTCTATATGACTGTTGAAACGCGCTTAGACAAATCACCGAGAATGGAGGAGTCCATGAAATCATTATTAAATGTTTACTTGATTTTTGCAATAATTACGATAGGACCATCTTTCTTTTATGAAATAAATAGTTTTACCCCTAAAAGGTTGAAAATGTTAATATTTGGACATAAATCGTCTAAAATCTATAATCTAAAGCATTTATAATCAAAAGCCAGATTTTGGTTCTTGGTCAACACAACAATCATCCAGTATAATCCTACTTAGAGGGTGTTTGGATTGGCTTTTAAGCTGGTTAAATCAGCTTTTAAGCTATTTTTAGTTTTTTTCAGTGTTTGGCAAAGTCAAAAAGTGCTTAAAATAAATTAAAAACTACTTAAAACAAGCCAAAAGCAATAAGTTGGGCAACACCAACTTACTTTTTGGCTTAAAATCTATTTTTGCTAAAAATTCACTTTTTTTAAGTCAATCCAAACGGGCTCTTAGTGGGGTCTGGGAAGGATATTATGTACGCAGAACTTACCCCTACCTTGGGATAGAGAGGTTATTTCCAAATAGACAACCGGCATCCTTCACTTCAAGAACTTCTCACATTGTTCTTGGGGAGACTCGAAGTCACAACCTCTTAGTTGGAAGTGTGGGTTGGTTACCATCAGAACAATCACTAATAAAAGAATTAATTACATAGAGATTAAATGTCACAAGGTGAGAGTCTTTTTTATTTTTATTTTTTTGCTTTCAAAAAGCATCTTATTGTAGATTGAGATTGCACTTAAATCCATATTAGGGATAAGTAATCTTAAAGCCATATCATGTGACTTTTAATGCTTGCCCTTAGTTAAACTTGACAGTATTAGATTTCTATAGCATTAATTCAGGATTTTATATTCGTTTGGCTGGAATTATTCATTACTCATTTGTAACGATAAGTGTAAATAAAGTATAAATATGTTTGTGTGATTGTGCATGTGTATTATAACATTTATATCTTTGTGTGTGTCCGTGGTCGAGTAAAAAGAAATTAATGTGCCTACACCACAATTGCTATATTTATTTGTGGTTGCTTTAAGGAATTGTTTGCTTTTAATCAGTTATTAAATAAGACTTTTTTAATAGCTTGTCTTATTTAATAAAGTAATTATTCCAATTATTTTAAAATCTTATAGACCGTCAAATTTGTAGATTGCGAAAATGTGGACTTAATTACATATTCAAAAATATTAAGGGCATGATTATGACTTTTTTATTTAATGTTTGCGTTCGCTTTCTTATTTTAATTATTTTCGTAGCTGTAAAAAGGTTCACGCCATTAATTTATTCCTCAAAAAGTCATTTCATTATGACACATACTTTTGAAGATTGAGTAATAAGAGACAATTATTTATTTTATTTTACTTTTAGATTTTGGAGTCAACCCCCACTTCCAACCGAGAGGTTGTGAGTTCGAGTCTCCCCAAGAGCAATGTGGGAAGTTCTTGGAGGGAAGGATGCCGGGGGTCTATTTGGAAACAGCCTCTCTACCCAGGGTAGGGGTAAGGTCTGCGTACACACTACCCTCCCCAGACCCCTACTAAGTGGGATTATACTGGATTGTTGTTGTTGTTGTTGTTGTTAGATTTTGGAGTCAAAAAAGTAAGAATAAAAATATACGTGAACATTCGGGTTGGATTCTCATTTCCCATTTTGGCGGGTTGAAAATGAAGTATTTTAATTACATTGAAAGGAAAGATTGACCCTACTGTAAAGAAATTAAAATATATTACAAACAATTTGGTTTGTTTTAGTCTAAGTCATAAAGTTGATGTTCTAAAAATTTGACTATTCTTCAATGTATTTATCTTTCCTCGTAACAAGGTAATTTATATTTGGTCGTATTTGTTGAATTGTCATCTAAAATATTTATTAAATTAAATTTTTATAATGCCCACTCGTGCATAAGTCTGATTAATTTTCATGGAGTTAAGTACGAGATTTTTTTTTTTAATTTTTAATGTTAATGTGTGATAAGTTGAGATTTAGGGTGTGTTTGGTACAATGGGAAATATTTTCCTAGAAAATGTTTTTATGGAAAATGAGTGGTTTTATCACTTATTTTCTCTTATTTGGTTGGTAAGTGGAAAATATTTTCTATTGTTTGGCTAGAGAGTGAAAAATAGTTTTTTTAGGAAAAAAATTTTTTATGCAACTTTACTCACCCCTCCGCCTCCCACCTCCCACCTTCCCCCACCCCTCCCCCTTCCCTTTTCCCTCCCCCACCTCTTCCCGGAGTCTCTAAAAATTGACACAATCTAAAGGAACTAATGTGATTCTTTACTTTTTAACAAAAACCGCGTATTTTCAAACCCGTAAACTTTATAATTTCTAAACTCGTAAACTTCCAAACACATAAACCTCCGAACTCATAATTTTGGAACTTGTAAAATTTTGAGCTTTTAAATCGATGAATAATAAAATTAAAAACTAAAAATATTTTTAAATTTTTTTGGGGGGGATGGGGTGGGGAGGGGGCAGTAAAACGAAAAACAATAAAAATTTAAATTACAAAAAAAAAATGTATGGGGGAGGGGGGTAGGGGTGGGGTGGGGACCGGGTGTTGCGGAAAAATGAAAAAAACAGAAATATAAAATTACAAAAAAAAAATTAAGGTAAAATAAAAAATAGCGCGGGGGGATAGAGGAGGAGTTAGGGGGTGGATGATAACGGAAAGACTGAAATTTAAAAAAACAAGAACTTTTTTTTAGAGATGGGGTTGGTTCTCGTGGGTTAGTAAGGGTGAGAAAGGTTGAGAAGAAGCTTTGAAAAATGTTTTCCCTTCTTTTGTTAAGGAAAATATTTTCTTCTAATTGGAGGAAAATAAATTGAGAATAAAAATATTTTTCAAAATATTTAAGGCAATCAAACATGGAAAAATTGGAAAATATTTTCCAAAAAATATTTTTCTTCATATCAAACACACCCTTAAACTCAAAACGAATACGTGCTTTGAATATCATGTTAAACTGTGTAACCATCTCGACGTAGTACAATTCAAAACTATTTAATAAATTTTCCAAACTAACTAGGGTTTTTAAACAATTGAACCACGTAAACACATGGTGCAAATGGCATAATAACAAAAGTAAAAATCGAATTGGACCCCTTCTCCAGTTGGATTTATTCATCGAAGAGTCATTATTATTTCATGTGTTTTGACTATACAAAAGAACTTGAATAAGTCCCTACAATGGATCGTGGTTTGATTTTTGTATTATTATTACTTATTAATTTCTTCTTTAAGAAAAACATCTTCCCTTTTCTTCATATCATTCCAGAAATGCCAAAACTTGCATTACTTTGTGTTCGTTTCTCTCTTACTTTGTTTTTTCAATAGTAGAAACTTTATTGTTTTCTAAAGATGTCTACTATTTATTCAAGATTTAATTACTATGTTGCTTTCGGTTTGATTAATGATATAAAATATTATGGAGTTAGTAAGATATCTAATATATCTCATTGTCGAAAGCTTTACAATCTTTTTAGTAATGAATGTCTTAACATTAGTTTTCTATATAAAGTTTATAAAAAGTGCTAAGGAGAGCTTGACCCAAAAAAAAAAAAAAAATTATTTTACCTATTTAAATTTTAGCCGGTTCAGGAAAAATAAAATCATATCACGTTTTTAAAATGTATATTTTCCTTTTCTGATATGAAAAAGAAGTACAAGCATTGTTATAACAACAACAATAACTACCCAGTACAGTCTCACATGGTGGGGTCTGGGGAGGGTAATATGCACGCAGGCTTTACCCCTACCCGATATGGCAGAGAGGTTGTTTCCAATCGACCCTTGGCGAATGATCGAGAAAAGGAAAAAAAAACAAAAAGAAAAAACATTAGTGACTCTAGAATAAACCACAAAAAGCTGACATATAAAAGGACAAAGTAAACAAAGCAACAACATGAACAAAAGGCATTAGTAATTCTAGAAGTACTCATAGAGATATTAACATATCGGGAACCCTCCCCCCTCGACCCATCCCTATCCCGCGAAATAATAGGAGCCCCTAACCTACAACTTTGATACTAGACCTCAGACTTTCCTATCAAGAGTCATGTCCTCGGAGAATCCGCATAATAGTCATGTCTCACCTAATCACAAACATTGTTATAAAATTTTGTTATATATAAAGAGAGAAAGAGAGAGGATATTTTATTTTCCTTAGATATTGCTTATCTAACATCGGTCATCTTGGGGTAAGATTTAGTCAATATAGTAACTCCTTTAAGGGTCGCTTATCGGGATTAGTTATTAATTAGATGTAACATATGAGATTACAATTCTCATGCTTTGTTATTGGTATTAATCAAAATTAATTTAAATTTTATGCCAAATTTTAGAATTATTTATCCCATATAAGATATGAAATTATAATCTCAAAATACCCTATTCTGAATCAAATGACACCTTAAGGATTGGAGCACAGGCTTAACTCCCTCGTGGATCCATTAGGCTATGTTCTGGCGTAACTGGCAAAGATAAAACACTTTGACACCACTATTATTTTTTTCACTTCAATAAAAAACGTCTTGGTAAAATAGCCTCTTCCAGAATTTTAGAAAGCGCTCGTGGTAATGTCGAAAAATTTGATATGGTGATCACAGAGCTTGCTACAAAAACATAATAGTCGCCAGAAAATTTTATATGGTGGTCACCAAAATTTGCAAAAAATAAAAAAATTACCTGAACTGGATATCTGAAACATTAAGAGTTTTACATAAAGATTATTGGTTTATATAAAGATGAATAGAGATTTTGATAAGGTCAAGTGGCTAATTTTGAGTAGTCAGAATATTCCCCAATGAAAACTGTGCTTCACAAAAATCAAGTCACACTTCTAGCAACTGTAACCAGGTGATAGCCATTAATTACTTTCCTCCTTTTTTCCCATTTCAACCAATTAATTAACGTTAAAAAATACATACTAGTAGATTTTCGATTTTTAATCAAATCCATGCACTGTCTTCCCGTTCTGACAATTAGCATTCTAATATTTTTGCTAACGGTTACAATTGCCAGGAACAAATAATTAAGTTCTGAAACATCATTAAAATTCAATGTGGTTCTATATATATATATATATATATCTCTCTTATATATATATATATATATATATATATATATATATATATATATATATATATATAAAAGTATGTACGGTATGTTGTTAGTGTTACTTTTAAAATTGTAAAAAACAGGACGCCGTATTTATTGTATATTTTCATAGTACCAACATATTATTTTGAGCTTGGGGTCTTCCGAAAACCTTTATACGCCTTTGGTATGGGCGAAGTCACCTATAGCAAAGGGTGGTCAACTATAGGCGAAGCTACATAGCTTCAAGGCGGTCAACTGATCACCATTCATCGAAAATTTACACCGTATATATCAGTAAAATATTAGATTTTAATTTAGTGGTATATAACATATATTGAACACCTTTATTAAAAAAAAAATTTATACTTCTTTCAAGTTTAAACACCCTAAATGAAATTTCTTGCTTTGTCATTTTGGTCAACTGATCACCCTTCGCCGAAATATAACGAAAAATTATATTGTATATATAAGTAAAATATTGATTTTAGATGTATAACACCTATATTGAATACTCTTTGTTGGAATTTGTTTTCTACTTCTTTCAAGTTTCAACACCCTTAAATAAATTTTTGGCTTCGTCACTGTTTTTGGGGTAGAAATAAGGTCTGTATACATATTACCTTTCTTAAACTCCACTTATGAAATTTTACTGTGTTGTTGTTATTGTTATTTCATAGCACCAACGGGTATCTTTTTAACACACTCTTCTTATAGAAAGAATACTAACATAAAATACTAACATAAAAATTGTCGATTTTCGAGCTATGGAACGAAGAATCTTCTTGATAGGAGCAGTTTTCCTTAGTTGAACCAAAATATATTTCTGCTATCAAATACCTAAAGTAAAAAGAAAAAAACCAACATATATAAATAACTGAGTTCTCTCTATGGCTTTTTATAAAAATATCTATCACCATATAAGACCCGTGAACATTTAATTCAATGTATATGAATGCATTCATGTCACACAAAAAAGTCCAAAGACAGAAGTAGAGGTTGAATCAACTCATCTCTAATTGTTATCCTTAGGGTAATAGGAGAAAAAAAAGTTAGAAGAGGGCAAAGCTAAAGTGTCGGGAGTAGATTCGGTCGAACTCAGTAATTTTAGTCCGAATTAATTATATATTTATCTCAAAAAATTCATTAATATATATATAAATTATTAATTTAAACTTTTAGTAACTTAAAATAATTAGAATCTTGAACGCATAAACTTGAAATTTTGACCCGAAAACTATATCTATAGTGTCTCAAATAAAACTAAATAAAATACTGACACGGACAAACCACAGACAAAGACACAAACTATGTAGTACAGTACTAGTATATTTCAAGTAATATTTAAGAAACTTATATTTAAATTGTTAGCTATCAATATCCTCTGAATTTTGTTTTTTCAATTAGTATTAAATATATGGGGGAACATGTGAGTGTAGGGCCCTTTTCCACAAGATTGTCAATTGTCCATATGCTTGTACATAGCATGTGCCTTTTGAGTTAAGACCTTTTCCTTTGTTGGACAGCAACTCAAAACTGAAGATTCCTAACGCAAAGGGGATAATAAGTCTAAGGTTCGGACTTTACTGAGATCACAGTAGCCATAATCAGATATCTCATATTCAGAGTCGTGAGAATGAAAAAAATTCTTAATAAGAGATATTTTTCTTAATGAGTCTTACACAATACAAATATAAATTAATAAGGACTTCGATACGAATAACGAATGCTAGATAAGAAACATTGTCTTTCTCTCAATATTGTTATCCGTTGAGCAATGGCAGAGGGAGAATAGAAGCTATGAATTCAGGCAAATTTAATAGTTTTGGTTCAAATTATATATTTATTTTAAAAAAATTATTAAATATATATAAATTATTGACAACTTTTAAATTAAACGTATAAACTTCAAATATTGACTCCGTTTTAAAAGAAAATTAAAGTAGGGCTGCTTCCGTGACCGAAGAAGGTCAAACTCTAGATGAGCTGCCAAATTTCACGTACACCTTTTTTTTTTTTTTTAAATATGCATTAATTTGATATTTTAAGATGAGATTTATAAATTAGAATTTCAACAAAAAGTACTTCATATTGCTAAAAAAATTTAGAAAATCATACTGCTAAAGAAAATAATAATTGAATCTCGGTTGAAGTCAAAAATTGAGAGTACTATCAAGTATCTGTTAGGTGTTTGTCATAATTTTCTTATTATATTTAGTTTTCCCATCTCTTGAAGGAAAAGGGTAATATAATTACCTTAGCTGGGTTTTTCTTTTTATAAAAGAAAATTATAAATTCTTCTATGTTTGGCTAGTCTTTTTTCTTGTACGAAAAGGTTTGGACTTCTATAAATTGATGATCCTTCCTTCTCATTCAGCAGCATCCACAATGTAGCCACATGGGGCTTGAGAGTAGTGTTTAGGGGGAGAACTTTACGAAACAAGTGTTAGTATGTCACTTGTGTTTGCCTCTTCGTGAGGTTCCTGATATTTTGTATTCTCTTTAATTATAGTGGATTTCTCTTTGTTGTGGGATTTATCGTCGTTCAAGATTTTTTTTGTTAGCTTCCGCATAACACCCGGGTTTTTCGATCCTAACTGTATCAACAATTCTGATTGGTTTTTCAAGATATTCATTGCTACATTTCAACAATATGGCAATCAATATTATATTTTCTGTCCCAATTTATGTTTCATATTTTTTTTTCTGGTACCAAAAGGAATGTCATATTTTCTTATTTAAAATAATTTATCTTCAAACTTCCTATTTTACCCTCAAGAGATGATGTATAGCCACATAAATATTTATGGCTTATTTTAGGCTATAAATTTTTAAGAGTCTTTATTTTTTTAACTTTATATGAAATCAAACACCATAATATAAATTGAGACAAAATGAGTACGATTTAATAGTTAAAAGTCCAATTGTGTCATATAAATAAACACTCAAAAATAAAAAGAGAGAAAGAAGCACAAAACGTGAACTCCTTTTCTATTTTCCCTTTTTACTTATGTCGTTTTCTACTTATTTTCTCCAGGTGTTGCCAATTTTCAAATATTTCGAGAATAGTTCCTTAGTGGGAATCTAGTGTGTGCAGCCATATGCTAAATGCCATGTGCACCCCAGCAACCTTCCCCGCCAATGAACATTACAGAGCAACAGACTAACGCTATGCACAAGAATAATACTTGTTTGGCTCAAAAGTTATCGGCTACTCCATAAGATAGAATCAATTAAAAGATATGAGAGGGTAAATCATAATCAAATATAATAAACATAAATATGGGATAAGTGTAATTATAATGTAGATATACTTGCAAGAATGAAGAACTTTTAAAGATAATCGCTTATCACAATTGGGAGAGAATGATAGAGAGAGAATAATAGAGAGAGAATGAAAGAAATTATATTATTAGATAATAACGCATGGTCTGTTACAACAGGGAAGGCTCCCTTTATATAGAGGTGAGGCTTCCTTACTAAAATTATAATCCGTCGAGGGGTAGTTGACGCCCTTTAAGAGGGGACATCTAAATATAAACGTCATCGTTTGTGTCCTTACATCTACTCTACACCCTCGCTGTAGGAGACGTAGGGTAGGGGTCGTACCCTTATCGTTTTGCGAACGTGGGGAGAGTTGCGCTCGACCCCCTATGGTCAAGCCATATTTGGCCCCATACAATAGTCTTGGTTTCTGTTCTTATATGGAGTTTATGTATGGGTCGAAATTTGACCACACAACGATCAACATTAAAAGGAATGACGAGAGGTCGACTAAGTCATGGTCGTATTCATAAGACATCATAACAACGGGTATCTCCTCCGCTGCCAGAATCGAACTATCAGAAAGCTTGTGCAGCGAGACATATGTCGCGATATTTAAGAGGAACGACCCAACGCACAATGAATAGACTAAGGTACTCTGGCTAAGAACCGTTGGATAAAAGGGAATACTTACTATATATATAGGGGGAGATAACAAGAAAGGCGGGTCTCTCTCATACAAAAAACAAAGAGGCAGAAGAACCAGAGAATGCTACAGGAGAAAAACAAGAGAAGTTGCGGATCTAGACAGCAAATCTTTGTAATCATCTTTCGTGACTTAATAAAGATAGACTCCGCCACTATTAAGGGAATTCCCTCTTTTCCACATTTATTCTTGCATTATGGAACATTACATCATGAATGTAAGCATGTCATTTATATTTGATATCTTTTATAAATATTAAAATTTCATGAGCTTGAATATATGTTATTTTCTTGTTCAATATGCTTTGATCTAGTGTTAATTATCGTCGGCAAGCTCTTGAAATAATCAAACCAGCCAGAGCCAGATCTTTACATGAAATAGAAACTAGGTCTAATGTCTGTACAAAACCCATGACTCGCTTGTAGCAATGGGTTCAACACGTCATATAAGTACTCAAAATGGAATTACGACCACTATGCACTTAGCAAGCCTGCAATTCTACTGGTTGTATTAACATTATATGCCGATCTATGTTTCCACCTCGTAGGAAGGGACGACAACCTATTGTATGATTCTTTGAAATAACAGACTTATCATACTTTATTTTTGTACGTGTATGCACGGTGTAATTTATGTACAGGATCTAACACGTTTCCCTTATTATCTACGCACATCGGACGCATCGAACCAGGACTCGAGCTCGGGATCCCAACGGTCAAGGTGAGTTTAGCCCATAAGAAGCCTAGACGCGAGTAACGGCAAAGCCAAATATGGGGCTGCCAAATCTGAAACCACCATTCAAGTACGGGACGAAACGGGTCACCTTACAATGCACTTCCCTCCCCGCTGACTTACCAGTTCAAGGTACGCGAACAAGGAACAAACGCCACCGAACACACCAAACAAAAGCCTCCATACCATACCGTATTGCAAATAGCAGATAAACGACTCAAAATAATCTTGTATTATTGATAAAATCTCCATGAGCTGAGACTAAGCGTTGAGCCCGTGGAACGTGTAGTCCCTGAGACACAAGCAGAACTTTAACTCGAAAAGCTTGCATATATATTCGCCATGACAATCGTACACCAGTCCAACCGACTAAATATTATGAATCGCGTCCGAACTTCATTTAGTCCTAGGGTACCCAGAAGCCCAAGCAATAATTTTGTCGCCAATCCTGATAACAGCCTCTCCAGTTCGAGTAAGGAAAGGACATGGTAAACTGGGACTCCACCAACACATACACACTGCAACGATGCATAACATTCTCTAGTGAAAACAAAATTAACCAAACCAGGACTTATCCCAATGCACAGTACTCTCCAACGAAAACAAAATTAAGCAAGTCAGGACTCGCCACAACACACGCATAAATAATGCAGCAATGGGTGATGCTCTCCAATAAAAGTAATGCAACAGGCAAACCCGCACCATCGCCAAACGGGTTACAATTAGACCTCGATTGAATTAACATCCTCACAGCCATCAGCCGTCGTCAAACGGGTTACAATTTGACATTGCTCGAATTAACACCATCACGGCCATCAATCATAACCAAACGGGTTACAATTCGATATCGCTTGAATTAATACCATCACAGCCATCAGCCATCAGCCATCGCCAAATGGGTTACAATTCGACCTCGCTTGCATTAGCACCCTTACTGCCATCCGCCTTCTCCAAACGGGTTATAATTCGACATCCCTCAAATTAACACCCTCACGGCCATCTGTCATCGCCAAACGAGTTATAATTCGATGTCGCTCGAATTAACACAATCAAGGCCATCTGCCATCGCTAAATGGGCTACAACTTGATCTCAGGAATTTACACCCTTACGACCTTCGACCATCGCCAAGCGAGTTACAATTTTGACTTTGCTTGAGTTCACACCCTTATGGCCATCGGACATCGTCAAGTGAAGTGAAAATTTGCTCTCCCAAATCAATAAATCAAAGTTCGACCCCATCGAACTCATAACGGGTCATAGTTCGACCTCACACGAGTTCGCCCCTGCCATCGCTAAATTCACCATGCGTAATCGACTTCACCCAAGATTGGAAAATTAGAAGTCGACCTTGCTCGAATATACAAGCCAAAATTGACCGCCCAAGTTGACGAATTAAATTCGACCTCGCTCAAATATACAAGTCAAAACTAATTTCGCCCAAATTGGCAAATCAGAAGTCGACCTCACTTGAATATACAATCCAAAACCGGTTCCGCCCAAGTTGGAAAATTAAATTCGATCTCGCTCGAATTTGCAAACAAAAGGTGACTTCATTCAAACTCACGAAACAAGATCTAATCTCGCTCGGATCAAGAAAACTAAATCAACCTCGTTCGAATTACCAACTAAAAATCAGGGACTCATAACCGATAAATCTGAAGGTCTTTTTTTAATACAAAAAAGAGGGAAAGCAAAAAGTTACATAACAGAAGGAGAAACGACTATTTTATTAAGATATACATACACAATAGTTCCGTCCCTATAAAAGGCCAAAACCGAGCCCCACAGAAAAAGATGAAAACAAACAACAACAAAAAACTAAGTACAAAAGCTGCAAAGAATTTTTTTCACTCGACATCATCTACATCTCCGTTCTCTCCAAAACCGTCATTGTAAAAAGGAAGTCTATCTTCAATCTCAGCACCCTCGTCGGCCTCTGGCGTCGTAGGTCGTAACCACAGGCAATACGAGCCTCGCGTGCCTTCGCCCGAGCATCTTTAAAATAGGTCTCAAGAACTCTCCCCGCTTCCCACAAACCCTTATATATATATATGTTGGGCCTCATCATGGACCCATAACTTATACAAACACATGGGACATTAGTAGAGGCAGATTCTTGAGGGATAGCTTGAGCCAACAGTTATGCCTTCTCAGCTTCAAGAGCCGCAACTTGATCACCCATGTTCAAAGCCTCCCTATCAAGCTTACCAATTCGCTCATCGAGTCGCATATCCCTCAGCGTGACCATTGCCCTCTCAGATTCGTGCTCATACATTAGAAAGTGGATAGTGTCTTCTAGCACCGCCGCCCTCGCTAAAGCTGACACCCGAACCCTCTCGCCTATCTCCAACTCGATCACCTTCTTTTCTATCTCGACCACCTTCTCCGTCCATTCAATACTTATATTAGTGACTCTAGTAGTGTTCTATTCGAGCTCGGCCCACAAAGACTGCACATTTGCCTGAAGGTCTTCGCTCTCCACTTCTACCCCCTTGCCCTACTCGAGCTCCTCATCTTTGGCAAGGAGCAACTACTCGAGCTCACTGCATCTGCGGATAGACTACATCAATTCCTCATCTCTTTTCTCCAACTCCTCCCTAAGGGAATACTTACTATATATACATAGGGGGAAGATAACAAGAAAGGCGGGGCTCTCTCCTACAAAAAATAAAGAGGCAGAAGAACCAAAGAATGCTACAGGAGAAAAACAATAAAAGTTGCGGATCTAGGCGGCAAATCTTTGTAATCATCTTTCGTGAGTTAATAAAGAAAGATCCAGCCACTATTAAGGGCATTCCCTCTTTTCACATTTATTCTTGCATTACGGAATAATACATCATGAATGTAAGCATGTCATTTATATTTGATATCTTTTACAAGTATTAAAAGTTCACGAGCTTGACTATATCTTATTCTCTTGTTCAATGTGCTTTGATCTAGAGTTGATTATCCTCGATTAAAATTTATCCTCTAATTTCTTATTAGTTAATTTAACAAAAAATTTAATACTTTTTGGTCAACCATTTATGAGCCCAAAGATCATATAAAGAATTGTCACAAAGTTTTATAGATTAATTCAGACTTTAAATTTTGTTAATTTAATTACAGAACTCTATCATAACTCATTTGATTTATTGGGTTTAAATTTTATCGTTTCTGCTGAATTGGTGAATATTTTAATACATATACAATTTGAACATTCGAATGAACCCTTAATTAATATTGAATATTAGTGCACTAGGTCCCCCTCCCCGTGAAAATTAGAGGGAGGTAGCAAGTGTTATTGATTTACGTTTTTTGTTTGAAAGAGTTAATAGGTAAAGGAAAAAATCGAATTAAGTGGCCAATAGTTAGCACTTAACAGACCACTTGACCCGAACCTAAGGTGCTGAATTATGCCACCAATAATCAATAGTTTACGTGAAATTGTGAATTTGAAGTTGGAAACACTATAGATCCTCCTAATTTGGGAGGGGTTTTAAAAAAAAAAAAAAAAAAAAGTTGGTTTGTTCTACTAATTGGGTGTAGTTCATCCACTTAAGAAAAAAGAATATGGGTATTAAACTGTTTTCCTAAGCAGAAATGGAGTCATAATTTAAAGTTAATGAGTTCGAGTTCTAAATTAATACATAATATGTAAGTTTTTAATAAATTAGACAAATATAGTATTTAAATTAATATTACAAGGTTCGGATGAACCCTGACCAACATTGCTAATTCCGCATGTGTTCCAAAAACTTTAGTACATGAAGCGTCACATATGATTTTTGAAATTTTTACATAGGTATAGTAAAGGCTAACACCTTATTTATTTTAAATAAATACCATTTAAAAAGGTTATATTATATAGGTATCTTTTAAGGTTTATAGCTAAATATTTAATTTTGGTTATCTCCTAACCCCAAGCCACTAAACACACTATTCAGTTACATTATTTTTTTCTCTCTCCGATTTGATACATCTCATTCTCTTCTCACATCTCATTAAATTTTCCGCTCTGCTTCTCCTTCTAAGGGCATCTTCTCAACTGAAAAATCCAGCGATCAGTAGCTGTTAGGCGACGTGTATTATAAAAATTAACACTGTTAAGGAAAAACAAGAGGGAGAAGAAATAGAATATATAATTCCGAGTTCACAATTTGCTTGTGTGTCCTTAAGGAATTTTAACCCCTCACAGTTGCCAAGGTAATGGATTAAATCCTCCCAGGATAAAACGGAATAACCTTCCTGCGACAGTGGCAATCCTTGCGGGTGCGTAAAAAAGAGGTGTGACAACACTTACGGTTTTCAAGGAACGAGAAAGCTCAAGAATTTTTGGATTAATGAACTTGGAGAGAGGGAAAGAATTTTTGAATTTTTGAATTTCTGAATTTCTGAATGTCTAGAATGGAAGCCATGCCTGAATTTATAGGCAATTGTTGGCTTTGTGAAAAGGTATGGTGCCTCTTCATGATGTCTGTTCATTGTGAATAGACACCTGATAGGAAGATACGTTCTTTCAACGTTATTTATTAAACTGGGTCAACTAGTTTAACCAAATAAACCGGGCCAAATTTTGAAGCCCAATCCAATCCATTTAATTTCCCACCATTACCCAATTCACACTACTCATCTTTAAAGCCCAATGGCTTAAAAGTCCAACAATCCCCCACATGAATGGGGAATGGCTATATAAAAAAAAACATGGAAATTGTGTGATTCACAAGAAAAGATCGATCGCATCCGGATAAGTAGGTTTCCCTTTGAACTTTCCATAGTGAACATATGTCGGATATACTCGGTCAATCGGTAGATTTGATATCTTTGAACCGTCGAACTTTGGTGTATACCTAGACAACCATATGTCACACAATCGACCCTTAATCGTCTTTTGGTTCTCATTATTGTGTTCGTTTCAGCCATGAACACCGCCTGGTCTCATAAGTGCGTAGAGAATTGGCCTTACAGAATTCTCCTTGAAGCGGCTTACACTTCACACTTACATAGGTGATTCCTAAACATGTAATCCTTTAGATTGACATTATTTGATAGATGCCTCATCAAATTAAGGTAATCATTAAAGAACGTGTAAAGTTCTATCCTTGTTACTGAACATTGTCTTCATCACGAGAATGGACCAAAGATTTTATTTTGACAATGTTGAACCTGTCAATCACAACTTTGTTTGAGCTTCTTGAACCTAGATCTCGGAACATCCAAAATTCTAGGTAGAGTTACCGCCATGTTGACTTGTCCTCGGCCATAGTCCCATTCCCTTAGATGATTTCTCAACTCCCTCTCTAGTTAAGCCTTTTGTAAGCGGATCCGCAACATTATCCTTTGATCTTACATAATCAATAGTGATAATTCCACTAGAAAGTAGTCTAACGGTATTATGTCTTCGCCGTATATGACGAGACTTTCCGTTATACATAACGCTCCCTGCCCGTCCTATTGCAGCCTCACTATCGCAATGTATGCAAATAGGAGCCAAAGGTTTTGGCCGGAACGGAATGTCTTCTAAAAAATTCCGAAGCCATTCAGCTTCTTCACCGGCTTTATCCAATGCTATAAACTCTGATTCCATTGTAGAGCGAGCAATACACGTCTGTTTAGAAGACTTCCAAGATACTGCTCCTCCACCAACCGTAAACACATATCCACTTGTGGACTTTGTTTCTATTGAGTCGGTTATCCAATTTGCATCACTATATCCTTCGATAAGTGCAGGATATTTATTGTAGTGCAAAGCGTAGTCTTGAGTATACTCCAAGTATCCCAGAACTCGTTTCATTGCCACCCAGTGATGTTTGTTGGGATTAATTGTGAATCGACTAAGTTTACTTATCGCACAAGCTATATCGGGTCGTGTACAGTTCATGATGTACATTAAGCTTCCTAACACACGAGCATACTCCAATTGAGATGTACTTTCACCTTTATTCTTCATAAGATGATGGTTTAAGTCAATTGGAGTCCTTGCACTTCTAAATTCCAAATGTTTGAATTTTTCAAGTACCATTTTCACGTAATGTGATTGAAACAAAGCTAGACCTTGAGGAGTCCTTTGGATTTTAATTCCTAGAATTATATCGGCAACTCCTAAGTCTTTCATATCAAACTTACTAGCAATCATGCGCTTAGTAGTTTGAATGTCGGCAACGTCTTTGCTCATTATTAGCATATCATCAACATATAAGCAAACAATGACTATATGATTTGGAACGTTTTTAATGTAAACACATTTATCACATTCATTAATCTTAAATCCATTTGACAACATTGTTTGGTCAAATTTCGCATGCCATTGCTTGGGTGCTTGTTTTAGTCCATAAAGGGACTTAACAAGTCGACACACCTTCTTTTCTTTTCCCGGAACCACAAACCCGTCGGGTTGGTCCATGTAGATTTCATCCTCTAAATCACCATTTAAGAAGGCTGTTTTCACATCAATTTGATGGATTTGAAGATCATACAAGGCGGCTAACGCGATTAGCATCCGAATGGATATAATTCTTGTTACCGGTAAGTATGTGTCAAAATAGTCAAGACCTTCACGTTGTCTAAATCCTTTGACGACAAGTCTTGCCTTGTATTTGTCAATAGTACCATCGTCTTTCATTTTCTTCTTGAAAATCCATTTAGAACCCAACGTTTTGTTACCTGGAGGAAGATCAACCAATTCCCACGTATGGTTGCTCAATATGGATTCTATTTCATTATTGACAGATTCTTTCCAATATTGTGCCTCTGAGGAAGACATTGCTTCCTTGAAGGTACGAGGCTCATTTTCTAACAGAAATGTCAAAAAATCTGGACCGAATGAAGTAGATGTCCTTTGACGTTTACTTCTTCTCGGATTTTCTTCATTAGGCATACCATCTCTTATTTCCTCCCGAGGTCGTTTTGACTTTTGGCAGGTCACTTCACTTTCCTTTTTATACGGATAAATAGTTTCAAAGAATTCAGCATTATCTGAATCTATTATCGTATTAATGTGAATCTCAGGATTTTTTGATTTATGAACCAGAAAACGATATGCCTTGCTATTGGTTACATATCCAATAAATACACAATCAACCATTTTTGGACCTATCTTAACCCTTTTAGGTTTAGGAACTTGTACCTTAGCTAAACACCCCCACACTTTGAAGTATTTCAAGCTAGGCTTCCTTCCTTTCCACTTTTCATAAGGAATGGATTGTGTTTTACTATGAGGTACACGGTTGATTATCCGATTAGTTGTAAGTATAGCTTCCCCCCACAAGTTCTGTGGTAAGCCAGAACTTATTAGCAATGCATTCATCATCTCCTTCAACGTTCGATTCTTCCTCTCCGCAATTCCATTAGATTGTGGAGAGTAAGGGGCAGTTGTTTGGTGAATAATGCCATTTTTCAAACATATTTCTTCAAAAGGAGATTCATATTCGCCACCCCTATCACTTCTTATCATTTTGATCTTTTTGTTTAGTTGCGTTTCAACTTCACTCTTCTATTGCTTGAAAGCATCAATTGCCTCATCTTTACTATTAAGTAAATAAACATAGCAGTATCTCGTGCTATCGTCAATAAAAGTAATAAAATACTTTTTTCCACCGCGAGATGGTGTTGACTTCATGTCGCAAATATCTATGTGAATTAAGTCTAAAGGACTTGAATTCCTTTCAACAGACTTATAAGGATGCTTAGCATACTTTGATTCCACACATATTTGACATTTAGAATTAATGTAATCAAATTTTGGCAATACTTCTAGATTTATCATCTTTCGCAATGTTTTGAAGTTTACGTGACCTAAACGCGCATGCCATAAAGTGTTTGACTCAAGCAAGTAAGAAGAAGCATTCACTTTATTCATCGGAACTGCTATTACATTTAGCTTGAAAAGGCCCTCACTTAGGTAACCTTTTCCAACATACAAATCGTTCTTACTAATTACAACACTATTAGAAACAAAAATACATTTGAATCCATTCTTGACAAGAAGTGAGGTAGACACAAGATTCTTGCGAATTTCTGGAACATGGAGGACTTAGTTTAGAGTAACTATTTTTCCAGACGTCATCTTCAACGCAATTTTTCCAACTCCTTCAATTTTGGCCGTAGATGAATTTCCCATGAAGATAGTCTCGTCGGAACCTGCGGGGACATAAGAAGAAAATAATTCCTTGTTAGCACAAACATGGCGGGTAGCTCCAGAATCTATCCACCATTCTTTCGGATTTCCTACCAAGTTGCATTCAGACAACATGGCACACAAGTCTTCCATTTCATCTTCAACCATGTTGGCTTGATTCTTTTTCTTCCTATCATTCTTTGGCGCACGACAATATGCCGCCTTATGCCCAATTTTTCCACAGTTGTGGCAATTACCCTTGAACTTCTTCTTGCTAGGGTAATTCTTTGGTCCAGAAGCTTTCTTCCTCTCCTTATTTTGTGGTGCCTCCTCAACAATGTTTGCCCCCACAATTGTCGAGTTTCCACGTGACTTCTTTTCAGCATTTTTGTTGTCCTCTTCTATCCTCAAACGAACAATCAAGTCTTCAAGAGTCATCTCCTTCCGTTTGTGTTTAAGATAATTCTTAAAATCCTTCCACAACGGAGGTAGTTTCTCAATGAAAGCATCAACTTGAAAGGCCTCATTAATGACCATACCTTCAATAACAAATTCAGAGTTAATAATAAGATAAATCTTATTAATAGAATTATTGATTTGGGTCATACCTTCAACAAGGAGGTCATGTACAATGACTTGTAGTTCTTGGACTTGTGTTATGACCGACCTAGTGTCAATCATCTTGAAATCCAGGAACCTTGCAGCCACGAACTTCTTAAGTCCTGCATCCTCGGTCTTGTACTTTTTCTCAAGCGCATTCCATAACGCTTTTGAAGTTTCCATGACACTATAGACATTGTACAAACCATCTTCCAAACAACTTAAAATGTAATTTTTGCATAAGAAATCAGAATGTTTCCATGCTTCAGTTACAACAAGTCGTTCATTGTCCGGTGTATCCTCAGCCATGGCCGGAGGATTCTCCTTGATAAAACGTTGCAAACTCAACGTAGTAAGATAGAAGAGCATCTTCATTTGCCAGCGTTTGAAGTCAATACCGGAAAATTTTCCGGGTTTTTCTGCCGGTGCCATAGCATGGCCGGAGTAGAACGGCTTGATGATGCAACCACACTCGTCATAGTAGCACCCGTTCCCGCAATATTTCCATTAGTTTGGTTTTCATTCGTCATATTTCTGTAAAGTCAAAAACAATACAGAACTTTATCAAATCAGTGAAGTTTTTATATCTTCAAACTGAATACCAAACAAAACATACAACACGTAACAATGGTGAAGTTTTTATATACTTCAAACACGTACATTTATTATTCCGGCAAAGTTTTTATGTACTTTAAACCGGAGAGAAACAATTAATGGAGTAGAAAGCAACAAGGCTTTAGTCTCCAAGTTAATGTAAAACAATGCCGAAAAAAAAATACAGAACTTTATTAAATCAGTGAAGTTTTTATATCTTCA
The DNA here is from genome assembly GCA_032618575.1 of Nicotiana noctiflora. Lineage (NCBI taxonomy): Eukaryota > Viridiplantae > Streptophyta > Magnoliopsida > Solanales > Solanaceae > Nicotiana > Nicotiana noctiflora. The sequence continues at coordinate 151,494 of JASVEL010002935.1, forward strand.
AACTGAATACCCAACCAAACATACAACACGTAACAATGGTGAAGTTTTTATATACTTCAAACCCGTACGTTTATTATTCTGGCAAAGTTTTTATGTACTTTAAACCGGAGAAAAATAATTAATGGAGTAGAAAGCAACAAGGCTTTAGTCTCCATATTAATGCAAAACAATGCCCGAAGAAAACAAAAAAATTAACTTGCGGCAGAAATTAATATTGCAAAATAAATTAAATTGCTACTACTTTCAACACCAAACGTTGCTTTAACAATTTTAAAATTGTAACCAACCAACTAAAACCAAAGCAGTAACTCTTTTTCTTTATTTTAAACAAATTTCATTTCAAAGATGATATAAAGAGAGTATGTTTCTTTGCGGTAATATATGTCCTTTACAAACTCTTTTTCTTTCTTTTGTTTATTCTTAAGATTTGTTCTCAATTTCTAGCAAATACACGTTATAATAAACAGTAAAATTCCTTAAGATGTTAGGCGACGTGTATTATCAAAATTAACACTTGTTAAGGAAAAACAAGAGGGAGAAGAAATAGAATATATAATTCCGAGTTCACAATTTGCTTGTGTGTCCTTAAGGAATTTTAACCCCCTCACAGTTGCCAAGGTAATGGATTAAATCCTCCCAGGATAAAACGGAATAACCTTCCTGCGACTGTGGCAATACAAGAAGCAGGATACCAACGAACTCAAAGAGCGGAGCAAATCACACTTACAATTTTCAAGGAACAAGAAAACTTAAGAATTTTTGGATTAATGAACTTGCAGAGAGAGAAAGTAATTTATTGGTTTCTGAATTTCCGAATGTCTAGAATGGAAGCCATGCCTGAATTTATAGGCAATTGTTGGCTTTGTGAAAAGGTATGGTGCCTCTTCGTGGTGTCTGTTCATTGTGAATAGACACCTGATAGGAAGATACGTTCTTTCAACGTTATTTATTAACTGGGTCAACTAGTTTAACCAAATAAACCGGGCCAAATTTTGAAGCCCAATCGAGTCCATTTAATTTTCCACCATTACCCAATTCACACTACTCATCTTTAAAGCCCAATGGCTTAAAAGTCCAACAGTAGCACAGCGACAACAAACTCTAACCCGAAGACCCAATCATGCCGAAGCAAATCCAAGAAATCGTTGGAGATTATCTTGCTGTATTCCATCACTGAAGACCCAATCTCACCAAGTTTACAATGCTTGGATTTCATTATATGCGGATAACTAGACAAGAAACCAATTAAGTTTCGATTTGATATTCTATAAGTTTCGGTTCAATTAGCGTTCTGCAAGATCTTTGAAGCCGGAAGGACTATTTGGTTACAAGGCGGAAATTAGGGTTTGTTCTTGAGCAAAGTCGATGGAGTTTAGGGCTGAGCAACTTGATTTTCTGTTAATATATTTCAATGTATTTTCAATGTATCCGCTGTATTTTCATGTATTTCATTGTATTCGTTGTCTTTTTTCCCATTATAAATCAATGCATCACGTTGTATTTCGTATATTTCATTGTATTCACTGTCTTTTTTTTTATTGTTTGTCAATGTATCCCGTTGTATTCTATGTATTTCATTGTATTTACTCTCGCTATATGCCATGAATGTATTCATATGTTTTTTTTAATTAATATTATTTATGTATTCAGATGTATTATATAATTTATATGAAGATTGCTATGTTTTTGCGGTATTTTTCAGTTGAGGATCTTTTTTATAACCGAAATATAAATTTTGTGTGTTATTATTAAGTTTGTTGAGTTATATTAGGAGTCTATTATGTTAATTGCACGCCGTGAATAAAGCCGAATACAGATCTATAGATGACCCTACTAAAAGATAATGTTTTATGAAAATCTCCCATTATTTTTTCGCTTAGACTTACAATTTTACGATGTCTAGCAGCCCAATTTCTAAATTTGCTATTAATCTGCTACGATTGAGAAATGTTCTACACGTGCTTGAATTAAAGACTTCTTATAGTTGAGGTTGTCCAGAGGCAAATACCAAATTCTGATGAACTACAATTCCATGCTTTTATTTTCCCTTTCTTTAATTGCAGTAAATACTTAATGTTATAGTATATATAGTGAGCTTGTTCCGTTTTGACTTTGTCAACAATTGATTATCAAATAACTGATTTTTGCTAGGTTTGCACGTAGATTTGACTGAAATTAAACTTGAATTTTTTTTTTGAAATTATATTTGGATATGCATTTTAATTTTTTTAAAAAGGTTGAAATTTTATGAATGGAAGAAAAAATTCTCCTAAAAACAACTCTAAACCAGATTTTAATTTGGGAACTTGAAAAAAAAATTAATTCTTTTCCAGAAACTGATCATATTCCATAAACACGCAATGTTTTAATTATAAAAAAGGATTTGAAAAAATTTACCAAATATTATGACCGTATGGAAGCGAATCATATACAGTAAGTCAATAACAATATTTAGGATTAAAGAAAATGATTAAATCCGGAACAATTCAGCCGGTCCTTAATTTTAATTACTTTTCTGAACCTGAATTAGAGCATAATCATTGCCACGGAGAAATTAACATTCGGACCAAAAAAATAAAAAACAGAAGTAAAAGAAATATTGTAGTAACTACATTTCCTCCACCTTAAACTGTTCATGAATAGATTACACGAATATTTTATCTATAAATTACCAAAAAAAGAATATTTTATCTGCATGCTACATATCTCTGAGCACACTCGTGAATGTCTGTCTGATTACATAATGAGAAAATATTTTTTCCACTTACTTTCTCTCTCTTTTTATTTTTATTTTTATATTTATATTTTGGAATGGGGAAGGGTAAAATCGGTAGTGGCATATCCATTTTTCTGCGGCAGAGTCTGTAAACTCAAATGGTCTGAGAGTTGCCTTTGGCTTTTGAACCTCTGAAACTGGACTTACGCAAGCTACCAAGCTCCTCTTCCCCCTTCATCACTCTCTATCTCCGGCCCTTGCCATTAGTTAGCTTGCACTTCCCTTGCTTGCCCTTTGAGTTTTCAAAGTCAAGGTGCCTTTCCCTTTTCCCTTTTTCTGCCTTACCTCTTACTGAAGTGAAACAACTGACTGTTGTCTACCTTTAATTTTTAGTTAGGTAATATTTTTATGTCTATAATTTACTGGAATTATTCGTATATTTATCTCATTATATTTCGACTTCTCTTGGTAAAAATTTGACTTCTATCATTGAAGAGCGGATATTTTATTTTACGGAGAAGGGCCTAAAATACCCCAACTATCAGATTTGGTCTAAAAATGCCCCTCATCCACCTATCGGCCAAATATGCCCTCTGTTAATGTTTTTGGCTCACAAATGCCCTTTGAGTTAACGGAAGGACACGTGTCATCCTCTTATTGGTGCATTCTAAATATTTCATAATTAATTAAAAAGACACATTATTCATACCTGAAAAATAAATAAAAATTTTCTAAAATACTTACAAAAGTTTTTTACTAAAATAAGATTTTTTTTTCAGTTTTTAACTTTTGTAAGTATTTTAGAAAATTTTTATTTATTTTTCAGGTATGAATAATGTGTCTTTTTAATTAATTATGAAATATTTAGAATGCATCAATAAAAGGATGACACGTGTCCTTCCGTTAACTCAAAGGGCATTTGTGAGCCAAAAACATTAACAGAAAGGCATATTTGGCCCAATAGGTGGATGGGGGGCATTTTTAGACCAAACCTGATAGTTGAAGGGCATTTTAGGCCCTTTTCCGTTTATTTTATTTGAGAAAGGATTTAAGCACAATGTTGTCCAAAAAACTTTATGTGAAAAGGACTGAAATTTATTACTATATTGCAACATGGGGAGCAATTGTTGCTATCACAATGCGACATCGCTCATGGAACGTTTTGGAATATTTTATTTTATTCAAGTGGCATATTTTTCTTTTTCTTTTTCTTTTTATCCCTTATCCAGAATACTATTAATCAGATATTTTCATTTTTTAATATACTTTAAATAACGTGAATCTAAACTGATGAAAAAAGAATGAATTGAAACTCCGACTTATCAGTTGCAGACAGAAAATATAGTTACTGTGTTTTATACAGAGGCGGATCCATGTATAAAAGGTGATCCGATGGGAAAAATGTCAAAATTATACCCCTATTATCAAAAATTAATCACGTTAGTATCACATTCTACTTTACGATTAAAACTGTCCCTACCGTTAATAAAGTATGTAAAATTGTCCCTAACGTTACTAAATTAGGTAAATTTGTACCTAAATCTAACAGATTTGGGAAAAAAGCCAAAAAGTACCCCTACTATTGAAATTTATCCATGTTAATACATAAAAAAAATCCCTAAGAATGTACAGCTGCTTTCCTGCATTGAAAATGGGGTTTAGGAGTGGGTTGAGACGATTCATTCGCTTGGATGGAACATTTCTAAAAGGGGAATGCAAGGGTCAACTGTTAGTAGATGTTAGTCAAGACTCCATGAGGCATTTTTATCCCTTAGCTTGGGCTGTTGTTGATAGACCAAAGTGACATGCAGTTGGTTCTTAAGGCTGCTACAACATTCATTGGACCTCAAAAGTGGAGAAGGGATTATATTTATTTCAAAAATGTAAAAGGTATGACTTTACTGTTTCATTTAGTAAACTTTTGTCTCTATTCTTCACTGTTGCATCTCATTATTATTTTGTTGCATCTCATTAGTTCATAACTCTAGCATCTTATTACTGTTTTGTTGCATCTCATTAGTTCATAACTGTTGCATTTCATTACTGTTCTGTAGCATCTCATTAGTTTCACTACTGTTGCATTTAATTACAGATTACTGCATTTAATTGGTTTGTTCCACTGTTGCACTACTGGAGATGTTCAGTTTTTGATGCATTTCCTTACTATTTTTCCATTTTAAGGGTTTGATTGATTCAATCCACTTGGTTCTTCTTGTCACCATAGATATTGTGTAAGGCACATAGAGGCAAATTGGTGCAAAAATGGGGACATGTGGAATATAAGAAGTACTTATGGTGGGCTGCATGGAGCACATATGAAGAAGATTTTAAAGACCAATAGGAAATATCAGTCCACTTGGTTCTTCTCTGAGAAGAAGTACTGCTCTGCGATATTGATGAAAATGAGAGAAATATAGTCGAGCAAAGGAGAAAGAAAGAGGCAAAGATGAGGAATTTGAGCTTGAACCCTATGTTTATTCAATTGAGATTGTTTTAGGTGGAGGGGTTATCAAATGGGGCGGGTTATTATGTGAGTTGTAATAGTCTAGTTGGCAATTTATTAGTTAGTTGACACATTATTAAGAGGGACCCGATTGCTACGTAGGAGCTCCGTTAGATTTGGGTACTATTTCTCCTACTTTAATAACGTCATGTATTATTTTAGCCCAAAAGTAAAACGGGGTATTAACGTGGATAAATTTGAATAATAGGGGTATTTTTTTGGCCTTTTCCTCAAATCTGTTAGATTTAGGTACAAATTTATCTAATTTAATATATGTGGGATCATATGAATATATAAAATAAAATTCAATAAATTTCAGGAAATATTTGAACCCAACGCACTACTAAAAATCATATTTTAGCGACGGGCAAACTTTATAGCTAAATAGAAAAATTTGTTGTTAATCTCATTTAGCGATGAATTAGCAATGGATTAACAAGAAATACGAGCATTTTAACGATAACGTTAGTAGTTAATTCCAGTTTCTTTTTGTTGTGACGTAGTATTACTTTTGCTCACTTATAAAAAAAATATTATTATTGCAAAATGCGATTGTGACTCATGAATAGGGGAAAAGTGTGAATATGATGATCAATTAATTGAATTACCTATTCTACAACTATTATGATCGCATTGTCTTTGACTTTCCTTACACCATTAAAATCACCAAAAGTTACTTTTTGCAATAAAGCGATGAATAATTATTATTTTTCTTCACATCACAATGTAAAATTGATATTTTTGGAATTTAGTTATCTCTTTTCATTTCAATTTGACCAAGATACAGGGAGAGAGTAATAGTATATTTTTTGTCCACGGACGGTCTTGCGTCAAGTTTTTAAGTAGTGGCCATAAATAAATTATACAATTGAATTGGTTCATTGTACAGTAAAATATTAGTAAATCTCCTTCAAATAAGAAACCTAAAAATTTATTTCTTTGATGTCTTTTCTAAAGAAAGCAAATTTTTACCTGTCCGGGCGAAAATACTCGTGGGCTAAACATAAGTGTTGTGTAAATATTAAAGACATAGTGTCCTAACTTCATGAATACTATGTAAATATTAAGTATAAAGTGAACCTTTCGTAGTTAAACTATAATACATCATGTTCTTAACTTCATACGTGCAGTTTACACGTTAAGAACATGGCGTCCTTAACTTCATGTGTGCAGTGTAAATGTTAAGGATACAATGTCTTTAATATATACACAACACTTATGAAGAAAGCATAAGAATATCTTTTCGTATTAATTTAATAGAGCAGCGGCTATAATTACTCGGCATTAAAAATACTGAATAAAAACTAAATATTATGTTAAAAAGTGGCTATCTCACGCCATTTCTACAAATTTTGGCATGTATGTGTACCTTTACATTAAAGTGATATAGGTTGACACGTGAAATTGATCATTTTGTCAAGTACTATTCGATATATAAAAGATTTAAATATGAACTAAAGTAAATTAAAATAGCATGGTCTTGCCAGTTTTCGGACCGATCATTTAAAATAGACAGCGTTTACCAAGTCAATGAAAAATAGTCACTATTTGCTGCAATAGAAATCGGTCCAGTATAATATACTGGAGTTCGGTGCACCTGTGTATGAACTTCCAGCATATTATGCTAGAACTCCAACACACGAAAAGTTCCAGCATAATATACTGGAGATTCGAGCACTTGTATATGAACTTCCAGCATATTATACTGGATTATTATGTTTTGCCGGAACTCCAGTATATTATGATGGAGTTCTAGTGTACTTATGCTGGAACTCCATCATATTATGTTGTAGTTCCAGCATACTTATCCTGGAACTCCGGTATAATATGTTGGAGTTCAATTATACTGGAACTCCAGCACAATATACTTACATATTTTTTGAGTTTTGAACATTGTTTTCGCTCAAATTTATCTTTACATAAAAAATGGCCAAATTTCAATTACTTTTGAAATTGATTATTTTTGAACGACCACTTGTAAATCTGGCGATTTTTGAATTTATCCCTTAAATAAGGATGTACCAATCTATTATAAGACCACTATTCATTCAGTAAATTATGCCTTAATGTAACGTTAAGTTAGATCGATTATATGAATCTTATGTATTGTACTACATTTCATAATAAAATATTATTAGATTGTTAAAAATTATTTAAATCATTTGATGGATTAAAGAATTTTGATTACATATTTATGTTAAGGCAATTGATATATGATGAAATGGACTGTCTATTAAGCTCCTAACCTTCTGGCCCAAAAAGTGCAAGTAATAATAAACTTGATAGTTAAGTAAAGTGAAGATCCATTTGGGAACATGTATTTCAAAAAGCTACAATTTTTATTTATTTATGAAAGTAAGGGCAAAATATTCTTTTAAATCCCAGACAAACCTAATTTTCTTTTAATTTTAAGTTCTATGAATTGATATATATATATATATATATATATATATATATATATATATATATATATATATATATAACGTAATTACATGTAAATCTCTAAAGTAAATGAAAACTGGCAACAAATTAAATGTTATAACTAAACTACTATCACTATTTGATTTATCCCGGATTTACTAACATTGTTTTGTTTTTGTTTTGTTTTGTTTGTTGATTTTCTCTCTCTTTTTCTGAGCCGAGGGTCGGCCGGAAACAGCCTCTCTACCCTTTCGGGTAGGGTAAGGCCTGTGTACGTATTACCCTCCCCAGACCCCACTTTGTGGGAACATACTGGGTAGTTGTTGTTGTTGTTGTAAACTACTATCACTAATTTACACTAGTAGCGTAAAAGATCAGTATATATAGCTCAGATATTTTTTTTTGGATTTAACTTATATACATCCAACAATGTATAAATTTTTACGCTATCGGTGAATTTTTACCTGTAATAGTAAGTTAGTAACTATTTTTATCAGAATAATTAATAATTTTTAATAATTTATTTATAATAACCTAATAAGCGATCTAATTGTCTAATATTTTTTGAAAAGTTAACCTAAACAGCCGTCCACTAAACTACTTAAAATAAAAATAGCCGGAATATATATTATATATATATACTTTTTGTATAATATATCTGTAAATATGTATAATCAGTATAAATTTATGTATAGTGGCTAGAAAAAGTATCCAGTTGGCTATTTGTGTAAAGATCCCTTTTTTAAACAGAATTGGGCTAAATGTCGACACCTATTCAGCCCATCTCATCCAAATCACTGATCTGCTATACGGCCCATATGTGATTTTCAAATATTAAGAGAAAACTCTTTTCATTATTATTAAAAATGAATGAACTGAAAATAAGGGAGAGAAATAAATAAAGATACAAACATTTAAAAAAGAAATAGTAGTAAATCTTCTAATAATGATCCAAGATTAGGTTTTTTAGTATCAAACTTAATTCCATTGAAAAGGGTTTTGGAGAAATTCTTGAAATTGTGCTAAGGTTAGCTTTCTGGGAAGAAGAAAGAAGGAAGAAATATTAGATTTGACCCAAGTTGAATTCTTGTTCTACCTTACTTCATAGGTAATTTTCTGGTGGCACCCCACAACTTTTAGGTTTATTATGAAGAAAAAGGTTGAACATTTTTTGATGGGGTTTATAATTTCTTGAAGATGGAGTGCAATTAACTTTTCCACATGTTATGTTAAACAGCTATAGATATTTGCTTGTACATTTTAATACAATTATTTGGTTTGATTACTGTTAATTTTGTGAATGCAATAGTAAGGTTATTAATTTTATTTCTTACTTATTAAGAAGATGATGTGTGTGTACTATATAATGCCTGAAATGTCAAGATTCAGCCTTTTCGCATCTTAAAAGTAATTAAAATGTTCATGGAGTTAATGACAAATAACATTGAAGTTTGATTTTCGAAAGCGAGAAAATGACATTCAATGTGGTAAAGAGAGATTTTGAATGGCTCGGATTTGCAGCATTTTCCACTTCACCATGTGTCCTTCCTCTTGTCTTTCATTCTTTACTAGATTGTCTTTTGCCTTTGTCTTTGTTCTTTTTTCTATTTTTTTGGTTTGTTACTATTTTCTTTATTGGAGTGTAGTTATGTTGTTTGGAGAAGATAAGAAGGAAAATAGGACCAATTTAGGAGTTAATGCTGATATGAAGCTAATTATGAAAACAAAATGGAGAAAGGATAAGGGTAACACAGAAGCTCGAGTAAGTGGTTTTATTGGATAAACTATGGTTTTCTTTTATGTGAAGGATGTTTTTGAAATATTTGCAGCTATGTGGGGCTTCCATGTGATTGACCTGATAATGAAAGAACAGAAACTTGTACTTTAATTTGAATTGGCTATGATCATCAAGAGTCATTTTTGTCCTCAGCCCTTATCACCGAACCTTTCGTGCAGGTTAATTTGCTTGCTGAGACGTCCGTGTTTAAGTTGTTTAGTAGATGAAATTCTTGAATAGAGGACCTTTCTGATATAAGAAGAGATGCATATTACGTAAGAATTTCACTTAGTGCTGCCGTAAATGGTACCAGAAATTCTTGGTTCAATATTGCATCATTGCTCTAAGACCAAGGCATTCTGTTATGGCCTCTCTCTTCATGCTGCGGCGATCAAGTCAGGCTTGCGAGATGACGTTGTCATATCCAATCACATCCTCAACATGTATGCCAAGTGTGGAAATATCAACTTTGCCAGTCAAGTTTTTAATGAGATGTCCGAGAGAAATCTCGTAACCTGGTCAGCCATGATCTCTGGTTATAGCCAAGACGGGAAGCATCTCATGGCTATCAACCTTTACTCCCAAATGCCACTAGAGCCCAATGAATTTGTCCTTGCTAGTGCTCTTAGTTCATGTTCTAACCTCTTGGCCCTGAAACTTGGTAGACAAATACACGCCCAGTCTATCAAATTAGGCTGTTCGTCCATTTCGTTTGTGTCCAACTCTCTGATCTCAATGTACATGAAAAATGGTCAATGTGGTGATGCTCTATCAGTTTTTGCAAGAACACCTAATCTAACTGATGTCTCTTATAACGCAATCATTATGGGTTTGGTAGAAAGTAATCAAAGAGAGAAAGCATTTGAAGTATACAAATGTATGTGCCGACAAGGGTTGGTGCCAGACTGCTTCACCTTTGTGGGGTTATTAGGAACCTGCAATTCTGAAGATGATTTGGGGAAAGGAATGCAATTGCATAGCCAAACGATGAAGCTCAAACTTGACGGGACTGCTTTTATAGGCAATGTAATAATGATAATGTACTCAAATATAAACTTGTTAGATGAAGCTGAAAAAGTTTTCAGATCAATCAAAGAGAAAGATGTCATTTCATGGAATACTCTCATTGCTGCTTGTTCTCGTTGTGATGATCATTCTAAGGCATTGCACGTTTTTAGAGAGATGTTGGAGTATTTTGATGGAAGGCCTGATGAGTTTACCTATGCTAGTGTGCTTTCTGCATCTGCTGGCATGGGTTCTATGCAATTTGGGCGGCAAATACATGCACATATTATTAGAACAAGCTCAAGTGTAGACATTGGTGTTGGCAATGCACTTGTGAACATGTATGCTAAATGTGGCTGTATTCAGTATGCATGTACAGCTTTTAGGCTAATGACTTGTCATAATCTTGTCTCATGGAATAGTGTCATTGCTGGATTTGCTAACCACGGCCATGGAAAAGAAGTTATAAAGTTGTTCGAAGAGATGAGGAATGTCGGTTTAAAGCCTGATTCTGTCACATTTCTTGGACTTCTAATCTCTTGCAATCATGCAGGGCTTGTAGATGAGGGCCTAGATTACTTCAATACCATGAACGAGATTTATGGGGTTACTCCTGATATTGAACATTTCTCTTGCCTTATTGATCTACTAGGACGAGCTGGGAGACTGGAAGATGCTGAAGAATACATGCAAAGATACCCTTTTGGGCATGATCCAGTTGTTTTAGGTTGCTTACTTTCAGCTTGTCGGCTGCATGGTGATGTTGTAATAGGGGAAAGAATGGCTAAAAAGCTCCTACAGCTTCGGCCAGTTTCAACTTCACCTTATGTTTTGTTATCAAACTTGTATGCTTCAGACGAGAAGTGGGATAGTGTAGCAGAGGCAAGAAAAATGTTAAAGGGCTGCGGCTTAAAGAAGGAGGCTGGTCATAGTCTCATTGAAGTGAAGGGTTCTGTTGAAAATTTCACAATTGGCGACTTCTCTAATTCAAGGATCGAGGAAATCATGAAAGTGCTTGGTGCTTTAGGCTGTGGATGGGATGAAGAAACTTTTCTCCTTGATTCAGCATAAGAAAAGGAGTTTTGTTCCACATTCTACTCCTTCAGCACTATTGCAACAGCTCGGTTATGCCTATAGTTGCAAGCATGCTGTTTTGGTTTTCTGTACATGCCGGAACGGAAGAGAAGCGTATCAGACATGTTCTTGTGTAGTGGAGGGGAGTGGTCACAGTCTGCTTAATCTGATGTTCTTTGGAATTTTAAGCTCGGGATGCACGAAGAGCTTCTGAAATGACAGATTTTACTGAACTAACAAAAGGTATAGACTTACTTAATCTGCTTCTTTCAAACTGCTTTTGGTCTTTATAAATTTGACCTTGGAGATGAATGTTGCAGTGGCTTCATGATGTAATTGGAAGGCTTGGTTTTCGAGCTGTTGTTCTGGAGATTAATTTGAAATTGCTTAGGTAACAGCTGATTTTGTTGCCCCCATTCTTTAGGGATAGATTTTACATTATGATACCCACTGACAGAAGTTTGCTTCTAAAACTGCAAGAAAAATATCAAGTTATTTGACCTTTCTGTTTCAGGTATGCATCTGGTAGAACGAATAAAATGTTTCTTTCTTTTTGAAACTAGGTTTCTCTATTGAGATCCAGTTGTCTTTATTCCATACTTGAATTCCTAGGATCTTAAATACCTTTGACCGACTGAACGAAATGAGGTTTGCTTTTGAAATTTGTTCTTTTCTATGACTATCAACTTTGAGCTAGAAATAAGCTCTAAGCATGTATGTATACTTTTCCAGGTCGCATAGTATATCTTTCATATCACTTTTGAAAGCTTAAATATCTGCTCTAACTTCTTAAATATCATGTAATGTGATGGAATAAGTGGTTTGTTGGCTATCTATCTAATCTCCTGTGGAGAAGAGCAATCACGTGGTTTAGTTCTCTTTACACAACTGAAGTGAATTTATGATATTGTCTCTTTTTGTGTGTTACACTACAATAGTAAGTTTTGGTAGAAGGTTATGTCCAATGGATTTGCCATTTCTCTAGCATATGTTTTTCAGAGAGTAAGTTACTCCATCCCAGAATGTATCTCTGGCCGGCCCTATGTGAGCATCTAACAACCTATTTGTCCAACTGGAACTATCCCACCTTTCCTAATTTTCTCTGACTAAGCAACGTCAAACACAATGAAACTGATAAAAATGATGTGCTTCCCTCTCCTGCATTCGGGATGTCGGAATCAACCGGATCGGATTCCCTCTCCTGCCTCTTGAGTGTCTGTATGATCTTTGCTTATCTCTCATGATTTCGATACTAATGTTGATCTTAACGTTATTGTTGGAATTGATATCTCCACTCATACCGGCTTCTATTATTTGTCACTTCTCTTACCAGCTGAGTCGATGTAGAAGCAAATAGAGACCGCTTTGTTCTGCATATTGGATGTTCAGATTATTGTTGTGGAAGTTGAAATGCATAGCTTTTGCCTTTGCAAGTAGCATTTCCATCCAAGCTCTTCAGCTAATACAAGCAGGAAGCTGCGCTGACATTTTTGCGGAGGAGAATCCAAGATTAAATTTGCTAGGTTTAACTTTAGGTTCTTACTACTGAATCACTACACTTGTTATGGGCTCAAACTTTAACTTTTTCTGAAATCCCATAATTTAAATTTCTTATTTGAAATTATAGTAGACTTTTATCTATGCTCCGTGTTGAAAATACACGGTTCAGTTGGACCAGTTACTTCACCGACATATAATGCTTTGTAGCTTAACGTCAACGTACTTAAAAAAGTAACGTACTTCAGTTTGACAACATGCAACAATTTTTTTGAAAATTGCCCGAATTTGTATAAAGTCAGCTTCTGGAAGTTGAAGGAAACAAAGGAAGCTCGAGTCACATTTTTCAGGGAATGACAAATATCCCATAAGGGAAGTTCAAATGAGACGAGCAAATGACAAATATCACCTTTTTCAGGAGTTATACAAACACATGCAACGATAACCTTTAATATGAATAAAGACATTATAATTCATTAACATTCTAAACCTTACACTGTTCAGTTGCATTTCTCTCGGCGTAGAATACGGCAACAGGATTAAGGGAAAAATCAAAACACCAAAAACACGATTTGCTTTCTTTGTGTACAAACATTTGTTTGTTTTGCCGCATCTAAAAGGTGCGAGCTAAATGCTAAACCACAAATCCGAGTCACAACATCCGCCCTCCAATAAAAAGTATACAGTGGCATCAAGCTACAAATTCATCTCATATATTTACAACTTGGAGGTTCTGTCTAATATCATCAGCCACTACACTATGGACTATAGCTGAGACATACCACAACAAAGTCACCGCTTGATTCGACTTCCCAGACCTGAGGGTAATCTTACCAACATATATTTGAATGGCAATGTATTATGTAAATGTATCTTCCCGATCTGCCTCAGCAGTGTCACCTTCCTCCATATTGCTGAATTCCAGGAAATGTGTTGGTCGGTGATCCTCATTGTAGTACTCCCGAGGTGTACCTAACTTCACCCCGTACTTCATGCTAACAGTGTGCTTCACTCCCATGAAGTTGTAATTCCATGGACCATTATCAGGTATCTGCACAACGAAGTTACATTTAGATTCAGTTCTAGACGGAAGTGGCATGGAAGGAAGCAGGGAGATGCAGGAAATATGGGACGGGAGCAGCAATCAAAAGTCCACCTGAATAATCCACAAGACTAGCAAACTTACCATGTAAAAGCCAAGGAATCGATCACTCAACAGCATCTGGACCTTCTCGTAATGAGTCGGCAGGTAACCATGAGGGTTGCTTCCTGTATCTTTGTTAGCACGTCCCCATTCATACCCTGTTGGTGTTAGCTTATATGCAGTTAATGAACAAGACCCTGGAGTGAAACTGCATGTCAATATAATACACTTCTCTCCATCCCAGTGTTTGTTGTTCTCCAGGACCCGAGCATGTGAAGTAACATCCTGTTATTCAGAAGACTTGCACATCAGAAGAGCTATGCACAGAGCAATTGGTTAAAGAAACCCCACCTAACCCCTGGAATATAACTCATTACAGCTGCACAATAAAACAAAGATGAATAGAAGTTAACCTGTGGAGACAACTGAGGAAGTTCATTTGGTTGTGTGTGCATCCATCCCAAAGGCTCCAAGTCATTGAGAAAATCGTGCTCCGGAAGACCAGAAGGTAGATGCACCTGCTGATGTGTCCCCCACTGTGGAGGCATTGCAATACACCGGATTTCCTTCACCTGAGGATTATCTGGTGGACTTACACCATATAAGTAACCAGCAATTTGTGTCCGCAGATCAGCAATGCAAATGAATTTCTTCAAAATATTCTTTGGCATGATGTACGTATATCCAGTCTCCTGCACAAACAGTTAAAAACCAAAATATTAACACTGAATTTTTTTCCACTGTAACAGTGATTCTACTAACAAGGTGCTAAAGGTATAGTATGTCTAGTTAAAACAACATATTGCAAAGCCAGTTTTACCTTTATGTCCTCTGAATTTACATATATGTGGTTCACACGGAGATAGAGATTTGTTGCAGAAATTGCTCTCACACGCCAATCTGTTTTAGAGCCAAAGGCAGCTTGCTCATAGGGACTTGTAGTAGTAACAATTAACTCGTCACCATGGACATTAGTGGTCTTCGTGGTAACCGCTGTCAGTTGACTTGCTTCCTTGGCCTGAAAAGATGATGTACATTAGCAACTGAAGCTTTAAAAACAAAGGGGGCACACATTGATATGTACCAGAAGGACCACGATTATTACCTGTTTCTCAATCTCAGCTATCTGTTGTCGCTGCTGGGATGGAGGAGTAATCTCAGCTCCAAGTATAATATCACGGATCTCAGACTGCGTCAATGCTGATGTGTTGACATTGTTCTTTTTTGCATAGTCAGAGAGAATGAGATCTCTAAGCGCTACTTCGACCTGCACCATGCACAGTTTAGAATCAGAAAGGATTCCACCAAATTAAAATCAACACAATCTCACAGGTGTGCCGCTGAACAAGCCAAAGAAAAGATTAACTTTATGAGTATAAAGCAACTAACAAAAGTTCCTTTCACAATATCACGGTCTGGCAATATTCAAGGAGACATAGGTACATTTTCCTAAACATACCTTCATCCACTGGTCATCTGTAAGTGAAGGCCAGATGTGGTGAGGCTCAGTAACGACCGACTTGTCAGGCTTGAGTAGCATCTTAGCCTTTTCATTGTTCACATGAAGTGCACGCAGGATGAGGATGAGCCTGGAGAATGCTGTATAGGACGAGATGCTCTTCAACCAATCATCATATATGTTGAACAGAACCATTTGTGGCTCCGTAGCCTTCAGTATAAGATCACCGAATTTTTCTATCTTCAAACAGGCCTGGAATGGTAACTGCAGCTCACTTCCTTTGATAACAATATTCGGAAAATCGAGCAAGTGGACCTCCAGAGGATCAAGCATTCCTTTCCTAGTCACAATAATTTGCTTAGGTTGTTCTTCAACTGGCAAAGACCTTACAAGTGCAGCCACTTCTTCGGCTGTTTTCCACTTGGCCAGCTGGCCAAGACGCTTTTGCCCTGCCCAAACACTTGTGTGAATGACCTGTAAATGAAAAGCACAGCACACACATCAGTTAGAGGACAATGGAGTTTGCCGAAGAGTAAACAAGGGAATTGCGATCGAACAACTGCTTTTACCTTCAAAAACAGTTGTCCTGTCCTAGGATTGAAAATGAAAATTGCACCATTTATGGGCTTTGTTGTCAGATTTCCCTCAAAGGTCTTGTGGATGGTCACTCGGTACACATTTGTGTCATCAACAAACCATATAATTTGATTGCTGAAAATCTCTCCATAATTCTGAGATGACAAGTATGGTTCTGTGGGCTCTGAAGAATACAATTGCAGCCCTTTCCTTATGCGTTCCCTCAGAACATAGAGTGCAGGATTTGACTGCATAATTGAACATAAGGATGTTAAGAAACTTTCAGCTGCAACATATACTACACGCAAACCAGTTCATGAAAATAATGGATGATTGAAAGGGGAAAATTACCTTCATAATCTTGTTCATGGCTTGGGCAAGCAATGGTTTTGAACCAGGGAACCAGTTACCAAAGGCGGAATGCAAGTTGTAAGCAAGGTCAAGTCCAATCATTACACCTGCAAAAAGAATAAACTATAACTTCTCTGAAAAAGGGAATAAATTCAGTTGATCACTATATGCACATGTGACATACCAGTAGGAGATGGATAAATAGACATGTTGTCCGTTGTGTAATCCATGAACTTTGCTCGTGTATAACGCTCAATATCATGAGAATCATAGTCACCCCATCGAAGCTGCACATCTATCCAGTATTTGTTACTAGCCTTCTGGTCAAACACATCCTTTGATTCGGCCACAAGACTAGGTTTTGACATTGGCCATCTATGTGCAGCAAAAAGGAGGATGTCAGCGCACGAGCTATTCATTTTATAACTCTTTCTTGGATGAATTGTTTCCTTCTGTACAGTCTCAATTTCCAACGCATCCAACTCTTGATCCAAAACTTGGCAAAGATCCATGACAACACTCTCATGGATCTTCTGCCACAAATGTGCACGGAAGATCTGTATCAGAGATATCTTCAGAGTTGGAATCTTTCCATGCATAAATATCCCAGTCAGGTCCAGCTGTACTTGGAAACCAACATAGACATTGGCCCTATTTATTGTTGGCGACCACCACAGAGTAAACCTACGATTAGGGATTTGATTAAGCCCAGATCGTTGAGCATTAGTCAGTTTCTTGTACTTCATAGATTCCTCAAAACCTGAAGCTTTCTCCCAGAAAAGACCCTCCCAAGTAGGGAAACTGAAATATCAAGGAAATTAAGTTAGTAAAGCCTGCACCAAAAGGTTATGCAAACTGAGACCACACAATCCAGTTCAGAGAGTAAAACATTTTGGCTCCCCAATAATATTAAAAGAAATACAAAGAGCAATGAGGAAGAGAGCATACTATGTTCCTTTGAATAATGTATGCTCAAGAATTCCTTCAACTCCTCCAAGAGCTTGAATCACATCAGTACGATAGTTATTCAGGTTCCATAGCTTTCCATCATGCCTCTGGTGTGTCCACCAGAATGGATTCTGCTTAAGAACTTGGTACTGTTTAAAGTCTGTTCTCACTCTCCATCCTTTGTCATATGCAAGGGTGTGGCGATCCTTCTGGAACAATGTATTGATTCGAGGAATTCCACGATCCCATGAATCCTAATGAATCACAAGAGAGGAAAATTAACAAAACCAGCAAACAGTCAATTGCCAAAATAACATGAAAGCTTCAAGTCTCCTCCCCCCCCCCCCAAAAAAAAATGCTAACTAGCTTATGATTTGTTTTTGTATTTTGTAGTTTTCTTTTTGGCACCACAATGGAAGGAAATTCCAGATATCACAAACAAGGTATCTAGCCTCGGTCTACAAACCACTTAAGAAGTACAGCAGACAGTGAAGAAAAATTCCACTGGTCCAAAGGATGCAAGAGAAAGTTATCAATATAGGAAGATTACTCACTTCCAGATCTTCAAGAGTCAAACGCCTATTCTGTGCCTGGGCTTCCTGCCTTTTCAACGCATACTCGGCCCAAACTCTCTGAGAGTCAATAAACTCACTCTCCCACGGCTGTCAAGGAGTAATAAATTAGTATTAGTAAAACTAATTTAGGTAGACAAGAGAAAAGTCAAAGCCAGTATCAAAAGTCACCTGTATGTATCGATAAAGATTTGGAATCAATTGATCCTCTTCATGGCTCATTCCACTTCTGAAATGTGTCACACCAACATCTGTTTGCTGACTATACCTAAGATCACTCTGCGGGATCAATATATGACCCATTGACAACATTCCCAGCCCTCCAATTTCCTTTGGCGTGTAGAAGATAACAGGAGGAAACCTAAAGCATATTCATCATTAGAAGAGATGTAGAAAATATATTTACTGAAAATTCAAATAATTTCAGCATACGCTCACACGTATTCAAGAACTTACCTACTGGGCATTTTAGAGTTCAAACCAATCTTAATACGAGTTTGTATCTTGTTTTCACATTTGACCAGCAGGTCCAGTAATTCTTGGGTATGTACTGTTGCTTCACGGAAATATGTCATGAGGCCTACAAGAATAAACCAAAAACCTTAGTGACAAGGATCCACTAGCAAGAGCCAAAGTTCAGGTTTGAAACAATTAAGAGACAGAAACTCAGAACAAGATATTACCAATAAGAGCAGTGTTCCATTTGTTAACAATCTTTGTGAATGTTGTAGAACCAGAGGACATGAGGATCTGCCTAACACGATTCTCAAACACCTTCATGTGCTCGTCATCTACACGCAAGAAGGCAACAGCTGTGCGTTCCTTAGTCTGCTCATTTTGTAGATTCCAGACTCCATCTCTTGTATTGCTGAATGCCTCTTGGGTCATTCTTATCTTAGGCAGTATCCGAACTTCAAATCCACACCTATATAATCATATCAAGGTTAGCTCATTAAATAAGATCCTCAACACTTCCCTTTAATAAAAAGTAAGCCGTAAACAGCTCATCGCGAATGAATATGCCGGTGAACTTTTAGCAGGTCTAAAATTAGGAAGATAAAGACACAAATAAGTTCTAACTCCTATCCCAAGATATTAGACACAATGGATTCTGGGGTAGAATTCAAAATATGGAATTATCCAGTCCCCATCACTACCCACCCGCAAGAATATCATTCAAGTACTAAACAGGATTCTCTAACTAGATATCACCATGCAAAAAAGCTATAACAGACAACAAACAGAAAGATGTACGTACATGCTGAAGAGCAAGTTTGGGTTATCCTTGCTATAAACAGAGACAAAGCTGTTCTCCCACTCCAATGTAGTAATACTTCTAGGCAGCCGATTCTTCATGTCCCAGAAGACACTTCTCCCAAGATTAACTGAAATTTGAATTTAACCAAAAAGAAAGTCAAGTTTCACAGTACAATGAAAATAAATCAACTCTCATTAAATTCACCTATAACCCGAAAAAAATATCAATTACAGAAGCTCAAAATTAAGGCACAGCATAGAATAGCATATATGACAATTACCATCATGCTTCATGAGCCTCATTCTTGCGTCCCTTGGCCAGCATTTCTTGTTGTTATAACCAACCATGTTTTCATTGTTGGGATCAGGATGCTCAGTAAGATATCTTTGGATAAGGTCCCGAGCCTCTTCATGAGTGAAGCGAAATAATATATGCACCTTGTCAATGTAGCGAGAGTACAACCGGATAGGATGCCTCGTTTCCACTCTAGTATCACTAAAGGTAATGAATTCATTAGGCATCTGTGGTGGACCAGCAATTTCACTAGCTCGAGTTAAACCTAGGAGCAAAAGATCCAACACAAGCCCATAGTACTGCACAACAAATGAAGCAAATTGCAGACCACGTATCAGCCCGTATGAATTTGTGTGACTCATATCTTTGTAAGACAGCACAACGTTGTTTTTTGCAGTAACATAATCAGCAATATTGTGGTCCAGCACCAAACGCAGAAGCCTACAGAAAAATTAAAGTAGGTAAATACAATTACCAAAAAAGAAAAGAGAACCATTATGAAATCTAAATCCCAGCAGCTCTCAACAACAAATACCTGTTCAGCATGGTCAGGTCAATCTTTTCAAAGAATTTCTCAAACTTCGTCTGCAGCATCACCACACACTGTCCTTCACTGGTGTCCCATACTCCTTGCAAATTGTTTATGCCTTGACACCATTTATACACTAATAGTGGTGGTGGCTCTGAATCGGCAGGCTTAATCCAATTTGGGAAAAGATGGCGCTTATCACCTTCATACCATAGGTACTGATCCAGGTACGCGTCAGTAATCTTCTCAAGTGGTTCGATCTCATAAACAGGAATCAGGTAACTGTACAAGTCCATGAACTCGATGCCGACCTGTGAAATGCAATCATCAGTCGATGCTTAAAGAACGACATTCTTACAGAGACTACCAAACTAAATAAGAAGGGCTCTCTCTTCACTTTTCAGCAACTTCCAGGAAGTGATTAGAGCACACATCTTATCTTGTTTCTCTAACCCAAATTTCAATTAACACAAACACACACACACACACACACAGAAATAACTCCAATATAAATTTAATCCTAACAAGGATTTTTTCCAACGTATCATAGACCTAGATTTTTTCAGCAGAATTTACATGATACCAAATTTCTGTGTGCAAAAATTTATGGGCCAACTGGACTGTGGTAGCAAGAGTGGTCTAACTATCTGATATCCCTGATTCTTGTATGACCTTTCAGCAATTACTCAATCTCGTTTAGGCTAATTGGATTAAGTGAACACTTGGGACATAAACTTATAAACCTAGGCTAATGTGACAAGATCATAGTTGCTCCCACCAAATCAGTACATTGAGCTCCTTAACACTCAAACATGTATTTCAAATAGTGAAACTTACTTCTTTGAAGGCACGCTGTGTAAGCAGGTGACGCTTAATCCTTGACAATGCCTCATGCGGATTATCATAAGCTTGCTCAATGAGGCCCAACTCTTCCCTCTGCTGCTGGTTTAACCTCACAGCCACACTGTAAGATTCTTTCAGTCTCTCAAGGGCAAGGATAAGTAGCTTTGTGTCATGCTTGTATGACAATGGAGGGAATGGGATAGGAGAAAACTTCCTTGACTCCAACCAATGCACAGTGGTAGTATAAATAGCTACTGCTTCTTCTGGGGTAACATACGGGCCGTCTTTCAAGTAGTTATGTTGTCGCTCCTGTCAATTGAAGGAAATCACAAAGCAACATGAATTACCACCAAGCTTATCTCCAATAAGCAGATGTTATAACACCAATGCACTTTTCTGAGTAAAAGAAACCCACAGATAATATTAGTAAAACTCACCTGCTCAGCCTTCAGCCAAAGGCGAGTCAATCTTCCAAGGTTTTTACGACACACAGTCTTGTCAACAGTTGCTCCTCTTCGTATACGTTCACGGTTGTAGTGAGCAACATTTGTCCACCAATCAGCTTTTGATTTGACATAACGGAGAATCATGTTCTCAATAGGAACAGGCAAACCTGGGACCTAATAAAACAAATAGCCAAAAAATTTAATTGCATAGATATGTAATCTAAAGAGAAACTCATTGTTACAGAGGAAGGGGAAAAGAGAAGAATAGTACCTTCCAAGGAATATTTGCCTTCCAACAACGCCATGCTTCACTTAGATGCTGCAAAATGGTTCTCGCTTTATTTTGCTTGATACCCTCTACAGTAAAGAGGCACTATATTAGCAAAAAGATTTGGTCCGAGTAATGTAGAGAAACGAAAGCATCCTAAGAAAGATGGACAATCAATGATAGAAGATTATCACCTGGCATAGCATCAAGGACATCGTGCATTACTGCAGCACGGAGCTCCAAGTCAAAGTGGCTTTCAACACGTTGCTTTGTGACAGTTTTGGCCACCCCCTTCGAATGGCGACCCTCAAATTGCCTCGCCAATAAATTTCCCAACCATCGTTCCAAAAGAGGCACTATACCCCGAAGGAAGAATAACCACACCCTCCACATAGGTGCCCAGAAACCACAACCAGGACCTTTTCCAACTGGCCCAGTATTGAATCGATAATAGATCAAATGTTTCAAATCCTTACACATTCGAATCTGCCTCATAAGCCTGTACTTGTAACGGTACATACCCGTCAACTGACCAACATGTGAAAAAATGTATTGCAATCCATCTGCCAGCTGAAATGCATCAACATTTCCAAGACGGAACTGAACATTGGCATCAACAACTAGTTTTGTCAAACGCAGAATTTCACGACAAAGGTGGAAAGCATTACCAAACCGGGATTTCTTACGTTCCTTTGTAGTTAGTGTCTTAACAGGCTTCAAATTAAAATTGTAATCAAGGTGAAGATAATTCAGGTTTTTCCTATGGATCAAGAGATTCAGCATGTTGTATCCCTGCTTGCAAACTTGGAGACCGGCTTCAGCCCAATCAAGTTCTGTGGTTTGGAAAAATTTTGTGGCCTGAAGTGAGCGGAAGAGGTGCTTCTTTTTCTGGGCCTTGGGAGGTCTATGATGCAGTTCATTCAACACAAAACATTTCAATAACTTCTGATAACTGACACGCACCTTGACAGGATATGATGGAGGACTGGAGGAAACCAAAATAGATAGTTAAATGCATTTACAGTATAATGATTAACTTGCTATAGCAAAAGTAAAAGCGGAGATGGAAACCATACCAATGCTCCTTAAACCAATCTGACACAAGGGGTATATCTTCAGCACGTCTTGTCCGACCAGATCTCATGTTAAATGGGCGTGGGGCAAACAACAGGGAAATACCAGCAGCAGTAGTATCAGTATATATTGGAGTCTCGTTCAGCAATGGCTCAACACCCTCAGGTAAGGCAAAGTCATCATCATCGTCATCCTCAGGAACTTTCTTCTCTCGGCGGTCCTTGGTGACTATGGGATGTATAAGCGGATCATAATAGAAAGCAGGTAGATCCGGATCCTCTGTTTTTATGTACATGATCATCGGAGTGTGATAAATACAAAGCTTCACCTTTCTTGGTCTGTTGTTATAGAGGTGAGGGAAGGCAATTCTGTATTCTGTCCTCAGCGGTGACCTGATGATCAATTTGTTGATATCATTAAACTCATTCCAGTCTTCATCTCCTTTCTCCATGTCACGATATAAAGGTTCGAACTTGGGCCCACCTGCAGCGTAAAAGAAGCTTCTTAGTGAAAACAGTCCACCAACCATGAAGATTCAATACAACAAAAATAACTACGCCTTTATCCCAAACAAGCTGGGTAAGCTAATCCTTACCGACCATGTTACTTCATTTAAACTCATCTCATGCCAATATTAATGTAAATGCAGCAAGATTCAACACATACCATGAAAAATTATTCCCTAATCCGGCCCATCCTAGGCCAGGAAAAAATGGACAAAAAGTGATGCTAGAAGACGATCCTGTTGGAATGTGACACATTACCTAAATTAGGAGAGGATAGCCAAATATGCAGGTGAACATGGAAATACCCAAACAAATACTGAACAGATGGGAGAACTCACTAATATCATAATTGGTTCCTGAACTACCTAGCACTCAGGTATACCTTCTCGATAAGATTATGCAGATACTAGGCAGAAAAAGAAAAACTGAATTTATTGAAAGGATACTGATCTTCAGCTAGGCAAGCTGAAGCAGTTCAGACCACTAGCATTTTAGGGGCACACCAAATAGCTATGAACTTAGAAGACAAAAACACGTAACTAACGACTCAATTGAGCATGTTCCTTACCAGGTATGCACATATTCAATGCTTTAGCAGTGAAAAACGACTCCATATCAAACAAGTAGAAGTAATTGCGATCAGTCAGATCCGAAAGCAGCTGTCCAGCCAGCCGGTGAAGTGTAGCCATTATAGGGAGGGACAAATGCCACCTGCGGTAACTAGGACCGTTAATAAGCTTCGTTTTCACCAATGGCTTATGGTCATAAAACCAGTTATAAACAGCTGAATCTTCTTCTTCATCCATCTCCAACTGAATTGGCTCCAAAGGATCAACATCCAAAAGATTATCAGCATAATCTAATGGAGGCTCCTCATCGTCAAAAGGAGGAAAACGCATTCTCTTGAAATGCCGACGGTCTCTCTTCTCCCTTCTCATCATGATCCACATAGTGCCCCACTGCAAGATTTTGTGATTATGAATCAGTCCATAATATATCGTTTAGTGGAGTTAGAAAGTAACCAAAGCAGGGGTCCAGTAGCATACCTGAGCAAGATATATAGGTTCAACAACCCACGGTATCTCATTAACAAATGTAATAGCACCAGTAATGTGGTACAGTATTTTCACATCTCGAACCTGTTAAAACAAAACATTATAGAATAAAATGAAGATTCAACTACTAGAACAAGACACAACACAATTTGTCAAATAAAACAATCAGCAAGGCTGCAGGAAGTACCTGCTCCCACGGCATAGGCATGTTCTCAAGGAGTTTGTAAACAGCATGAGGGACAAATTTAAGAGCTCCGAGATACACACGTTTATCATGACGATACTTTTTTGATGACATATCCCCATGGTCCCTGTACGATGTATGAGCTCGATAAGCAAAGGAGAGAAAAATACAACAATATCACTCTTCATAAAGCTGAGCAAACATCATCATCAAAGTCATGATTTATAACAGTAAAGGTGATGTTGAGACAATGTAGAAAACCCCAGTTCTTCTATACTGACATCTGAGTTTAAGGGGATATATAGGTATGGGTTAAGGCACTTGACTACTATCCTATCAGAATTCACTCAGGTAACAAGTTTTTTCCTTCATTCTCTCCTTTTAATAACAGCCTCATCATTGGATGATTTCAGGTTCTACTTTCCAGGTGTTCGAGAAGTTGGTTGCCCCCATGGTGCAAGTGTTTTAAATTCATTTACACGCAATTTGAAATGACAAATATACTCATGAGGCGCCAAAAATTAGAACTCCAGAATCCACATTGTTAAATATATATAGGCAAAAAGATTATTTAACTCACACCTATAATGCATTTATTCACGATGCAAACACCTTCCAGACTCCAAGACAATTACCTAATAAACTAAACCACAACACCTCATAAATAGATTACCTTCATTTTCTGATAATATACACCTAAAATGCTTTAACGAGCAAAAAAAGCAACCAAAAAAAAATTACCTAATAATCTTGCGAACATGCTCCGGAGGCATATCCTCCTTTTGCGTCTCCACAAATCCAAATTTGCGCTTATCACTATACCGCTTAGAGTTAAGCTGCATCCATTTCCTAGCTTTCTCTTCAAGCTGAGCCTCCGTTGGCAAAACAGTATAAGACGGTGGCAGAGGCGGAGCCGGTCCTCCACTACTACCGCTTGTACCAGGAGGCATCATTACTGGTCCTGAGCTTGTACCTGGAGGCGGCGGCATCATAGACGGCGGAGGCGGTCCTCCACCAGGCGGAGGCGGTTGCATCATTGACGGAGGCGGCGGTCCTCCGGCACTACCACTAGTACCTGGTGGTGCCATGTTACTATTGTTCCACATATCTTGTCCGTTTCCACTCCACATAACTACTTCGTGCAAGCTCGAAATCTCAAACTACAAAATATCGTTTTATCTCTATACAGAGCATAGAAATACAAAACCCTAGCTGAAGTACGAACCTCGATATACGTCGGATGTAAAAATGTTACCAGTGATTTTGGCTCACCGGAGATTCACGGTGGTTCGGTGGCCGTAAAAATGGATTCACAGAGGCGACGACGGCGAGCGAGGGGAAATAGAGAAGTGAAGTAGAAAACTGGTGTCGGAGCTGGCTTATGGGGTTTTATATCAAATCGGCTCAAGACCGACTTGAAGGAGTGTGGTCTTTTGGGTGCGGAGTAACTTGGAGTAGGAGAAGATTTAGCTATTTTCCCCCTTTTTGTCATATTTTATAATCATTTGTCCATTAAAAACAATTATTTTTCCAACAAAAAAAAAAAGAAAGGTAATTGTCCCTAAAAATTTGCAATTTTTTGGAAATTTTTTGAAAAATCAAAAAACAATTTTGACTACTTTTTCAAACTTAACAGACTTTTTTCCGTTACTCGCAAAATTACTAAAATGGATGTCCAAACATAATTTTGAATTTAAAATATTATTTTTGAATTTATTTCTAAATACTAATTTGTTCAAAAATTATAATATTTATGTCCAAATGCCAACGATATTTCGACATGTGTGTTTTTTTATTCGAGCTGGGGTTATTTTTGTCAATATTTTGCCTTCTTCAAGTTAATTTAAAGTATCTACAAACTAGCATTTCATTCTAAAGTAATAGGGCATAATTTGGGGGATTTGCAGTCGTACCATGTATTTGTGTCACCTTTTAAATTGTACCCTATTTTTAAAAGTTATTGATTTGGTAGCGACAAAAAATTTCGTAATAATATGACAATTATACCCTTGGTAAATTTTTCGTTATTTATCAGCATAACATAACAGATTTGCCGTAAAATATGCACGTATTCCCTTCGGTCATTGTTCTACTCTCTTTATTTCTACTTATTGATTGGTTTTTTTCTTTTCTTTTTTTGAATCTCATTTGGTTAATAATTTTTTGGGACATACTTGATTACATTGCAGAATATCAATGAATATTTGAATCAGCAACTACATGATAACTAGGGATTCTAGTTTATTTTACACTCATTTTTACTTGAGTTTTGATTAGAAATGTATACAAATAGTCCCTAAAACTTACATGTTGTAATTGTTTGCACGGCTTGGTCACAAAAGTGACAAGTAATCAAAATCAACTCAAAAAGGAATGAACCATGCACAAGTACCAAGAACAAGGCAAAGCTGCTGCAACATAAAATCCATTGCAGTTGCAGAAGATCCACCGCGGCCGCAGTCCATTTAGTGCAGTCCACGGTGGAAAAGATCAGAGAGATGCAAATTTTGGAAGTTCAAGCACTACGACCGCACACCATTTTGTGCAGACCGCAGTAGCCTTACCGCGGCCGCAAATTATTTTATGTGTTACTCGTTGAGGAGATTCAGAGACTTTGGAGTTGGAAGATTGGAAGTTACTGCGGTCGCAGTCCATTTTGTGCAGACCGTAGTGAAGCGGGCGTGGTGTATTTTATGCGGTCCGCGGTGGCCAGATTTAGAGCCTAGGAAATGAAGCTAAAAGCCTCACTGCGGCCGCGGTGCGTTTTTCGCGGTCCGAAGTACCTCCGTCAGGGGTATTTTTGTCCAAACAAATTGACTTTGTATAAATAGTTCTTTTTTAGATTTTAGGATATCTAACTTTTTGTTGAGCACGTGAATGCCATTTTGGACGTATTTTGAGTAATTTTGAGGCTAGTTTAACATAGCATATTATATGTGTTATTCTTCGTCTAATTATCTGTTTTCTTCCATTATCACGAGTTGTTAGACCCATTAGCTAGGGTTGTGGCTCAACCCTTGTATGGGTATTTGATGGGTCTTATGTTTTAAGGCTTAGATGTTTATGAGTGGTTGATATTTGGACAGGTTTGTGTTTTCTATGTTGGATTAGTGGTTACAAACACTAATTCGTGCCTATTTGACTTGAGCTCTTCGTGAGAAAAAGACCTTGAGCCTAGACAATCAGTCCAACGGGGAATTGGGGTATACTCAATAAATTGATAGCACAAATTAAAAGGTTAAATCTAGAGATGGCAATACCCGACTTAAGCCTACATTGCTTGTATAGTTTCGACACTCAATTGGTCTTGAGAAAGTCAATTAGGACAAAGTCACTCAAGACTACCGAGAGGTATAGAGTGAGTAGTGTCATTGGTTATATCGCGATCCCAAACACACAAAATTTGCCTTAGATTTTAGAACTCGTCAAGTATTCACCTAGGGGGAACTCACTTCTCTAGTGCCTCGTTACCTATTTAGAAAACCATTCAAAGAATTATTCTTAGTTTAATTTAGCATCTCAGTAGTATTGTGAGCACGTAATTTTTGCCATACATGAAATACTCCTACAAATCTAAAAAAAAAGAATTTTTCTTAATTACTGACCATTTTTAGGAATTTTTGGTAAATTTTTATTAATTGGTTGCATTTTTCTTGCCTGTTTAATTTTTATTTAAATCATTAAAATACCAAAAAATATCATGCATTGCATTTAGGATTTATTTAATGTATTTTTAGAATTAATTAGTAATACTTGCTTTATAAAAGTTGAAAATCACAAAAAAAAAATGTTCATTTTTACATTTTTAATCTTTTAACTTTTAGTTTATTAATTTTTCTTTTTAAGTATTATTTATATTTTTTATAATTAATTAATTAGTTTAATCTCACATTCTAGGTAATTTATGATTTTTAATTATTAAGATTGTTAGTTATAAAATATATAAAAAAAAGGAAAAAGAAAGAAAAGAAAATAATTAGAAAATGAAATAAAAGGGTTTTTTTTTCGAAATTGGATCCCCAAGCCGGCCCAAATTGTATCCCAAACCCGTCCTAATAACTAGGCCCAAAATTAATTAAACTGGTCCACCTCATATAGCCCCTAAACGACCCTATTTTTGTCGCATCTCATCACAGCCATTGGATTTTTATCATCCAACGGCTCGAAACTATTTTGTACTTAACTAGAATATTGTCTGAACAGATCCTACCCCCTCAAACCAAACCCCTCCATTCACCGTTGATCTCTCTGAGACCCAAACCCTAGCCGCCTTATATTCCATTGTCGCTCCACTGCAAGCACCCATCGGAAATCGCCTCACAGCGGTTCTGGTGGTCCAATCGACCCCAATTTACACCCTGAACTCCCCCTCGCCTCCTTAATCCCAATTTCCAATTAGCTTCCCTCAAATACCTTTAGATTTTTTCGAATCTTAGATAAAAATCACGGCCCCAAAACTCTAACTGCTTCAATCCGGTCCAGATTCACACCATGCGATGCCTACTCCTATGTGAGCCCCAAATCTCCTTTAACCCTTTTTGAATCAGCCCTAAGCGCCCTGAATTATGGATCTAGTGAAGCGGAAGAACCATAAAACTTTTTTTTCTTCTTTTTCTCGTCGGCGTTTGGTCAAATGGCCTTAAAACCTCCATTAATTGACTATTCTCTTCAAGAATAGTTTAATGTTGGTCCAAAGTTCATATTATACTTCAAGATATTTGGACAATCTCATATTTTGATCCAACTTTAATTTCGATCAGGTAATTTATTTTCTTATTCTTTTTGTTTATTTAATTTTGATTTCGTTTCCCTTTTGCATACTTGACTAATCTTACTCTAGCAGCATGTTTAGATTTTTTTTTAGTTTCAAATTGTTTCCTTTTCTTTGTTTAATTCATCTTTGTTTCATTCACTAAATTGCATAAGTTCAGATTTAATTAAGTTAATTATTAACTCTCATTAAATCATCATACTTGTTTCCTTGTTTGTTACTACTTCTGTCCTTGCTTTTATTTGAATGCAATTTTACTTTAAAATATAATTAGACAATGCGTTTATTCACTAACTAATTTAGTTTTAGCTTTAGTATTGCATCAACACTTCTCTTTTGAATTATTTCAATTTAGGTTTTTATCCTTTATGTGAACATTAGTAGGGCTTTTGGGACCTAAGTAAACATAGAAAGAAGCTGTAATAAGCAATAACTTAAAGGGTAAATCGGATTTTTACCTAGGTTAAAAAATAAAAATAAATTAGAACTTAGGACACCTATCCCTATCCTTAGCCAATGTTGATATTGGATAAGAGAAAAGGACATATAACTGTGAAAAGAGGCTATACTATTCTAAAATTTAGGAATTTAGGTGAGAATATCCCTTTTTAATGTCATTTTCTTGCACATTTTATAAAAGAGAACATCACACACTCACACACATAAATTTGGAGCACCAATTTACTGCACAAAATTATTCTTTCCTCAGATGAAAAGACTAGCTTTCAAATTTTTTGAAAAAAACTTTCCTCTTTGGTTTTCTTAAAAGCTGAAAAGATTATCTGAAGTAAGATGTTCTTTCCTGATTTTCTTTGGCTGAAATCTCTGTGGTTTAAGGCTAAACTTGGGTGTGATTTGGTTGTTTTTGCTGTTGGTTGTTACTCACTATCTTTTGGAAAGCTCAACTATTTTAGTGACCTTTATTTGGTCTTTATTTGAATTATCGATAGGTATGTAACCACATTCTAGCTATGAGAATGAATTTGTTTTGTGCACAGTCTGAAGTTATTCAGGACTATGGGTGTATCGTTGCATGCTTCAATCATAAAAACCAATGTGTTGTTTATTGTTCTTCATCAGCATTTCATGTGTCTTTCTATGCATTTCAATATGCAGTGGAATGTTCTTAAGATAGCACAAATAGCTTTGCTTCATAACAACATTTAGCTTGATATTATTTATGATGCTTTCTTTCTCCCTTTCGTCTGATACCTTTTACTCAAAATATTGCTTTTATTTTTCTTTTGACTGTGTGGTCACGAGCTATAGCCTGTTGTTTCAACCACCAGCTGGTTGGATTAATTGGGTTTGAAAGCTTTAAGGTGGGATTTACATGTTAAGGAAATAATATGAGGCTGTTATGGACAAAGTCGTGTTCAGAATGAGCAAGGGTCTTCTATTAGTATATAAATCTGTAATAGCTTAATATTAGATTAGTTTATCATTTTGCATACCTGTTTCAAGAAAATAATAGCATGAGTTTAATAGCAAAGCAAAGCTAATTATTTATGTAAAATGTGTCATTCAATAGTAAGAATTATGTAATAATATGACTGTCTAAGTGCTTGAATTTGAGCTTACGTTTCACAGGCTGGACTGCAATTAATGCGCCTAAGTGTGTGTTTTTTTGGTAAGTTTTAAGCATGATTCTATGAACAACCTTCATGGAATTAAGATGTTTTCTGGCTGTAATTTTAGAGATTAGAGTGTTTGGTTTGGACTTGGTGAAGTTTAAGCCAAAGCAGTCTATCGAAAGTCACATTTGGGCTGCCCTTTGTTTAAGTTCACTCTTTGCCTTTAGGGCCTAATTTCAGGCCCAAATGGCTTGTGAGCTCATGTTTTTGTTTCCCCAAGTTTGATGAACATTCTTTGTGTAGAGATGGCTGGATCTGGCTCTATTAAGACGTGCCTTTTAATTTTATTGTATTTTTTTCATAAACTAGTAGTAATACATTTGGAGTTTATTTTCTTTAAATTTTTTTCATGAATAGCTTATGCTTATAAACAGTTGCCTCCTGATTAACCTTTATTTTGTGATTGAAAATTCGAAATTTGGGAAAAAATTCCTCTTGTAATTCTTGATATATATATATATATATATACTACTATGGTTTTAAAATGCAAAGAGGTAGGTAGGCCAGCCGGTGCCAATGCATAACTGGGCCTGCCTAGAATCCAAGTCCAATGTGAGTTGTTTGTCTCAGGAAGTGGTAATTGTAACACAAGCTTATAGTTTATGGGCCTTGTCGTGAGCCCACTTCCCCACCACCTTCAAACTGATTTAGTAGGGGTAGTTTTGGCCACCTTTTTTCCAAAAATATTTCGATAACCTTTTTTATTGATTAGTTACCATTTGTCGATTAAGTCCTAAACAGTAGCATCCTAGAGACCTTGAACAATTTAAGTTCTCTTGTAAAAAGAAAGCATTTGAGGTGTGACACATTTCAAATCCCTAAATACATGGCCTTCGTATTAGTTTCATAATTTAGACCCAACAAATATCAAATACTCGTAGTTTGCTTTAGGCCCGATTTAGATAAGTATTGCAATTATATATACGTTCACGTAATATAATTGTAATTTTAACTCTAAAAAGACTCGAGGGATGCGTTCGCACAACTTCAACCAAACTTTCTTAATAAATCAAAAAATCGTTATTAATCGTGGACACGTTCGCATGACATGATTTTGACGCGCCAAAAGAAAAGAGTACACGTACGCGTAACGCAAATCTTTAATTACGAATAATTCAAGTGATTTAAAAGCGGTAAAAAGATAAATAAACATAGGTCCTAAAAACGAGTAGTTAAACAATTTTAGCCAAGTAACAATCACCAAGCGACCATGCTAGAATCACAGAAATCGGAAATGTCTAACGCCTTCTTCCGGGTTAACATAATTACTTATCTAGAATTTCTGGTTCGCAGACTACAAAAGGAAAGTCAAATTTCCTCGATTTGGGATTTAAAAGTAAAACCGGTGACTTGGGACACAAATATTCCAAGTGGCGACTCTGATAAGCTAAATAATCTCATTTCGAATAATGTCACTTTAATTGGAAAAACTCCCTTATATATACATCTCTTATGACGTAAAAAAAGTAAGTGTAACAGCTCCGGCGATTGTGCTGGGGAAATAAACCCAGAACTTTGGTTCGTGGTTCAAGAATTCGAGCTTGTTAATGTGATTTTTATTTGGATTTATTGTTAATATTACTATATTTTGTGTACTTCATGTGCTAATTGTCATTTACCGCTTTGATATTAAGAACTATATGTAAATGTCTTCTTACGCTACCCATCTGAGTCTTTTGAAAAATGGTGCACACGTTCGCGTGCCCACTTTTTATGTGGAAATTATACCAAATAAGATGGGGTTGGGCAAGCAACAAGGCCGGGCACACTTTCGTGCTCCCGGTACATTGCCCCCTTCTCGATCATAATTGTCCGCTCGGGTAACCCAAGTCTAGACCACAAACCCCAGGTTTTAAACTTAGAATAAAGCAACCTCATGCCGGATCCCTAGTAGGAACGATTATTTGTATCGCGTGCATTTGATCTTAGGGACTCAACATACGGGTTTGGTCCATCTAGGACAGGTGTGCCCAAATAAAGACTATCATGATCCATCCTACGTGCTATGTGAATATTTATCTGTTTCGGCTTGCATGTTGACCAGCTAGGAAGAGGAAATAAAAAAAACAAGAGTGAGGTAGGATAGAGAATTTACTCAATTTCTAAAAATTCCGGTATTTGAAAATATCTTGAAACTAGGCGGATTTTTTTTTAAAAAAAAAAAGAGAAAAGGAAAATGTATTTCAAAAAAGAGTGAGTCAAATATCATGTTTTTATGACAAAACTTACCGAACTATGCAGGTCTGATTCTTACCGGATGTGGGATACGTAGGCAACCCACATAAGGTTCGGCCTCATTTTACCAAATAATAAAATAAAAGGTATTTCAGGGCTTTGGTCAAAACAATAAAGTCGACCCAACTTCGGTTTGTTTTTAAGTTTTCATACCGGAATAGCCTCAAAATAACATTCCAATTGTCGAAAGGCTATTTTCGGAAGAAACATGAAAGTCTGTTTAAAGGGTGTCTTTTTTATTATTAAATACTTACCCACGGCCTCAAAATTCATTTGAAATTGTAAAGGGACCACATTTGCTATAACGACCATTTTTGCTAACATAACAATAAAAAGGGTCTTTGTCCGTTGATTTTTTTAGAAAAATTGTTTTGCAAAAAGAGTCCACAAGAGTCAACCCTAACCTTGACCATCCATAGGTATTACTATAGTTACAAGATTTTGTAACCACGCCATAAAAATTATTCACTATGAAGCAGTGACTCTCTTTTCTGCAATGCAGAACTCCTACTTGAAAATCGTGTGAGAATAATGAATGGGAGATCCGAGAATTGCATTGCGATCTGGAAAAAGATGGCAATAAATTTCAATTTTTCCAGCATATACCTCTCAATTTCTTGTTCCATTAAAGATTGGTACGCCCCCTAACACAAATTCTTACTATGGACACCGGTAGTTTGTTATATTGGGTTTATTGTGGCTTTACTATTGGCGGTGAAGACTCACCAGGCCAATTATACCGCTATGCATAATCTTCATCATATGTTGAAGATGTGTATTGTGGGACATCTGTTTGTGATCTTATAATTCTTAAAGGCAAATATGGTGTCTCGACGAGGAGATGTGAGTATACTTATTCTTATGCAACAGGTAAGACTAGAGGACATCTTGCGTCTAAAGTTGTGGCATTTGAGTTAAACAATGGAATAGAAGTGGTTTTCATGCGTCTTATTTTTGGATACTCATCAATATTTTCTGAAGGTGCAGATAAGGTTAGTGGAGTTCTTGGACTTGGACAATGAGCTGCTTCTTTGGTTTCTCAACAAAATTATACAGGATTTTCATATTAGTAATATAACTGATATAGAATATGATTCAAATACATCAACTTTGAGAGGTAAGCCTATAATTGAACGATTGTCCACTCCTATGTTTATGGTTATAGGCAAATAATACATAACCTTAGAAAAATCAGTGTATGGGACAATTTTCTTGATATTGATCCAAGCATATTCAAGAGGATCGATCACCAAAGGGGAATGATTGCTAATAGTGGGGCCACTTCGAGTTATTTGCCTGAGATAGCTTACAAGAAACCGAAGGAAGAAATTAAATCTGTGATTAGTACGACGTTAGAAGAATTTATAAGCGGAAGGTGAGAAGAGCTTTTTACCATGGAATTGCTACTCGGGATCTTAAAGGACTTCCAACTATAGCATATCATTTTTTCTAAAAATACTAAAATGGAGTTTAGTGCTGACAATTTATTTCAACAAGATCGCGTTGATCATTTCTGCTTGTCTATACAAATTTCTGAAAGAAAGAAAAAAAAGCTTTTTAGCATACTTGAAGTTTGGGCACAACGATATTTCTATATCAGCTTTGACTTTAACACAATGAGGATGTCCTTCACTAGGATAGGTTGTGACTTTAACACTTAATAATAAGAACCTATCCAAGAAAATATTAGTAAACAACATCAAGGGTGTGTTTGGTACGAAGGAAAATATTTTCTGGAAAATGTTTTCCATTTTTCTCATGTTTGGTTGGCTTAAATGTTTTGGAAAATATTTTCCTTATCAATTCATTTTCCTCCAATTGGAGGAAAATATTTTCCTTATCAAAAGAACATGTTGATGCACTAAGCTCCCATGTTGATACCAAACACACCCCAAGTAAGAGATTTTTTAGGTTCACTCGTCTAAGAGGATTGGAATTTGAAAATTATTGTAAGTCAAAAGGACATGTTGATGCACTAATCTCCCATTGTATGTTGAAGGAAAGAGAGGACCATATTGTGTGTATCATACACAACATTATCTGTCCTTACACTAGAGCAGATTAACCAACTTCTATTGCTTGATATCTTTAACTTGTAGGAGTATTTATTTAGCAATGGTTCAAACGCTAAAGTCCTCATTCTCCATGTGTAATACATAAAAGTTTCAGTAGAAAAAGTGGGTTTCAGATCCAATCATCCCAAAGAGGTCTACTGTTGAAAATATGGGGGGACAATTCTAATCCAAATTAAGATATGCTAATAAAACACACTTCTAGGAGATGGCATTCTTAGTTTGAACTTACAAACAGTAATTTTGGGTATCGTTAATATGCTATTATACTGGAAGAGAAATACAAACTCCTGTGTATAAGCTTGATACAACACTCACTAGCAACTGAAATAAGTAAATCAGTCTAGATTAAAAAGCAACCCGCTATGTTGTGGCAGAGCCACCTTCGTACGCCAACTAACACCATCGCTAAAAATTTGCACAATGTAGATAGGTAAATATACTACTATGTGTTTATTTAGTATATACTATATGTTGGCTTCTTTGTATGTTTACGATTTTATATTTTTAATCGTCTTGGTGAGAACATTGGTTCTGCACAGCTGCACTAGATAGTAGAGCACCAAAAAGGTAATACTGAGGGATTTGTACAAATGAATTTTCCTGAGAACAGTGAATTGCAGGTAAAACTCAATAAACAAAGAGGAAAATTGAAGTGATACATTTACCACATT
This sequence comes from Nicotiana noctiflora, assembly GCA_032618575.1. Classification (NCBI taxonomy): domain Eukaryota; kingdom Viridiplantae; phylum Streptophyta; class Magnoliopsida; order Solanales; family Solanaceae; genus Nicotiana; species Nicotiana noctiflora. The sequence continues at coordinate 187,380 of JASVEL010002935.1, forward strand.
GAAATACACCACCCTCTACAGAAACTTCATTAATGGGGATGCATATAGAGCATTGTTGCGAAAAGAAGATTTTAATCAAACCTTTTGACCATCTGAGAAATTGGAGGAGCCTATCTGTCATATTAATAGCCTGTTTGGCCAAGCTTCTTTTTGGCCAAAAGTTCTTTTTTTTGCCAAAAACACTTTTGACCGAAAATTGAGGTGTTTGGTCAAGCTTTTGGAAAGGAAAAAATATTTTTAAGGAGAAGCAAAAGCAATTTTGGAGAAAAAGTAGCTTCTCTCCAAAAACACTTTTTTGAGAAGCACTTTTGAGAAAAATACACTTAGATGCAGTTTTTTAAAGCTTGGCAAACACTAATTGCTGCTCAGAAGTGTTTTTCAAACTAATTAACCAAACATAAACTGCTTCTAACTAAAAGTACTTTTGGAAAAAACACTTTTGAAAACAAGCACTTCTCAAAATAAGCTGATTTTTGCAGCTTGGCCAAACGGACTATAATTGAGGTTGTCCCTCTAGAAGATTCTCCTGTTGTTACACAATAAACTGATCTCCAACCCCTATTATGTATATAACATAACCTATCACAACATCTATAAACTGATCTCCAACCTATATTATGTATATGATATACCTTGTCAAATCTTTTGTAGTAGAAGCATATATCCATATATACCTGTTTCCCCCATTTGGTTTCGTCTTCATAATAGCAACATATGAAACCCATGGTCTCAGCAAGTGATGAAGAGTTTAGTAGGTAATAAACAAAGCATTCGTACCCCCGTTGACCTCTCAAAAATTTCATAAAAAGGGCTTTCTAGAGATCCCCTAGCTCAATAGCTCACACTGTACAGCAAGAGAACCTGCTGGCCTTCTCAGGCAACATTTTTCGCGCAACTCATGCAGCAACATTCCTTGGTTCCTCCAAATCCAGCTAAACCTTATTGAATCTGGCAAGGCATCTAAACCCTCACCTTGAATTTATCATATATCTTTACCCTTCTTTTGTCCCTAATAATCAGGTCACTTTGTTCTTCAACGGATCACACTTTTGCCAAATTATGCCTCAAAGATTTCCAGGCTCTATGTGATGCTTTTTACAAAAGAGAACCCATAGTCTTGCAAAGCTTACGGCTGCGCAAGAGCTTCAAATGTCACTCGAAAACCTCCATCTGATATATCAACATGTCACCTTTTCAACAAGATAATCAACAGCAAGAATGGAAAGGACTGTGTTTGCCTATTAAAGGGATGGTTCCTTCTCTGGATCAAGAGTTGATCACATGGCACATCTTTGGCAACTGATCAAGAGAAGCCAAGATATATCACACCAAAAGGTTTATTTATTTTTGTTACAGATTCTGAACGATTCAGATCTAACATTGCCTCTCCCAAATTCATATTGGCACAAGCCGTTGCCACTGCAATACCTTCCTTTCGTTTCCAAATGCCATCTAGCATGATCAAAATCATGAGTTTGATTCATGAAAGACTACAACAACAACAACCACCCAGTATAATCTCATTTAGTGGGGTCTGTGGAGGGTAGTGTGTACGCAGACCTTACCCCTACTCTGAGATAGAGAGGCTGTTTTCAAATAGACCCTCGGCATCCTTCCCTTCAAGAACTTCCCACCTTGCTCTTGGGAAGACTCGAACCCACAACCTCTTAGTTGGAAGTGGAGGTTGATTCATGAAAGACTGCAAAGGTGAAAATTCCTCTTCACTCACCTTTTCCACCCCTTGAAGGTAGTGGATCTACCTGGCCTATAGCTTCAAAGTTGGGTTCATCACTAGCGCCCTTATAAGGAGGCTCTTTGTGACCAGGACAATATCCTCCATCATTTCGCACACTATCCAAGTAACATTCTCTGTAAATTATGAAATCACATTTTTCCATTTGACGCATCATTTTACACTACCTCACCATAGCATCATTGGCAAAGCTCTTTCTAACATGCTCCAGTCAAGAAACTGAAACCCTGCCCACCCCCAAGTAAAGATTATTCAAGTGGTTCAATTAAACCAATACAAAAACTGCATTTACATTTTGAAAAGACTGAATTTGCAGTTTCAAATCGGTTCTTTATACAAATGATTTGGAATAAAAAGGCCATGAGTGAAAAAGATGCTCAATAGGGAAAAGGAAAAGCCACAGCAACTTTAGAAAACACAAACAGCAGTACCAGAGCTGGCTGATATCCACAGTCGTCCAGCCAAACTTTTCGAAATCCGCCAGGGCAACTAGCACATGGTTTGAAACTCGGTGGATAATAAGCCCGCCCCTCAAACTTCTATGTGCAAATGCACGAATCTTGGAAAGCAGTTACAAATAACTGTTCAATAATGAAGCACATCAGAGATCAAAAGGGCCACATAGTCATTCCTATACACGTTGTTAAGTTACTCCACATTAGCATATAAAGATTTATGATATACATTCAGCACACTGGTACTTCTATAAAGGTGCCTTTAACCCCCTTGTGTGGTAGGACAAAAACTCATGTATAAATTGCAACATAACACTCTGACAAAGGAAGCCCCATTGAGTTTTTTTATTTATAAGGAAAGGAAGCCCCATTGAGTTATGAGTTACCAGAAAGAAATCAAAGCTAATCACCAAGAATGATTTAAGCAACAACAACAACATACCCAGTATTATCCCACAACATGGGGTATGGGGAGGATAGTATACGCATAACTTACCCCAACCTTATGAGGATAGAGAGGCAAAGGACCGTACCTGAAAGCCATTCAAAGCAGAATAAAAACAACAACATAGTAAGGTGAACAACAATGAAAGAAACAACGGTTAATCATAAAAACCTACTACCAACAGAAAGCGAGACAGCTTGCCAATACTACTGTTATGAACACCCTAAACTACCTACTCTACTACTCTAATTCTCGACCTCCATAACTTTCTATGAAGGATCATGTCCTCGGTTAGCCGAAGCTGCACCATGTCTTGCCTAATCACGTCTCTCCGCCTCTTCTTTGGCCTACCTCTACCTCTACCTCTCACACACAAAAAAAATATTCTTTTGAGAAGGAACATATGTACAAATATGTTACCTTCTCAAAGAAAAACACATTGCTATCTCAAACAAATATGTTACCTTCTTTTGAGAAGGAATATATGCACATGAAAGAAAGAATGTTACAAATAGATGATATTGTGACCAATGAAGCAGTTGAGCCATTGCATTGGCTAACTTGTTAAACAAAAGTACATGTACGAATCAGAACTGTCAAAAATAGACTGATTAGCAGGCCAACTGCAATCCGGCAGTCACGCATATTGGCACTTGCTCACCAAGAAAGAAAGGAGGAGGATAAGAGAAAGGCATAATTATGGAATATGCATTCCCAACTTTTAATAGTGGTAACCTACTCGGTTTTACTGTTGAACATTATATTTCTAATTTTTATTTAGAGAATTGATTGCAATTGTAACATAATAGGGTTTGGTAGAAATTGCCACATCGAAACACCCTGACACAACTACACTCCAGACACGAGATCCACAAATGCTGATCTTAGTGATAGAGCAGCATATCCAGGATCTTGAAGGCCAATCACTATCGCATACAGAATATTGCATAAGTTAATAAAACAGAAACTGAATACAATTTACCTTTCTCAAAAGAAAATAAAAAGAAACTGAATACAATTTCCATTGTCAAATTACCTGTAGATTTTTCTTTTTTGGTTTTTTGGTAAGTCAAACATACCATTACTATACACCAAGATGGTGTCAGAAGTATATATGACTCAAACCAATTGATCCAATGGAATCTCTCTAATTTTCCAGCTATCTATACAATTTAATATTCAGAAAATTTTGCAATGTCATATTCCATGTAGATTTTTAATTTTTGGAGCAAGCCAAACTATTTATTACTATATACCAAGTTGTTGTCAGAGTATATACAAATTTGTTTGTATGACTCAATCCGAGTCATCCACTGGCATCTCACAAATATGATAGCTACCTATACTACAAGTATCCTTGCTTTTGCACCGAAAACATTGTCGCATAGAATTGACTGTTTGTGCATTTTCTTATTGCTGCATAATAGCGAAAGCATGCAGATAATGCATACCTGTCATATATTCTCACTTAATACTATCCAATACCATTAAAATATAAATGTTCTTTCATTCTGTTTGTTAGCAAAATCTAACAAAAATCATAAAGTTTGAGAAGTAGGATATGCATAAAAAGAGTCTTTCACGAATTGAGTGGAATTGAAACAATTCCAAAACCCCTCAACTATCAACAACAAGAACCATAAAGGTTTTCAGAACCTTCCAGAATCATCTCAAATATGACATTTTTAGAATTTGATGTGATGTTCAGTACACACAAGATCAAGCAGGATATAAGATATTGAGACCATGAGACAAATTGCAAGAAAGAAGTTAGTTCGGATATACCTGGATACAGATGATCACAGCTAATCTAGTCTTAGCATAGGGTGTATTGCAAGTAACCCTCCCTGATCCATCACTGTCACTGTTTTCTGAATCAGATGATAGTGTTAGAGATTTATCATCCTCCAACTGCAAATTTTTCAGATTTTTATTTTTTAAGTGTGGAGGCCTATATCGGCCTGCTTGTGATTTTGTTGATTCTGCCAAATCTGGCTTCATGATAACAGAAGTAATCTGCATCTTATCAACAATGGCAAACATATCGTGTGATTTATCAGTAACGCCATAATGAATAAAATTCTTCAAAGCCACAACAAGACCTGCCACATGGCCAGACAATGATCCCCTTAAAGAACGATATAAGCAACATCTCTTAAAATTTCCCAAAGACAAAAATAAGCAAGATAGTCCTCCTTCCTTTAATCTGTGTTTCTTCTTCTTCCTAAATCATGTAACTTTTTGGATCTTCACGTTCTTCTTGTGCAAAAAATTGAGCAAAATTTAATATTGGCACAATTAACATCCTCAAAATGTCAGCCACCAGAATAGCTAGCTCTTAGTTGATGAAATTTCCCTTCCCAAAAAAACTACACCATCTACCGGCTGGGCTCAGTGATTAGACAAAAACTAATCCAAGTTATTCCAAGGTTTATGCAAAAATATGTAAATGCACATGTTTATAACTGGACAAACTACAGAGCTAACAATAATTTGTTACGGTGAACCAAGAACAGAGAAAACAAAAAGTCTCTTTTTTACATGACGTCAAACCAGCATGTATGACTAATCAACCTAGATAATTATTATGTGTCTTACAGGATTCTAAGCAAACTGCAAGGCCAATTATAATTTGCACCTAGCTTCCATCAGGGTAGGGGTAAGGTATGCATACACACTGTCCTCCCCAGACCCCACTTGTGGGATTTTACTGGGTCTTTGTTGCTTCCAACTGAAACAAGGTTGCTCAATAATTCTGTGATACAACTTGCTCCAAAGATCATGTCAAATAAAGGATAAATAGTAAAATTGAATGCATAAAGCTGGAGGAAGACCGAAGAAGTCCCTATAGTTGAAGCATAAAAGGGTAACTTTGTCGTCATGCCCATCAAAAGAGAAAGAAGAAAAAGAAAAAGAAAATGCAAGCAGGAGTTTGTGCATACAACTTTATCGGACATCCATAGAGTCCAAAGTAATTCTTAAAATTTGCATAGCACATCTTGTTCTCCCACCTAGACAATTATTGTTCTGAGAAGTACAAAAAAGTTGCCAATACGACAGAGAAGGGAAATAATTTCAACATCTTCCTTTAATCGGGCAAATAATTTTAATATTATAATGTACATTCCTGCTTTACTTCCTTTCAACCCTTGGCTGCTTTCCTCTCTTCCTATCATTTGGGTACCAGGTAAAATTTTGTGCGTTGTCTAACTCAGAATGCTGAATTTGAATTTTCAAATAAAAATGCAATCAAATATTAGACCAAAGCAAGTCATGATGTTCTTACGACCATTTTATTCTTTTTCCCAGCAGATAAAAGGATAACTTTTTTGTCGACAATGTCATCCGCCTCAATCTTCTTACTCTCATCATCAACTTTGGCATTGTTCAAGTAAAGCCCTCCTTGCTTAAGCATTCGTCGAGCAGCTGATTTGCTCTCAAGCAAACCACTGGAAACATAAAGATCCAAAATCGGTATGTTCAACACCTGATCATAGTTCATGGAGCAAGACGGAACATCAGCTGCAATACCCTCAATCGTTTTCCAATCCAATTTGGTATCAGCATTTCCAGGCTTCAATGCCTCTGTAGCCTTAAGAGCCTCTTCCAATCCCTCTTGTCCATGAACAAACCGTGTAACCTCTTCAGCCAGCCTACGTTGAGCTGTGTTAGGAACATATCCCGGTTTTCCCATATCCCTCTCCACCTCTGCAATCTCTTCAATGTTCAGAAAAGTAAGAATCTTGAGAAACCTCACTACATCATCATCAGGGACTGTAAAGAAATATTGATAGAACTTATACGGCGACAAAAGTGAAGGGGCTAGCCAAATAGCACCATCTTCTGATTTTCCAAACTTTGTACCATCACTCTTGAGAAGCAAAGGAAAAGTAAGCCCAAAAACAACAGGAACACTGCCAACAACAGTTCCATTTTCGGAAGATTTTCCGATAAGCCTACGGATAAGATCAGTACCAGCAGTAATATTACCCCATTGATCACTGCCACCAATTTGCACACTGACACCTTCTTTTTCATACAAATGCACAAAATCATAACCTTGTAAAAGCTGATATGTAAACTCAGCGTAACTCATCCCTTGCTCTGCATTCTCCAATCTTTTCTTCACACTTTCCTTAGACATCATAGTCCCAACTCTTGCATACCTCCCCACATTCCTCAGAAAATCTAAGAACTTCACATCCTTCCACCAATCATAATTATTCAAAATTTTCACCTCTCCGGCATCTTCACAAACATCTGGTGGGCAAACCAAAATCTTCTTAATAATCCCTCCAATGCCAGATATATTCTTCTCCAGTGTCGCTAAATCAAGCTCGGGTCGCTCCAAACTCTTCCCAGATGGGTCACCAATCCGACCCGTAGCGCCACCAATTAGCGCAACTGCATTATGCCCACAACGTAAAAACCAAGAAAGCACAATTATACCCAAAAGGTTACCAAGGTGTAAGCTTTCGGCAGTCGGATCAAACCCGCAATATACTTTCAATGGACCCAAGTTCGGGTCGGAGCAAACGGAGCGGAGAGAGTCGCTGGTCACTGATTCCAGTAACCCTCTTTCTTCAAGAATTTGTAGAACATTGGGTCGGGTTTTCTTATTCGGGTTTTGCCATTTTTCGGGTCGTGGATTGTCTTCTTGGGATGTCAATTGGGTAGACGAATAGCAAAAGGGGCGATGGGAAAATTTGTGGTAATTGGGGAGAAAAAGGCAAGTGGGTAGTGAGAGTTTTGTAAAGAAAGAGGGAGCGAAAGGACTTTGAGTAGCAGTCTTGAAAAGAAAAGTTCGGAGGCCAGAATTAATGGCGCCGGCGGCAGCCATTTTCGGTTGAGTAGTTTTGCTGTTTTATCTGCTTGGGTTGAGACTTTAACTGGAAACACAGAGTTCTTGGAAGGCCATCGTGTGCGTTTGTTACTTTAGGACATCCGATAAGTAATAATAGTAGTCGTTGGGAGGATCAATATTAAAAAAATATTATTTAAAATTAAATTAAAATCAAACTTGTTTGACAATAAATTATATTATTTTAATAAGTTTCAGTTATTATCTTATTTGAGGACATGTCAATACAATATACCCAATAATTAAATCTCTATTATATTAAATATAATCGAATAACTATTTTTTCTATATTTTACTTTATTATTATCCAATGCTAGTAATATTTTGTCGTATATTTTAGTACTCTTGAAATATTTTTTTATTTAGAAGTTTATTGTATTGAGTTGTATTGTGCTCAATAATATTATCTGAATTTTTATGAATAAATCTCTATTAAGTTGAAGTGATTTATAGTGATCGAATACTTTTTGTTATGTATATTTTTTTATTATATTTTCTAATTTTTATTATATTGTTAATATAATTTTTATTAGCATATTACTCTGGTTAATATTTTTATATACTATTTTTCGTAATGTAATACAAGATATATATTTATTACTCTTAAAATAGTTTTTAATTTTAAATTTTATTCTATTGTTCTCAATAATATTATCTGAATTTTAATAAATAAATAAATATACTTTTTATTTGTAAAGAATAAAATAATTTAAATAGAAGAAACAAAGAAATTAACTAACCTAAACAAACGCTCAAGGTCTCCTTATCTATTTGTATCGGTGATGGAGTACCTGAATAAGGCTTTGAAGAGTTTAAAGGTCAATCCAGACTTTAATTATTATCCAAGGTGCACTAGAAATAACTTCACACACATATGCTTTGCAGATGATTTGATTCTGTGTTGCAGAGCAGATAAGGTGTTTATCAACTTACCATTGGACAGATTCAATCATTTCTTTGAAGTGTCGTGCCTTAAGGCTAATATGAGAAGAGTGCTCTATACATTGCTTGTGTCACATGGGAATTCAAAGAAATGATCTTAGAAGAGATGCAATTCACAAAAGGGAAGCTCCCATTCAAATAATTTGGAGTACCACTCTCATCAAAGAAATTAACGGTTCAACAATGTATGCCATTGATTGAGAATATTACTGCTTGAATTAACTACTGGACAACAAAGTTTCTCTCATACATCGGAAGACTTCAATTATTAAAGAGTGTGATTTTTGAAATGCAAACATACTGGGCACATGTGTTTCTATTGCCAAAGAAGTTATTCAAGCTAATAATTACAGCATGCAGAATATTCCTACGGACAGGAAGTGATGAACCATCTAGGAGAGCCTTGATTACATTGACACAACCTTGATTCCTCGTGTCTGAGTGTGATCGGCCCATTGAGATCGGCCCATTGAGATCGCATCTACTCGTACCTCGGTGCAGTAGGCATTGTGAATCTCGTCCCAAGTTGTGGGAGGATATTTAATGAGCCGTCTTAGTAGCTTCTTAGTTGCTCTGGAACCGTCCCTGCTGAGTCCGTTCTGGAAGGCGGCTACCGCCATGCCTTCCGACACGTTTGGCAGGCTCATCCTCACTTTGTTGAATCTAGCGAGGAAGTCCATGAGGCCCTCGCCCATGGTTTACCTGACGGCGAAGATGTCGTTCACCCTTGCCTCTACCTTTTTTGCGCCGGCGTGTTCGGTGATGAACTTGTCCGCTATTTCTTTGAAGGTTGAGATTGCTTAGGCGGGCAGTTGAGAGTACCATATTAGGGCTCCCCCGATCATCGTCTCGCCGAACTTCTTCAGCAACACATATGGTACCTGTTCTTTCGACAGGTCGTTACCTTTCACAGTGGCGACATAATGGATGAGGTGATCCTCGGGGTCGGTGGTCCCATCGTATACCCTCAAATAAGGAGGCATCTTGAAAGTTTTCGGGATGGTGTAAGGGGCGGCTTCTTCGGAGTAGGGTTGTTCTACGAACCTTCCCACATCGCGTTTGGGTAGCAGTTTAGGTGCTCCGGGGATCTTGTTAACCCTATCCTGATGCTCTTTCATTTGGTCGCGGAGGGCCTTGTTTTCGCTCTCCATTTCTTCCATTTTTCTCAGAATGGACGCCAGTGTGTCATCGTGGATTTGCGTCTCGATGAGTTGGTTGTTGGTTCACGTTTCCTCTTGCTCGTTCACTGTGGTAGCAGTACTCATCGTCGGTACTTCTTTTGCGTGGCTTTGTGGTGATTTTTCCACTAAGCCGTTCAGGGTGCTCGTCAATCATTCTTCCAGTAACTTTCTAACCACCATGGGTGCTTCTTTTGCATTAGATATGGAAGCTTCTTTGTCCTACAAAGTCGCAAGGTTCCCGGATGGGGAAGGTGAAGCTTCCATCTCTGGCGCGGTATCAGGGGCGGTGCTGATGGTAGCGCTACCACCGACCTCGTTCAGTGGGCTCAGGAGGTTGGTGGTGACTTCCATTATGGCTTTGGACCTGGCGTAGTTTTCGGCCATTTCTGGGTTTTCGTGGGAGATAGATGATGTGGTTATCTGATCTTTTGGGTGTATACTTGAGGCTTGATTCTCGAAATCCCCACAGACGACGCCAAATTATTTGACTCAAAAGCTATTACTTTATAAGTTAGGGACAATCAAAAGTTGTGAAGGGATAAATCGTAATTAACTATAATAAATCCCGAAGATAGATCTATAGTTTTTGTGTTGCAAATCCTGATAAGAATATGGCGAGGATATATGAATTATCAATGAAAATCACCGGGAAGATAAAGAAAGAATAAATAATACAGAGAGGTTGATAGAGAGAGATAATCAGAAGTTATATTATTAAAAATAACACTCGGTCTTACAATAAGGAAAACCCCTCTTTATATAGAAGAAATGTTCTCTCGTCTAAAGCATAATTCATTTAAGGGCCGCTGATGTCCTAAAAATATAAAAAAGGAGGAGGGAACAAAGCGTCCGCATGTGCGAGTCGACGCTACGCCTTCGTTGTTAAAGACACACCCTCAACGCCATATAGGCGTGGGGAGATATATGCTTGGCCTTTATCAGGCGTGAGCGTGTGTGGAGACGTACTCGACTTTTATTAGTTATATCTGATTCGACCCCGTACAATCTTCATAAAGCAAATTAATTCTACAGTTAACTAATGTGCGTTATTTGGACAAATAGGACAATTTAGTACGTTGCATAAATTTTTATATCCTTTTAAGAATTTTTTGTAAAAATAGCTCAAATTCTTAAGTTCCGACGGGTGCACCAAAAAGTTCTATCATTCTATACTTGTTGTGATAACATTATTTAAATACCCGTTAGAACATGAAAACTAGGAATATTTATGCCCAAAATTTAATAAGGACAAAACTTAAACAATATCGCACCAATGAGACAAAGGTTAATTTATATTTAGAGAAAACTACCCGATATATTATATCTTATAATGACCCAGTTGCACAATAGTAACACTTTTCATATTCTTTTATTAATCGCATTTTCTCCATCGATTGTGGCCTAATAGAAAATTCAAATATTAAATAATTAATTATTTTTAATAATTACTCCATCCAATTAAAAATATTTTAAAAATCATATCCCACTTAATTAGGAATTCTCAACATTTTTTCCATTTTTCTAGATTATTCTCGACCCTCTCACCTCTATATCGTGTAATGTAATTACAAAACAAATACTCTTTTTATCAGATGGGGAGACATTCCTATCAAATTGGGTCCATATTTTATCTTTTTACTCGGTTTGACTCACTTTGTATATATCTTAATATTCAATTTTCATCCCTCAGCCCAATAATCCTTTTCAAAATCAATCCATTCAACAAGATGCGAGCGATTCTAACTTTTGCAACCACGACTACTACATTGAGGCTTCAACACACTTCTGTCCAAAATCAGATTCCCCTAAATCTCCTTCGCTCCACAAACACTTCTTTTGCAGCGGCCACCACTATCCAATCATTTGATAGTTGTAATGAGCTCACTGATCGTTTTGAGAATTTACATTTTGTTTGATGGTTTAAGACCTCAAGCAACTTCATACTATATATTATGATTTGCATATGGGGTCGAGTTCGGGTTTCTCATTATTCAGGATCAATTTGGAAGCACAATTTTTGTTTTAGAAGCTTAAATGAAAAGAGTTGACCGGAATTTGACTTTTGTGCATACGACTCCAGAACAGTATTTTGATGATTCCAACAACTTTATATGATAATTTTGGACTTAGGAGTGCATCTGAATTTTGATTTGGGGGTTCGTAGAACAATTGGCTGCATTTTGGCAAAAATTAAAAAGTAGAAGTTTTGGAAGGTTGACAGGCTTGACCGGAAGTTGGCATTTTTATATCGATTATGCAAGTTTGAATAGGTCCATTATGTCCTTAGTATGCAAAATTTATTTTAAAAATAAGTGATGACCTGTTGGGTCATCACACAATAAAATAACGTTAACACAACATATTTGTTATTTAGCCTTCCCTAAAAATGTTAAGGACTGTGCTTCATATATCAAAAGGCCAGATTACTTCAACTTCAAGATTTAGCAGGCGTCGCATGCTTGGCTTTTGATCCAACAATGATCATCCAACAATAGAAACGTATCCAAGATTTATATTTAATGGGTTCAAAATTATACTAAACTTATTGTATTGTTAAAATTATAGATACAAATCTAACATTTGTTGAGATTATAGTAAATTTTAACACATGGCTCATCTGATAGCCAAAAGGTTGCATCTTCTTTTGTCCATCAATTGTGATTCTAATTGCTTCTACTTCTCTTAAATTATCAATTATGATTTTGCACATCTATTTATGCCTTAGAATTACTGAAATTGCTTTTGCAGTTACTCGTATAGTGTGTAAAAATTGCACAAAATGAATCTTATTCGGTCGCCCCCATTTAACATATACCCATATTTTTAAAATCATTTAACCTATACCCTAAATTTTACAGCTTCAGACCCCTCCTTCTTCCTGCTACCCGTGCGCTCCTTTCTTTCTCCTTTATTTTCATTGAAAAATTGTAGCATGGAATTATATATAACAAAACATATACATAACGATAAAAAGGAAATCTTGCTTTTCTTTCTGTACGATGAGGGCAAAACAGATATGAGAAGGAAGAGATCTTCATCTTCTATTGTATATAGATGGTATCTTTGACCTCCTGATTCTGATGTTGTGATTGCAATTTTCAGCACAATATGCCTAAAGCCAATGGATCCCATCCCATGACTCGAATATTGCTGGCCTGAGTTTACATAGTACTATAAACTGCACTGTTACTTGATGAACATAAATTGTTCAATTTATGAAAATTTTCAAGCTACTACTACAAAGTTAATAAGATCACATCAGGTTTAGGGAAAGCTTATTTGAGGCAGTGGACCTATAACGAGTTTGTGACTTAAAATATAGTCCATAAATCAGCTGAAGTTTCAGCAAATATAGAACAAAACTTCAACTAAAACATGCTAAGTTTAGCAAATAGAGAACAAAAGTTCAGCTAGTAGAATGCTTAAGTTCAACAATTACAAACAAAAACTTCAGCCAACACTAAGTTTACGCGAAAACTTCAGCTAAAACATGCTAAAGTTCAACAATAGAGAACAAACTTCAGCTAGTATAGTTGTAGGAAAAATATTTCAGCTTATTTTAGTACTTAAGTTTTTACAAATGAACTAAATAACTTCAGAATCTTCGAAGTTTTTTAAAAAGCTTTATGACATACTAATGAATCAAGTACAAAACTTCAGCTTATTTAATGTTGAAGTTTTTAAAAATGAACTAAATAACTTCAGTATCTTCTGCCGAAGTTTTTGAAAAAGCTTTACGACAAAACTATTGAATCCAGGACAAAACTTTAGCTAAAACATGCTAAAATTCAGCAAATAGAGAATAAAACTTCAGCATGTAGAATGCTTAAGTTCAGGAATTACAAACAACTTTATGCCTGTCTACTAGAATACTGAAGTTTACATGATTGCCTTTGGTACTTCAGGCCCGTATGCCTGAAGCATTCGCGAAAAGTGGGTATATTTGTAATTTTTTTGCAATTCGGATATAAGTTAAAACGTGACTCAAAAAGCGGATATAAATGCAAAACCCCCATATTTTTTTGAATTTTTCCTTAATTTACATCACTTTTATTACCTATATAATATGAAAATTCAGTGCAATACTTTTGAGAAAGCAAAGAAATTATAAAACTAAACATCTCCTGCGAGGATATTTTCAAATGAATTAAGCAAATAGATTAAAAAAAATGTAAAATGGATATAAAATTCCTTGAAGTATGTAAATTAAAAGTGAACTATCTCCTCCGCATTCATCCAGAAACCTGGCTGATAGCCTGAAATCAACTTAGTAGGTTCATATAGCTTAGCTAGGTTGAATAATTCTGAAATTTTATCTATTGTCCTCATAATAAATCAAAAGTTTATACTACTATTTTTTATATACTAATTTTGCAAAGAAATAAGTAGATTAAGGTGCAAACTGTTAAAAGAAAACTATAAGGCGCGAACAAAAAAGACCGCATACATAAAAGGTGTAAATGCAAAGAATCTGTCTACAAACTCTAATAAGTTATAACTTGTGTGGCTGCATCTGAGCTAGGATTTGCTTTTACGTTTATGCAATGATTTATAGCCATATAAAATATATGTACCTCATTTTATACCACACGTTCAAAAGTTTTGTCTCTTTTTTTAAATTTCGTATCCAGTTAAATGGATTCGCATAAATTGAAACCATGGGTATAACATATTAAAAAGAAAAAAAATTCTTAACGAAGAGAAGTATGCTCCACATATAGTACATAAATTTACGTTCACCTTGACTAATTTATAAACAGCCTAAAACAGTTCTTAACAGAATCCTGAATTTGAGCCAAATGAGTACATTAATTTTGTGATGTATCAAGAACGGATTCAAACAATTTTCCTATTTACATCTTTCAAGAAAATTAAATACGGAGAAGGGCCTAAAATGCCCCTGAACTATCCGTTTTGGTACAATAATGCCCTTCATCCACCTATTGGGCCAAATATGCCCTTCCGTTAATGTTTTTGGCTCACAAATGCCATTCCAGTTAACAGAGGGACACGTGTCATCGTCCTATTGGGTCATACTTAATATTTCTTAATTAATTAAAAAGACCCATTACTCATATCCGAAAAATAATTTTCTAAAGCAATTTTTCTAAAATATTTTTTTACTAAAAATTGAAGTAAAAAAGGGAATTTTTTTTCCAATTTTTTTTAAAAATAGATTTTTTACTAAAATAATGTTTTTGTAAAAACAAAAATAAAATCTAAAAATTAATTTTCTAAAGCAATATTTTGGTAAAAATTGGAAGAAAAAAAGTAAAAAATTGCTTTCCAATTTTTTCCAGTAGAAAAGTAGCAATATTTTATTAAGAAAAGTAGAAAATTGCTTTCCAGTAGAACATTAATGTTTGGTATCAAAATTTTAAGGGTTAATGTTTTTTAAAACGTTAATATTTTTTTCAGTAGAAAAGTAGAAAAAACAATTTCCAGTAGAAAAGTAGCAATATTTTCTAAAGCATTATTCTACTTGTTTTTCCATTTTTTTTTCAAAAATATTGCTTTAGAAAATTACTTTTTAGATTTTATTTTTGTTTTTACAAAAATATTATTTTTGTAAAAAAATATTTTTTTTTGTAAAAACTGGAAAAAAAATTCCTTTTTTTTCTTCAGTTTTTAGTAAATTTTTTTTTAGAAAAATTGCTTTAGAAAATTATTTTTCGGGTATGAATAATAGGTCTTTTTAATTAATTAAGAAATATTAAGAATGTGCCAATGAGACGATGACACGTGTCCCTCCGTTAACTCAAAGGGCATTTGTGAGCCAAAAACATTAACGGAAGGGCATATTTCGCCCAATATGTGGATGTAGGGCATTATTGTACCAAAACAGATAGTTCAGGGGCATTTTAGGCCCTTTTCCGAATTAAATATGCCAATAAATTACCACATTTTGAAGGAACAGTTTAATAAGATATTTATAACAATAGATTACCAAACGCATTCAAGCAGTAATTGTTTTGCACAAAATTATACTCCCTCCGGTTCAAAATAAGTGATGTTTTGGTCTTTTTTTTTGGTCCAAAATAAGTGATTTTTTCGGATTTCAAGAATAACTTAATGGTGTTTTTCTTACATTGTCCTAGGAGTAAATAGTGTTGGAATATGTGTTGAGAGTGTTTATGTGAGATTTTAAGGTTAAAATGGTCAATTCTATTGCTAATTAATGCTAAAATGTGACTTTCTTAATATGTGTGAAAACATCAAAAAAAAAAAAAATCACTTATTTGGACATAGGGTACCACATAGTGTCGAAAATGTTAAATTGTCAAACTATGTCAGTATTTACTCTTTTGGGATACAAAAATCAGAGTCCGACAAAAGCTCATGAAAAAGGTCTGATGTTAAGAGACAGTAGTGACATATACAATACGATAAAACAGATCATAAAGCTCCAAATTTTATTAAGATTTTGAGAAATACATTCATGAGCTAGAAAACATAGAGTTCACAGGAGATCCAAATAATGTGGAATTGTGGGAGGTATCCATTTGTCACCGCCTATGAAATTCCTCACGGTGAAACTTGATGCGACCATTGGATCATCGGTGGCAAAAGCCCACTTCACACGTCCCGTTGTATTTGTACCTGGTCCGCTATTTCTATATTCCATATAAAATGGCCGGTCTAGGGGTATTCCCTCAAAGTCTATCCATCCTTGTGGATTTATCAATAGATCAATATAACTTTGCATTATCACAGTTCTTGAGAAGTTACCCCATGGCCGACCTAAATACATAGTGATATTCATATTACCCGCTTTCTCCAAGTCAGGGGTTGCTTTTAAGGTGCAGTTTTGCAATACTTGGCCTGTTAGTAAAGTCTCAACATCTCTTTGTTCGCTGTGATAGTAATATATTGGCCAACCAAAGGCTGACGTACTTCAATCAAACAATTCTGGAATACTGCAGCTGCATCACCACAGATAAAATCTATGGTGCCCAAGATATCACAATCCCTATAAAATTGTCTACCATACTTTGCATATAGAGTATCTTGATAACCCTCAAAACGACATTGGTAGAAGGTAAGAAAATCTGCTTCTGCTCTTAACGCTACTGCCTGTAGCATTTTAGCTCCAGCTATGTTCCTAAAAGTTATTCCTTGGGCTACGAAGCCCTGACCATTCACCCCTAAACAGTGAAAAATAATTAATATACATAATCAACGGTGCACATAATTGTTTAACCAAAATATAGAACTTTGATTAAAACCAGAAAATAATAAAAAAATCGGGTTACTGATAATCAAGAGACCGAAAAATGTAATAGACTTTCAATAATCAAAATGAACAGTAAAGTAAAATTGTATTTCAGTAGGCTTTCAACGGTTGATCGTGTTCAACAGTTGGTAGAAGTTCCTCCTTTTATAGCTAACTCTAGGTAGAAGAATGAAACCTAAGTTTTAATAACATAATTATGAGTAATAAATAACATTAAATAGATCGTTACACAATCATTCTTATTAAATGCTAATTCTTCAACGTATCAGGTATTTAATGATTGAATTTGGACTTCTTTCTGTCTCCAGATCCATGCTTTAAATGTTTTTTGACTTGTTGCCTTTAAATGTCTTGAATAGGAACTCGTATCTGTTTGCTCTTGGTATCCTTTGTTTTTAGAATTACGTTACAATCCACTCTAAACAGATACGGAACTCATAGCTGAATTTGTCTTCTAATATCTTTTATTTATCCTCTTTCGGAAGGATAACCTTTTGAACTTTCCACGTGTCTTGCCAGGTCAGAAAAAAAAAATTTCCCCAATACAATAATGCCAAGGAATAATCTACTCTTAAAGAGAATAATTTGAGAAATTAACTGGAATAAAAAAAATAGTTTTACGCACCCACAGTTGCAGTATACATTGTCCCGATGCCTGCACCGTAACTTTTATCTCCGGATATTATGGTTTTGTCCATTCCTTCTCCAATGAAAACTATGTTCGTTTTCCAGCTTTCGATTTGTACGTATTCATTGTAGGTTCCTTGTTTTATTTTGATGTAGTAATATGTAACGCTGTTGTTTGGAGCTGCTGAGACTGCAGCCATTATTGTCGTATAATCGCCTGAGCCATCTAGTGCTACTATTGCATTATAAGAAGGTTGTGTTATTTGTTGGCATCCTCCATAGCATAAAATAGTTAACCAAATCATGACAACAAAAATAGAAGTGAACCTCATTGATGCAGTTAGCAATATTCTAATTGTAGAATATCAAATTAAAGTCGTCTGGCCAATAGGACAAAGAATATACTGGAAATTGGAGGAAGTTGAACATCAATATATAATATATTACTTTCCTAATATTTAACACTCTAAATATAATTATTTTTTTGCATATTTAAATCTTTCCTTATTTAATATGTAGGAAAACCTAATATTTAGTATTTTAAATTAATTACTTTCTTACCTTATACAACTACAAGGTAAAACATCATTAAATATAGTATATATATAAACCTAACCTATGAATTCTTCGACTTTAGTTTACCATTTTATTACCTGATAACCTATGAATTCTTTGACTTTATTTTACCTTTTTATTACGTGCATGATTTTATTACATACTTGAAACTAATAAAGCCAACCGTACTTGTACTGTTCCCACTTCTGGATGTGGGGTTCTATTTAATTCCCAACTTCTTGTGTCTTATTATTTTTAATTTTCTATTATTAAATAAAAAAATTCAATAATATATGCATAAGATTTTGAAGTCAACTAATTATGCTTTTTGTCCGGTTTTAGTTTTGATAAATCAGCCACGCTACAAATATATACAAAAATAACTCTCACTAGGATTCATGGGAAGGAAGAGTTATAGTTGAGGAGGACTAACTAACAAAGGGGTAAAATTGTGAAAGAAACATGAATTCAGTTGAAATAAAGGGTAAATTCCACAAATAATCATATAATTATGTTTTCTACATATGAATTAGCGCAAACATAATATTGATACTTATTGTTTTTAAAAGTTTAATCTCTTAATACGAGAGACACACACAATGCATATATATATATATATATATATATATATATATATATATATATGACACAATTTCCCTAAAGATCGTGATGGCGCCCAATGCCGTTGTGAGGCAACGAAAAATTTGGGGACAAAATGGAAGAAACCAAAAATAGCCAGAGTTTTTCTTCTTCTTCTTCAACAATGGCAGAGAACCAGAATGACAACACAATGTGTGAAGCAACTGTGTTCTTGCTCATGGACCGTTTTGCTCCTTGTTGAAACCATGATTATGGATGTATATTAATTAATACCTAATTGTAGTATATAATCTCTTAGATTTTTTTTATACTAGTATGTATTAATGTTCTTGTATATGTATCTGATATAAGAAGGTTTTATCATTTAGCCTGTGTTTATTCATGATCCCAACTTCAGTTTGTGTCCATTTCTGGTTATGTGTAATTTCTTGAAAAACATTAGCAAATGAATGCTATATGTTCCTCCAAAAAATCATACATAAATACGGCCATATAGTTTACTCTTTCCAAGTTTTCTTTCTCCAGGCTCATAACAACAGTGCTCACTTCTTTACACTCCAGAAATTCATTTGCAGGTATGAAATTGAAATGTAAATCCCACTTTTCTTACTACCCAAAGGTTTAGATATACATTTGTAACGAAGAAATCTCTACTGACGCAGGTGCTATTCAAGATCAATTAGCCGATCTAAAGCTATAAATTATTATAGATAATTCATTGATTGAATAGTTGGAGCAACATCAACCGACCCGTTACAAAGTGATGGGATCCACTTTATATAGAAGGAAAATCCGTTATAGTACAAAATGTGTTAACTGTGAAGGCGTGGAGATAGGACGACTGGACGTGACATCTTGAAATAGGCCCCGAATAGGCCTGCTTTGTCAGATTAAGTGGTGTTCCTTGGGAACTCTCCTCTCGCCTGCTATAACGGCTATAGCCCGCTATAGATGTCGAAATGCGATGCCCTCGGGCAGATACCTGATGATCCCTGAAGGTGAGTCTCGACCTTGGCTTCGAGGGGCATCACCGCGAGATGAACCTACGACGAGGAAATAGGGCCCCGTACTCGCCGTATACAATGATCACAGAATTGAGCTGGCAAGAGAAAAGGAGAACAATGACGACAATCTTCAAGATATGCTAAAACTCCTCCAAGCCAAAAACCAAGCAACTGATCCTTCTTAACCTTAAGCCTCCTAGCCTAGTGTAGATCAATCAGTGACCCAGTTTGGGACTTTTTGTTTCTTTTGCTCATGTTTTCAGTATTTTTATTTCCTTTAATTCTTTGTGGAAAAATCATATCAACTATCAATGAAATCAATTGAATTCTGCTGGTTTTTGCTATAACTATTTGTTTACATTTCTTTGATGGTTGAAATTCTTAGCTTGATCGATGATGATTAATCCATGATTGCATTTGAGATAGCCCCTGTGGCCATGAGTAAGTTTTAAAATCTTGGTATTGCACATTTTTATGTAACTTTTTGATGATGCCAAAAGGGGGAAAAAAGGTTGTGCTTTAAACAAGTGATGTTTATAACCTAATGAAACTGGTCCTTGATGATAAATGATAAAAAAGAAAAATGTTTCTAACATTGTGTCGACATCGAGCCGAGTTGAAACCACGGAGAAGAAGAAAGTTGCGTGAAATAATGGCCAGAGGGTTTAGTTAGTCTTTAGTATTTATTTTATTAAGTGGGTGGGTTTTTATTCAGCGGGTCGGGTTGGGGTCGTGGAACGTAGGAACACTAACGGGTAAGTCCATTGAGTTGGCAAAGATTCTCCAGAAGAGGAGGGTCAACATAGCACGTGTGCAGGAAACTAGGTGGAAAGGGACGAAGGCGAGGGATGCAGATGAGTTTAAGTTGTGGTACTCTGGGGTTGAGAGGGGTAAGAATGGAGTAGGTATCTTGGTAGATAGGAATCTTAGGGAGTCCGTGGTTGAGGTTAGGCGAGTGGATGATAGGTTAATGTCTATTAAACTGGTTATTGGCGGTAGTGTTCTCAATGTCATTAGCGCTTACGCGCCGCATGCAGGCCTAGCTGAGGAGGTTAAAAGGCGTTTTTGGGAGGGCTTGGATGAGTTGGTGAGTAGTATTCCCCAATCTGAGAAGTTAGTTATTGGAGGGGACTTTAATGGTCATATTGGGGCGGAGGCTGGTGGTTACGGTGAGGTGCATGGCGGCTTTGGCTTTGGGGTTAGGAACGGAGGGGCACTTCGCTGCTTGATTTCGCTAGGGCTTCGGAGCTTTTGATCGCGAACTCGTCATTTCAGAAGAGGGAGGAGCATTTGGTTACTTTCAAAAGTTCCACGGCGAGGACTCGGATTGATTACCTCCTCCTCAGAAGGAGCGATAGAGGGTTGTGCAAGGATTGCAAGGTTATTCCGGGAGAGTCTCTTTCCAACCCTTCATAGACTCCTAGTGATGGATGTAGGTCTCTGGGTGAAGAGGAAGAGGAGGGGTTCTCGGGGCCGACCGCGGATTAGATGGGGAACTTTGACTAAGGAGAAAGCCCGGGAGCTGGAGAGGAAGCTAGTTGATGGGGGAGCTTGGAGTAGCTCTGGGGAAGCGGACGCAATGTGGTCAGTGACGGCGAACCTGGTTAGGGAGGCTGCGCGGGATGTGCTTGGGGTAGCCAAGGGCTATTCAGGCAGGCACCAAGGTGACTGGTGGTGGAATGAGGTAGTCCAAGGAAAAGTGGAGGCGAAGAAGGCGGCGTTTTCTAAGTTGTCAGGGAGCTCAAGCGAAGAAGAAAGGAGAGCGAACAAGGAGAACTACAAGGTGGCGAGGAAGGAAGCGAAACTGGCGGTCACGGAAGCTAAAAATGCAGCGTTTGGGCGCATGTACGAGGAATTGGGGGAGAAAGGCGGGGACAGAAAGTTATTCCGGTTGGCTAAGGTGAGGGAGAGGAAGGCGCGGGATCTAGACCAAGTTAGGTGCATCAAGGACGAGGATGGTAGGGTTCTGACGGGGGAGTCGCAAGTCAAGCGGAGATGGCAGGAATACTTTCGAGACCTGCTTAACGAAGAGGGGGATCGAGTCTTAGAGCTAGTGGAGCTGGGGCATTCAGAGTGTCCTAGAGACCTCGGGCACTGCAGGCGCATTAAGGAGGAGGAGGTCTCGAGGGCGTTGCGTAGGATGAGTAGGGGTCGAGCGACTGGGCCAGACGAAATTCCGGTGGAGTTTTGGAAATGCATGGGTAGGTCGGGAGTGGAGTGGTTGTCCAGGTTGTTCAATGTGATCTTTAGGACCAAGAGGATGCCGGAGGAGTGGAGATGGAGTACAGTGGTTCCCTTGTACAAAAACAAAGGGGATATCCAGTGTTGCAACAACTATAGGGGTATCAAATTAATAAGTCACACCATGAAGGTCTGGGAGAGGGTGATCGAGGCGAGGGTGAGGGAGATGTCATCTATATCTGTGAACCAGTTTGGTTTCATGCCGGGTCGCTCTACTACAGAAGCTATCCACCTTGTGAGGAGGGTGGTGGAACTGTTCAGGGATAAGAGGAAGGACCCGCATATGGTGTTTATCGACTTGGAGAAGGCGTACGATAAGGTCCCTAGAGAGGTTCTGTGGAGATGCTTGGAGGCGAAGAGCGTGCCAGAAGCCTACATCAGAGTGATCAAAGACATGTATGATGGAGCCAAGACTAGGGTTAGGACGGTGGGTGGCGACTCGGACCATTTTCCGGTGGTTATGGGGCTACATCAAGGATCTGCGTTAAGCCCTCTCTTATTTGCCTTGGTAATGGATGCTCTAACTCGCCATATTCGAGGGGATGTGCCATGGTGTATGCTCTTTGCTGACGACATAGTCTTGATAGACGAGACGAGGGCTGGTGTTAATGCGAGGTTGGAGGTCTGGAGACAGACCCTCGAGTCTAAGGGTTTTAAACTAAGCAGGTCTAAGACAGAATATCTAGAGTGCAAGTTTAACGCCGAGTCGAGCGAAGTAGGCTGGGACGTGAAGCTGGGATCTCAGGTCATAGCCAAGAGGGACAGTTTCAGATATCTTGGATCAGTGATTCAAGGGGACGGAGAGATTGACGGGGATGTCACTCACCGTATAGGAGCGGGGTGGTTGAAGTGGAGGCTCGCATCGGGAGTCTTGTGTGACAAGAAAGTTCCACAGAAACTCAAGGGGAAGTTTTATAGAGCGGTGGTTAGACCCGCCATGTTGTATGGGGTGGAGTGCTGGCCTGTGAAGAACTCTCATGTCCAGAGAATGAGAGTTGCGGAGATGAGGATGCTCAGGTGGATGTGCGGGCTCACCAGATTAGATAGGGTTAGGAATGAAGTTATTCGGGAGAAGGTGGGGGTGGCCCCAGTGGATGAGAAGCTGCGAAAAGCGAGACTCAGGTGGTTCGGGCATGTGCGGAGGAGAAGCCACGATGCCCCTGTGAGGAGTTGCGAGCGACTGACGGTGGTTGGCGAGTGTCGCGGCAGAGGGAGGCCTAAGAGGTATTGGGGTGAGGTGATTAGGCAGGATATGGCTAGAATGGGGATTTCCGAGGACATGACCCTCGATAGGAAAGTTTGGAGGTCTAGTATTAGGGTTGTAGGGTAGGGCCTTCTAGAATTCTTAGTACTTCTGTTAGGGGTTGAGTGGGGTTTGGTAGCGATCTCTATTGTTAATTAATGTATTGTATTGTGCCTCTTATGGTAGTAACCGATTGGTATTATTGCATGTCATTCTACTTTTGGTTTTATGTTTAGATAATTATTTATTTGATTTATCCCGGATTTACTAACATTGTTTTGTTTTGTTGTGTTTTGTTTGTTGATTTTCTCTCTCTTTTTCTGAGCCGAGGGTCGGCCGGAAACAGCCTCTCTACCCTTTCGGGTAGGGGTAAGGCTTGTGTACGTATTACCCTCCCCAGACCCCACTTTGTGGGAACATACTGGGTAGTTGTTGTTGTTGTTGTTGTTGGGTGGGTTTTTATTCAACGGGTCGGGTTGGGTTGGTTGTATAGGCAGAGTTTTAATGTTTTGTTTGGATGTTCTGTGGTTAAATAATAAAAAATTTCAGGTTGGGAAAAAAATCAAAAACAAAGTTTCCTTGAACTATGTTCGTCTTGATTCCAAAATGATACGTATGTAACCTCTCGCTGAGGTTCAGTCACACCAAAACAAAATTCAAATTTCCCCAAAAGTGAAACTAGGGCAGATGTTATAATGGTTCGGCGATGATCCCGCCTGAATGGTTCCAAAGTTGTAATTCAATCAAAATTCTTTTACCCCCAAACCCTGTTCAAGTCCTCCCAATCATTCGGTAAGAATGTTAAAGGTCGGAAAATGCAGCTACTTGGATCCGATGCAATAATTTGTCCTATAAATAATTTGTTCAATTTGATTTATTTGATGTCCGAAATATTAGAATTTCCTATGTAGTAGTTTAAGTAAAGAAAACCTTAATAAGCAAAAGTTGATTTAAAAGTGTTAATATTAGGAGAATAATTAAATGACTATATTATCCAATGTACCATCTATTTTAAAAGGGTAAAAAAGTGAACGACATTTCACTAAGGACTTTCATGTTTTTAATATAGTATAGATATAGATAAATAAATATATTGATAGATAGATGGATAAATAAATAAATAAATAGATAGATTAATGTACTGGCAATTTTTTACTATTAATAAAAGAAATTCTTCATTTGCATTTAAATGAGCGACTCCGGTAGCCTTTCTTTCTTGCATGTGTTTCTGTTCTACAAACAAATAAGGCAGAAAGAAAGAAATATGTAATTAAAAAAAGTGATTGAGAAAATAATTTGAATGGTTCCAGAGTTGTTTATTAAGTTGCATCTCTGCACGGTCATACCACAACGTTTGTTAATGCTTTGTGATTAATCGATATATGATGAGTCTCAGTTTAAAAAAGTAGTCCTGCCCTGACGTTAGTCAAGTAGTAAAAATACAAGTGAAATTCAAAATAGCCAGATTTACATGTGATAACTGAAAAATAGTCACAGTTTTAAAAGTAATCGAAATATAACTATTTTTCAAGGAAAGATAAATCTAAACAAAAATAATGTTCAAAGTTCAGAAAATATTCCAACATAAAATACTAGAGTTTCAGTATAATGTAATGGACTTTCAGCATAATATACTGGTCCAACATAATATGCTGAAAGTTCATACACAGGTGCTCTAATCTCCAGTATATTATGCTAAAACTTTTCGTGTGTTAGAGTTCCAACATAATATGCTGGAAGTTTATATAAAGGTGCACCAATCTCCAGTATATTATACTAGAACTTTCCTTGTTGCAGCAAAATAGTTGCTATTTTTCAATTACAAGTCTGAAAATTAGTAAGGCCGTGCTATTTTCACTAAGGACACAATGCGTGATATGTTGGTTAGACGTCACGGGTTTGAGTTTATGCCAAAATAAAAATAATATTTAAGCGAAGAAGAGTAGAGAAGCATACCCAATGAAAGATCAAGGAGCAGCCCTTATGATATCTTTAGTAGATAATAGCTTGTGGAAATCGAGAATTCAATTTGGGTATGGTATATTGCTAACATGAAGGTTTCCATTATTTTTACAGCATTGCTTGTTTTGCCAACTTGCACGCACCTAGAGAATTTTTTCGGGACGTGCTGTCTCCCACCAATACGAGAATCAAACAACTCTATCCGTCAAGGGTTAGGCAGAGAGGAATGACAATTTTTCTTGTCTCTGTTGGGTTTAAGTCATAATCTCATGATTTTCACACACCTCGTCAACCACTAAGCCACACTCTTCTAGGTACTCGGCGTACATATTGAAGTTGCATGGACTTATGTTGCACTATCAACGAACAAACAATAAGGAAATGTGGTCGATATGTGTAATATCAATGTCACCAAGACACTATCAAATGATGTCAATCCGAAAACAAGAACAATAAAATGCTGATTCTATGTAGCAACTTAAACCTCAGCATAACTATTTGCAACTCTTCAATCACACAAAAAGATAGGGGCCTCTTCTTAGTTGAACTCTGCTATCTCAAATACCCGTGCTGTTCCATCGATAGAGACAGAAACGAGGTACTCCCCATTGGACGATGCAGCTAGAGACTGAATTGCATCAGCGTGTCCGCTAAAGGTTCTCACACATTCTCCAGAACGGCTCTCCCATATCCGCACTTTCCCATCAACACAACCTGTTGCCACATACCTATGTTGGCCCAGCCACAACAAGCATGTCACGCCCCCCTAAACACCGTATTGTCAGCAAATAGCAAGGCAATGACAAAACTGGGGTTTACTACAAAACTTTCTTGAAATAGCATAGAGTATTTACAGAAGCAAATGAACGTTGAACTGCATGTAGATATACAGATATATACAGTGAGCAAAAGGAAGTTCAGACCTCATGTTCACATGTGGAGCGAGGTAGGGATTGTTGTAAGTCCCAAATAATAAGCTTATTATCCATGCCTCCAGTTGCAGCCCATGGAGCACTGAAAGTCATTTCAGATGATGAAGTTGTTTAAAACACCAAATATTAATTTAACAAACCAAAAATAAGTATTAGAGAAAGGAACATTCGAGGCATATGACAATCAACCAATGAATTACTACAAAAATCCAAAGAGTGAGAATAGCCACATCAGTCAAAATAGATTTAAATCCCTACATCCTATGTCTTATCCGAAACTCATCCATTAAGAGGTACACCCTTGTCTACATCCTGTTATCCGTTTCGAAGGAACATTTCCATGCAAAGACTACAGATCTATGGAAAAAGACTTTCCAACAAAAGCTATGCTTGTAATAGGCTAAAGATGAATGGTTCTCCGGCGTTAATATAAAAGCTTATCTCAAAGCAATCTTAAGTCACACATTGAATTTCGAAGAAACACGGTCATAGTAACTACTAAGATTTATGGAAACAAGCTTTGATTTGCTAGTCCAACAAACAAATAACTAAATTGATGTTATATTATTCCACCATGACTTTCTTATCCTGGAAAGCTTGATGCTTTCTTAGGTCCAACTCATGTCTAAATGTTGGAACTTTGGGGGCATGGAGTCCATAACCAATTTGCATCACCGCAGTCCGCATGTATTTCCTGTACTGAATTAACTCATTAAAACTTTGAGGACACCAAAGTTCTACAATTAACCCTCTCATTCAGGAGAAAGGCAAGACCTGGCATCAACAGTCTTCCTATTTTCAGCAATGGCAATATACAATTTTGAACCTTCATAAAGACAAGAAGCTGTCTTAGCAGGGTATTCTCATTTGAGACCATAATCTGTTACTTAGAGTATTAGAGATCCATGAGAACTCCACAACATCTGAATGCAGCACAGCAAATTCAATTTCATGCCCAAAAAGATCCTCAGATAAATTAATAGATAACAGCTTAGAGACAGTTGATACTGAAGGTGCATCGAAGTGTTTCCTTTTTTACGGAAAAGGGTTAAAATACCCCTCTACTATTGGATATTGTTTAAAGTTCCCCTCAATTAAACTATTTGGTCATTCAAATCCCTACCATCCTACTATTGATCAGATTTGCCCTCCATTTAACAGAGGGGACACATGGAGGGTTTCCAAGCCTTTTTAACCCCTAATCCTGAATTAAAATTAAACCCGACCCATTACCATTATCCATAACCCAGTAAAACTTAGAAGCAAATACGTTTTTAAAATTCAGCTGAGTTCTTCAAAATTCAGGTCCAATCGTTCTTCATTTTTTTTTAAAAACCTCAAACTCGCATTTCCAGGAAGAAGAAGCAGAGGGGTGCTCGGGGCCAACCGCGAATTAGATGGGGTGCTCTGACTAAAGAGAAAGTCCAGGAGCTGGAGAGGAGGTTAGTTGATGGTGGAGCTTGGAGTAGTTCTGGGGTAGCAGACGCAATGTGGTCAGAGACGGTGAATCTGGTTAGGGAGGCAGCGCAGGATGTTCTTGGGGTAACCAAAGGCTATCTAGGCAGACATAGGGCGACCGGTGGTGGAACGACGTAGTGCGAGGAAAAGTAGAGGTGAAGAAAGCTGCTTTTGCGAAGTTGGCAGGGAGCACAAGCGAGGAAGAAAGGCGGGTGAACAGAGAGAGCTATAAGGTGGCAAGGAAGGAAGCGAAATTGGCGGTCACGGAGGCTAAAAACACGGCTTTTGGCCGCATGTACGAGGAATTGGGGGAGAAAAGCGGGGACAAGAAGTTATTCCGGTTAGCCAAAGTAAGGGAAAGGAAGGCGCGGGACCTGGACCAAGTTAGGTGCATCAAGGATGAGGATGGTAGAGTCCTGATAGGGGAGTCTCAAGTCAAACAGAGATGGCAGGCGTACTTCCGAGATCTTCTCAACGAGGAGGGGGACCAAAACATAGAACTAGGGGAGCTGTGGCATTCAGAGTGTCATAGAGACTTAGGGTACCGCAGGCGTATTAGGGTGAGTAGAGGAGCGACCGGGCCAGACGAAATCCCGGTGGAGTTCTGGAAATGCATGGGTAAGCCAGGAGTGGAGTGGCTCAACAGGTTGTTCAATGCGTTCTTCAGGTCCAAAAGGATGCCAGAGGAGTGGAGGTGGAGTACAGTGGTGCCCTTGTATAAGAACAATGTGGATATCCAGTGTTGCAACAACTATAGGGGCATCAAATTAATAAGCCACCCCATGAAGGTCTGGGAGAGGGTGATCGAGGCCAGGGTGAGGCAGTCGACATCTATCTCCGTGAACCAGTTCGGTTTCATGCCGGGTCGGTCCACTATAGAATCTATCCACCTTGTCAGGAGATTGGTGGAACAGTTCAGGGATATGAAAGGACCTGCACATGGTGTTTATCGACTTGGAGAAGGCGTATGACAAGGTCCCTAGGGAGGTACTATAGAGGTGCCCGGAGGCTAAGAGCGTGCCGGAAGCCTACATCAGAGTAATCAAGGACATGTACGATGGAGCTAAGTCCAGGGTCAGGACAGTGGGTGGCGACTCAGACCATTTCCCGGTGGTTATGAGGCTCCATCAAGGTTCTGCGCGTAGCCCCTCTTGTTTGCCTTGGTGATGGATGCTTTGACGCGGCATATTCAAGGGGATGTACCTTGGTGTATGCTATTTGCTGACGACATAGTCCTGGTAGACGAGACGAGGATCGGTGTTAACGAGAGGCTAGAGGTATGGAGACAGACTCTCGAGTCTAAGGGGTTCAAACTAAGCAGGTCTAAGATAGAATACCTGGAGTGCAAGTTTAGCGCTGAGTCGAGCGAAGTGGGAGGGAGCGTGATGATTGGATCTCGGGCCATAGCCAAGAAGGATAGTTTCAGATACACTCGGATCGGTGATCCGGGGGACGCGGGATGTCACTCACCGTATAGCGGCGGGGTCGTCGAAATGGAGGCTTGCATCGCGAGTCTTGCGTGATAAGAAAGTGCCACGAAACTCGGGGAAGTTTTATAGAATTGTGGTTAGGACCTGCCATGTCGTATGGGACGGAGTGTTGGCCGGTCAAGAAATCTCATGTTCAGAGGATGATGGTCGCGGAGATGAGGATGCTCGGGTGGATGTGCGGGCTCACCGGGTTAGATAAGATTAGGAACGAAGTTATTCGGGAGAAGGTGGGGGTGGCCCCGCAGTGGATGAGAAGATGCGAGAGGTGAGGCTTCGGTGGTTCGGGCATGTGCGGAGGAGAAGCCCCGATGCCCGGTTGAGGAGTCGTGAGCGGCTAGCGGTGGTCGGTGTGAGGCGAGGCCAGAGGGAGGCCCAAGAGATACCGGGGAGAGGTAATTAGACAGGACCTGGCCAGGATGCGAATTCCGAGGACACGACCCTCGATAGGAAAGTCTGGAGGTCTAGTATCAGGGTTGTAGGATAAGGGCTTCTAGATTATTCGTACTCTTTTCCCGGGGTGGGTGTGGCGTGGTAGGGCCGCCCATAGATGATTAGTGTGTGTTCTCTTATGGTAGTCATTTCTGGTAGTTGCTGTTTTAATATCATTGCATGCCTGCTTATTTATGTTACATATGTCTCTTATGTTTAGATAATTTTTATGCGATGTATGCTGGAGTAACTAATACGGTTTTTGTTTTTATTTTTGTTTTTGTTTGCCTTTCTTTTCCCTGCGCCGAGGGTCGATTGGAAACAGCCTCTCTGCCCTCTCAGGTAGAGGTAAGGTCTGTCTACATATTACCCTCCCCAGACCCCACCTTGTGGGAATATACTGGGCTATTGTTGTTGTTGTTCAAACTCGCATTTTCAAGAGACCCGATAGCTTATGGTATTCCAATCCTCTCCAAACAAAATCAAATATCAGTCCAAGCTTCACAAAGTATTTCCCACAAGAAATTCGAACACCCACCCAATTAATCTGAGTCACAACTTTGACGAATTTCCAGGTCTGAGATCCTTGACTCATCAATCGCATTTTACGAATTCACTCATAAGTCCAGATTTCGAGGGGTCTTCAACGATTTTCTTATCAGATTCCGAACAAACATACCTCAGACCTCCGAAAATGCAAACTCAAATTTGAAGTTTTAAACTCGGCAATGGTGACATAGTTCTAAACCCCAAACCAGTGACGGGATTTTCAAACCCAACTTCCAAATCCAGGTTTCAAGGGAAGAGATCCAGGCTGGAGTTTGCCGGGAACATGACCCCTGATAGGACGGTGTAGGGGTCGAGGATTAGTAGGTAGCCGAGCGTGTCCCCACGTTACGAGGACTCTTCATTTTGGTTCCGCATCTGTCTCGACACGGGTCGGGAGCGGGATACGTTCCAAATTCGGTCAACCAACTTCAGATACTTTGACCTGAATCCATCGACAAATCTGGGGGAAATTGAGATTTTAATTTCTCAAAATTAAAAAAAGAACAGATTTAAGACATGGGAAATGGCATACCCTTCAATATTGTAGTACTTTTGTCTCCTATTTGCTGCTTTGTGTTTCAGAAAAACCAAGTATTCACGGGGTAATGTTCTGAGTTAGGAATTCTGGTAGACGGTAGTAGCGATATAGACGAAGAGTTGGTAAAAGGCCTTGAATGGCTTTCTTTTTCTCTTTATAGCTCTATTTTTTATAAGATTGATTTTTTAGCCGAATCTCGACACCCGTATCTATACCTGGATCCGCACCCCCGAATCTTAAAATTTTGATTTTGATGAATCCGACGATCGAATCTATGCTCGTATCGGATGCCCCTACCCGAGTCCGAGCAACTTAGGTGTGTCCCTTTCTCTATCTCAGTCCCGTAGCACTAGCGTTGGTGCGGTATCTTTTTATTCTTAGTTGCTATTGCTCTTCCTTGATATCTTGTTTTCTACTTGTTGCCACTGTTTCTTTCCATTTTCTCTTTAGCCGAGGGTCTACCGCAAAGATCCTCTCTACCTTCCCAAGTAGGGGTAAGCTGTGCACACCCTACCCTACCCCACTTATGAGAGTTCCCGTGTTGTTGTTGTTGATGTAGAAGCAAACCGTGAAGAACAAATATGAAGCAAACACGATTTTTCTAGTTTTGGATAATTTTTTAGTTAAACGCCAGATTTCTCAATGAAGAACAAGAATAAATGAGATTTTAGATTTTAGAAGCAAACTTGGAAGAACAATATGAACCAGACCCCATTTTTCTATTTTTTGAATGATTTTTCAGTAAACACCAGATTTCTAAATAAAGAATAAGAATTAGTGAGATTTCAGATTTTAGAAGCCAACCATGAAGAACACCAGATTTTACTGGGTTATTGGTAATGCGCCGGGTTTAATTTAGTTCAAGGTTGGTGGTAAGGTTTAGAAGGCCTCCAGCCGTCCCTCCGTCAAATGGAGGGCAAATCTGATCAATAGTAAGAGTGTAGGGATTAAAATGACCAAATAGTAACTTTAAACAATATCCAATAGTAGATGGGTATTTTTTACCCTTTTCCGTTTTTTAAATATGTTCTTAACTACTAAATCTAATATGTTATCCTGGACCATCTCCACATAACTATTGTCTCTTTAGTAAAATTATCCTCAGGAGATCTGACAACATTTGGTTCCTCTCGGGTTAATTTTACAAAAAGACAGTCAAGTGTTCAGTGGTCAAGACACATTCACATATTTGTGGTGATTGTTGCACGATATTTTAATTATTTTCCAATCCGTCTCCTCTGTCCCCTTGAAGTTAAAGGGCATTCTAAGGGTTAAAATATAAGGATAGATAGAGATGTCAGATGTAGACAAACCTTGCCGAAAAGCTGGCACATTCTATCGAATCTGTATGAGCACTCAGAGAAGTGACAACCTGACATAGAGAATAATAATCAGTGATCAGACAAACACCATCCAAAGTATGGAAGCATCAAATTACATAAAAAGCCATTGTGAAAAATGTAAGCGAAAATTGTCATTCATCAAAGATTCTGACCCTTCCAGTAGTTATATTGACAATGTGAGCCGAACCATCCTTTGAGCCTGAGAGAGCAAGAGTTGAATCCGAGCTGATCGTCAAGCATGTCAGTCCTTCCGTATGATATGGATGACCTTGCAACAATAAATAAACATTTTCGGAAATTAAAAATAATAATAGAAAGATCAGATCTGACAAATCATATACTCCCTCCATTTCAAATTAAATAATGTAATTTGACTTGGCACAAAGTTTAAGAGAAAAAAAGACTTGAAATATGTAGTCCTAAAATCTTAAGGGACAAAACTTTGTGGGGCCATGACATTTGTTTGGCCGTAAAAGCTTCTTATTAAGGCTAAGGTGGGTAAAATGACAAAGTCTAAAGTCAAAATGTTTCCTACCACCAAAATGTGTCATTCTTTTTGAAATGGACTAATAAGAAAAGTGTGTCATTTAAATTGAAACAGGGGGAGTATCAATCTAGAAAAGTACAAACAACAACAACAAACCCAGTTTAATCCCAAAAGTGGGGTCTAAATCTAGAAAAGTAGTTTCTCTAATAAAAGACCAATGTTATGACAGCAAATCTCGCCACTGATCATTGGAATGGAAGAGAGCCAGCTCAATATAGCATATTGAAAGAAAGAAACAAGCAAGATATCAATAAGCATGGATTAAGGTCCTTGAAATGAAAGAAGAGAAATGCTAACTCAGCAATATATTATTAACATATGCTTCAATCCACAAATTTTATCCAGCACTCAGCCACATCCATTCATTGGAATGGAAG
The DNA here is from genome assembly GCA_032618575.1 of Nicotiana noctiflora. NCBI lineage: Eukaryota > Viridiplantae > Streptophyta > Magnoliopsida > Solanales > Solanaceae > Nicotiana > Nicotiana noctiflora. The sequence goes on from JASVEL010002935.1 coordinate 220,146, forward strand.
AGAGCCAGCTCAATATAGCATATTGAAAGAAAGAAACAAGCAAGATATCAATAAGCATGGATTAAGGTCCTTGAAATGAAAGAACAGAAATGCTAACTCAGCAATATATTATTAACATATGCTTCAATCCACAATTTTTATCCAGCACTCAGCCACAACCCCCGAAATATGGAAACAAATTTTGTGCAAGTGAAAGAAAGCCTTCTATCTGTAGGCTTCCTACCCCTTTTTGTGGTGTGTAGGTCTGAGGAGGGAGTGTTGGAGGCAGAATAACAGCTTTACTTTTCACCTAATTTAGCAGCCAGAAAGCAAAAATCTCACCTCTTACCACATGGATACTTTGTGCACTCTTTGGATCCCATATCCTCAGGGTCACATCATCGGACCCAGTGCAAATCAATTTACCTGAGCAAGCATATATAAGAAACATAAGTTCTACTCAAAAGGAGGTAAACAGTGGAAGTATTACCAGAGAAACAGAGAAGTACCATCAGGAGTGAAACCACCACAGGTTACACTACCACTATGGCCTAAAAATGTGTTCATGAAAGCACAGTTATCAGCATTCCACATCCAAATGGAAGAATCCTCTGAACCTGCCAACACCACATGTCCTCTCGGATGCCACCTGATCCACTGAGCAATCTCAAATTTCATAATTGATCTCAAATTGTAACAAAAATAGGATTTGTTACACACAAGAAGATGTTTCACCTCTATTCCGCCTCCAGGACCTTCAAGTGTGCCATTCAGACCACCTGAAGTTAGGTTCCACACTCGTATATTCCCGTCAAGGCTCCCAGAAGCAAGAAACTGACCATCAGTACTAAAAGCCAAATTCGATACAGAATCTGTGTGACCTGCACCATAATCAAACAACTTGCATTAAACCATGAACCATTCAGATGATAAACACAAGAAAAAAATTCTGGGTTTTAGTCATGACTCAATTACCTTGCAACTCAAAAGCAAAATCACCATTACCAATCTTCCACATAAATGCTCTATCATCTCCACCACCTGTTGCCACCAAACTAGCATCTGTTGGGCTGCAGGTAACGGTATATAGTTCACCTATAAAGAGGAAAAAGTGTTGAAAAATCAAATTATCAAGAAAACAGTAAGCACCATAAAGTACAAACTAATTATACACTACTCAATTAGGAGGCATCAACAACAATTAACTCATGGCTGCATCAAACTATTAACTACTACAAAATCCATGAAGCACATTTAACCTCCATATCTGAAATCATTGTGCCAGTGAGGTTAAACCATCTTAAGTGAAGCAGGTTCACCAGCAGCAGACGCAAATTTTTGGAAAAGCCAAAAAAAAAAACATAGGCCAAGCATATGATGCCAAAATCTTGTTTATATTTCCAGATTAAATTCTCATCACAGAATGAACAGCTAGAAGCCTAGAACAGTTAGCTAGAATATATCATGTTTTGTTCTTTTTCATCTTTTGATCAAGTAATTTTTTCTCTTTCATTGCAGGACCTCCTCTTCCAAAAGCATGTTATAGAATACTCCAACTGAAATCAATAAGATTTAGTTGGCTATAAACAAAACCCTAATTTTTATCTTAATTGGTAAAGTTGAATCTTGTCCTCCCAGAAAAATCTCGATCCAAGAAAAACATAGCTCTTTTGCGAATTTCATATTCCACGCATAAAACTTGTTTGGTAATAAGCATTGGCACCTGGTTCTACTTTCTAAGACTACTACTACACCATGATCCATCAGTGCCTTTAAAACCATAGGTTTTCTTTTTCGTATCTTAAGAAATTGTATGTATACTCCACCATGACCACTGGTTGTCTCTTTCATCATCCAATCTTTCTTTTAGTACTCATTATTTGTTCAAGCTTGCCTTTGACAATGCACTTCCCAGTAAAATCTGTCCACTTATTTGAAGCACCATCAATCAAAGGCAATATCACTTCTAAGTGTAGAATTCTATGCGACTAAAAAGCCAATGTTTCCAAATTTAGTCAGCTAAACAACCTAGCTATACCTCACACATGTTTTTTAATCGAAACACAAAGAGACTCAACATGACATCAGGCAACTTCCAGTTTTCCAACTACCGCAGGACTAAACATAATAAGAATATCAAATGAGCGTTGTTCATTATTCAAATATCAAATTACAATAATACTAAAAGAAGTACAATACCAGTATGGCCCGTGAATGTATGAACCGAATCATCAGCTTCATCTGAAACCATTATTCCAAACATCTATATCAGTATGCTAATTAATCAAAAAAAAAAAGGTTCTGAACTGAACACCCCACCCCCCACCCCCAAAGAAAATGCACCCAACATGAAAAATAAGTGATACAAAGTCCAAACCCAGAATTACAGCAATAATTCAATTTCGCAAAGTTTGCAGCTTGCAGCAAGATATCATCTCCCTGTCACAATTTATTTGATACACTTTACTTTTTAGTGTATCGCCATTCTATATATAAAACTAATTTAACTTTAAAATTTACATTTTACCCTTTATAAGGAAATTTATAACCACACAAATGTTTATGGTTTGTTTTAGACCACAAGTTACAATAGTCTTTCTTCATTTCTTAAACCTAGAGTGCAGTCAAATACATTCACATAAATTGGGATGGAGGGAGCAAGTAAAAGTAAATACAGCAGAAACATGAATAACCAAGATATATGAAATTTTGGCTGTATATACTCAGAAGGTTTCTAAAAGTGATTAAGTCAAATAGAAAGCTGAAAACTTAAAACAAAAGACTTCCATTGAGCCAAATATAACTCACCTAACAATCCTCCTCCTCCTTCTTCTTCTTCTCCTTCATCATCTTCATCAGCATCAATTAACTCTGCAACCATTATTTGTTTTGTAATTGTCCATAAATCTAACTATAATAAGATAAGAAAATAAGAGTTTGGGGAAACAGATAGGAGTTTTGATTTATACCTTCTTCATCAACGTTTATTTCTTGTATGATATCATTTTCATCTATGAAGACCTCATCTTCGTGTTCGTCTTCTTCGTGGTGGGGTGATGGAGCGTTCATGATTATACCCTAAACGTCGTCGTATGAATGAGATTACGGCGGCTGCCGCGGCGGAAGAAGGGCGGATGTTAGTGATTTTGGGGTTTAAGGAGGGTATTAGAAGGATAATAATTTATGGGCCAAAATTGGGAAAGAACTTATTTTATTTTATTTTATTTTATTTACATAAGTGTGACTATTTGAATATGAGGAAATTAAAACAAAACAAAAAAATTAGGAATAGAACTTATTTTCATAAACTTCTCAACGAAGGAGTGCCCCGTGATATTGTGCTAGGAAAATTAGAGCATTTCTAGGGTCCTCGTGACTTTGACTGTTGCAGGAGTATCAAGGTTGAGGAGGTTGTGGCAGCTATGCATAAGATGAGTAGGGACAAGGAGATCGGGTGAGACGAGATTCTAGTGAAATTTTAGAAGTGTGTGGGAAGAGCAGATTTGGAGTGGTTGACTGGGTTGTTTAATGTTATTTTTAAAACGAAAAGGATGTCAGATGAGTGGAGGTCGAGTATGGTGATTCCATTGTATAAGAACAAAGGTGATATCTAGAGCTGTAACAATTATAAGGGTATCAAATTAGTAGTTATACCATAAAAGTGTGGGAGAGGATGGTTGAAGGGATCGCTTTTGCTTTGCTATTCATCTTTCTTCTGGATTTCATATGGTTCCCATTTCACCTATGACTTCTATGATGATATTAATATTATCTTCTTTTGTCCTTTATTTTCTTGAGCCGAGAGTCTTTCGGAAACAATCTCTTTACCCCTTAAGAGTAGGGGAAAGATTTGAGAATACACTACCCTCGCTAGACCCCTCTAATAAAATTTTATTGGATTGTTGTTGAAATTGTGTTAGTATTATTGATGTTTTAGTCAGGGAAGTGTGATACGTTGCGAGTGTATAATAAGAAGGTTAGAAACTTAGATTCATCATTATTAATGATAAGTTTTTGCCAATAGGTAATATTGCATCAGTGCCGATCAAAGGGCAACTATTGTTCCTACAATAAAAGATAGTCATCTCCACTAAACGACATATATAGTTAAGGGGAAAAAATAGTACCAACAAATTATACGAGATAAAGTAAAATAGACGAAGTTGGAGGACATATACTATACATGGGCATGGGCACCTTACTTAAAGCGGTATCACGTAATATCAATGTGTTGAAAGTTTTATATATAAATAATAAATAAAAGTAAAATATTTAGGTATAAAAGATGACATTGTTTGCTGTTACATTAATTTATTTACTTATTCACTTCTTCAAATATTGATACCAGTTACGAAAATTAATACGTACGCCACTGATGTTATGTATTTATGTATCTTACACCAATTAGCATGTTTTCACCTTCTAACAGCTGGATTGCAAATCTTTTGATTTATTGAAGTATAATCTAACTTTAACCAAAAAAAAAGTATAATCAAACTTAAATATCAACCTCAAAATCTGCTCTTGCTTGAAACACCCAACAAAAAGAACAAAGAATACTTACTCTACTAATACATTAAGCTTCAGATGCTGTAATCAGTTATAAAGTATATGTGCAAAACTGAAAACAAGAATTAAACAAAAGCTTTGCAAAATGCAACTTTGAGCTCTATAGTACTTGAACCTCGGTGTAACTATTTTAACTCTTTAAGAACAACACAGCCATAGGGATCAAAAGTCTGCTATCTCAAAAACGCGCGCTGTTCCATCCATAGAGGCAGAAACGAGGTACTCCTCATTGGACGATGCAGCTATAGACTGAACTGCACTAGTGTGTCCACCCAAGGTCCTCACACAGTCTCCAGAACGGCTATCCCATATCCGCACTTTCCCATCAACACAACCTGTTGCCACATATGTTGATTGCCCCAGCCACAATAAGCATGTCACGCCATCCTAAACAAAGTTATTGTCAGCGAATGGCACACAAAAAAATAGTGGTTTAGAGCAAATGTATGTTCAACTACATGTAAAGACACAGAAATATACAGTTGGAGCACAAGAAGGTTCAAACCTCATGTTCACATATGGAGCGAGGTGAGGAGCGCTGCAAGTCCCAAATAATGAGCTTATTATCCATGCCTCCAGTTGCAGCCCAAGGAGCGCTGAAAGTCATTTCACATGATGGAAGTAGTTTAAAGCACCAAATATTAATTTAGCAAACCCAAAAATTACTAGAGAGCGGAACATTCATGGAATGTAACTCATGTCAATCAATCAGGATCCGATTGAAGGCAAAGGGATTTGAACTTCAGAGAGTGAGATTAACTGAACTAACGAAAATTGATATAAAGCCTTAAATACTATGTTTATCCCTAAGTCATCTATTTAAGAGGTACACCCTTGTCTTAGTCTTTCATCCGGCTCTTGTCTCCAAATAGTCCATGCGATGGCTACAGACCCAATCTTAAACCCCATCCTATGGGAAGAGACTTTCATACAAAAAGTGTGCTTGTAGCATGCTCAGGAAGAATTGGTCCTCAGGGGTTACTATCAAAGTTTATCTCAAAGCAATCTAGAGTCACATAGAAGAAACAAGGGCATAATAACAATCAATGCTGACGCTTATGCCTGATTTACGAAGCTGTCTAAGCATGATGTTCTCATTTGAAACCACAATCTGTTACTTAGACAATTAGCAATCCTCTCCCGCAAAATACAACACGAAGACTGCAAACATCTGAATGCAGCAAACCAAATCCGCACTAAAGCAATTTTATGCCCACAAAAGATCCTCACATAAATTAATAGATGACTGCTTAGGCACAGTTGATACTTGATACTGAAGGTGCCTCAAAGTGTTCTTTTAAATGTTCGTAACCAATAAATCTGATATGCTATCCTAGACTATATCAACATAACTACTTGCTCTTTAGTTAAATCATCTTCAGGCTTGCTAACATCTGGTTCCTTTTCTATGAATTTGACAATACGACAGTCAAGTCTTCAGTGGTCAAGGCACATTCACATACATGTGGTTTACTTGTTGCACATTTTTTTCCAATCCATATCCTACGCGGTCTTTCAAATCAAAGGCATTCAAAGGCTAAAATATAAGGATAGAAAGAAAGATGTCAGATGTAAATAAAACCTTGCTGAAAAGCCGACACATTCTATCGAATTTGTATGAGCACTCAGAGAAGTGACAACCTGACATAGAAAATATTAATCAGCGATAAGCCAAAGTGCCCCCAAGGTCAGGAAGCATCAATTACAGAAAAAACCATTGTGAAAAATGGAAAGTGTAAAGTATCATCAATTGAAATTTCTGACCCTTCCAGTAGTTATATTCACAATGTGAGCCGAACCATCCTTTGAACCTGTGAGAGCAAGAGTTGAATCCATGCTGATTGTCAAGCATGTCAGTCCTTCCGTGTGATAAGGATGACCTTGCAACAAGGAATAACCATTTTTTTTACAAACATAACAAACAATAATAACAGGACCACATCTGAGAAATCATGTATTAATTTTAAAAAAGTAGTTTCTCTAATAAAGACAAACGTTGTGACAGCAAATCTCGCCACTGATAAGAGTGCTAATATCATTTCTTGGAATGGAAGTACAGAGAGCCAGCTCAACATAACATAAAGAAAGAAAAGAAACAAGCAAGACATTGATCAGAATATAAGGTCCGTGAGGATGAAAGAAGAGAAACGCTAACTTAGCAATATACCATACTAACAAATGCTTCAATCCACAGTTTTTATCCAGCATTTTATATCTCAGCCACATCCCCCTAAATATGGGAACACACTTCGTTACGATTGGCAGAAAGCCTTATATTTGTGGCTCCCCAACCCTGCTTTCTCTGTGGGTGGGTGGGGGGGGGGGGGTTGTTATTACAGCTTTACTTTTCACCTGATTTTGAAATGCATAATGGAAAAGAAATCAAGATATTAGCAGCCAGAAAGCAAAAACCTCACCACTTACAACATGGATACTTTGGGCACTCCTTGGGTCCCATATCCTCAGAGTCGCATCATCAGACCCGGTACAAATTAATTTACCTGAGCAAGCATATATAAGAAACGTAACCTCAACTCAAAAGAAGAAAAAGACGGGTAATTTTAACGAGAAACAAGTACCATCAGGAGTGAAACCACCACATGTTACACTACCACGATGACCTAAAAACATGTTCACGAAAGCCATGTTATCAGCATTCCACATCCAAACAGAAGAATCCTCTGAACCTGCCAACACCACATGTGCTCTTGGATGCCACCTGACCCACTGAGCAACCTCACATTTCTTAGTTAATCTCAAATTGTTACACAACATCGGATTTCTTGCGCACGAAAAAATGTCACCTCTATTCCGCCTCCAGGACCTTCAAGTGTGCCCTTCGAACTACCTGAAGTTATGTCCCACACTCTAATATGACAATCAAAGCTACCAGAAGCAAGGAACCGACCATCAGTACTAAATGCCAAACTAGATACAGAATTTTCGTGACCTGCACCATATCTCAAGGTTCATCTAATTAGCGACACAAAATGTTGAACCATTCAGATGACAAAGACAAGACAAATATTCTTGGTATTAGTCATGACCTAATTACCTTCTAACTCAAAGGCAAAATCACCTTGACCAATCCTCCACATAAATCCTCTGTTATCTCCACCACCTGTTGCCACCAAACTAGCATCTGTTGGGCAACAGGTAACAGTGTATACTTCACCTATAAAGAGGAAAAGGTATTGAAACAATTAACTTATAAAGAAAAAAAAAAGGTAAAAGAAATCAACATCAGAGTACAAACTAATTATAGACTATGCCAAATCAGGAGGCATCAACTACAATCAATTCATTGATGCATCTAACTATTAACTACAAGATCCATGAAAACACATCTAACCTCCATAGCTAAAATTATTGTGCCGGTGAGATAAAACCATCTTATGTGAAGTAGATTCCACAAACATCAAATGCAATTTCTTCTATAAGGTAAATAATCAGATTAGATGTGTAGGAAAATCCCTGTATAGAATTACCAAAAATTGGAGGAGCAACATCTGATGCAATATATTTCCAGATTAAGTATCATAACATATATTTTTCTTTATGAAAGTAACATTTGTAATAAAAATCACAGCACAAAGAGTGTGTCAGTAACCATGTACAGGTTCCAAAAAGAAATGCCTCAAATTCTCTTGCTAGATATGAGAGTCTTCCATTTGACCAAATGAAATAATTTGCTCTCCCTATTCCTTTGCCAGACAAAGTTCCTTCTCAATGTATCAAGTCTCTTTTCCACTTTAGCTGGAAGAGGGAACAGAGACATTACATAAGTAGGAATGGAGTCTAATACACCCTACCACCCAATGAAAGATACTCACTTTTCCAATTTGCCAATCTCCTTTCACTCCTTTCTATTACCCCTTGCTATTTTCAAGGGATTTGCTATTTGCCCCCACTGAGACCCAAGTAAGTTTTACGAAAAGCTCCGATTTCACGCTCCAATGTGGCTGCCAACCTTTATATTTGATCCACTTACTTGATTGGCTATAGCATACTCTTCCTCCAATTGACATGTATGGTAACATGTTCTTGCATTACATTTTTGTTTGTCTTTTTTCTTTTCTTTGCTAAAAAGCCCACATCAAGATGCACTTAAAGCTACAACAAACTTTGGTGCTGCTTTTGACGACTCAAAGTTTCCTATCTTGTCAGCTAAAAACCTAGCAATAGCCCATACAAAAAGGCCAACAAACTGAGTTTTCTTCGTTCATGTCCATAATTGTGAACTTAACACATCAGATAACCTCCAGTATTCATATCAACTGTCATTATTCAGTATGGAATTACAGGAATACTAAAAGAAGTACAGTACCATTAACCCAAATATCCATATTAGTGTGCTAATTAATTTTTTTTTAATTTTAAAAAACAAGTTATAAACCCAAAGCCCCAAACCAAATAAGTAATCCAAACCCAGAACTACAACAATAATTAACAACAACAACAAAGCCAGTAGCTTCCTACGAGTGGGGTCTAGAGAACAGAGAGATCGCTTCGGACAGACCCTCGGCTAGAGAACGATTGAAAAAAAAAAAGGTAATTGCAACAAGTAGGAATAACAGCAAGATGAAATAAGATCAGATCCAAGAATGCAGTCAAACTCCAGGTGATAACTATCTATGAATAAAAGATATCGTACTAACACTAATGCTAGCGAACTGAGTAAGAGAAAGAGAAATGCTCGACTACCTACAAACCTTCTACCCTAATCTTTGACCTCCACACCCTCCTGTCTAGGGCCATGTCGTCAGTCAGCTCCAGCTGCGCCATGTCCCGCCTAATAACCTCTCCCCAGGACTTCTTAGGCCTACCTCTACCCCTTCTAAAGTCCACCGAGGCTAACGGCTCGCACCTTCTAACTAAGGCTTCTATACTTCTCCTCTTAACATGCCCAAACTATCTCAAGTATGCTCACACATCCACCTCAAACATACTCATTTCAGCTACTTTTAGCTTCTGGGTATGACAGTTCTTGACCGGCCAACACTCTGCTCCATACAACATAGTTGGTCTATCTACAACCTTGTAGAACTACAACAATAATTAAATTTCATAAAGTTGACAGCTTGCAGATATATGTAAGAAAACAATTACAGCAGCAACATGAATAACCAAAAGTAACTCATGAGTACATCGGAAAGCTGAAAACTTTGAAAAACAAAAGAGGAAATTGAACCTTTTTTTCCTTCTTCATCTTCTTCATCAGCATTATCAAGCTCTGCAACCACAAATTTATTTATTTAATTTTCTTATATATGGCCATAAATCTAATTATAATCGAAGTCAATACCAGTATGACCCATGAATGTATGAACCGAATCATCAGCTTCATCTGAAACCATTATCCCAAAAATATCAAAAATCTAAACCCAGAATTACAGCAATAATTAAAATTTCATGAAGTTGGCTCTGCAAACACAAATTTATTCTTTTGTTTTATAATTGGCCATAAATTGATTTTTCTTTGTACCTTCTTCGTCACTATCAATTATAACATCTTTTTCATGTTCGTCGTGGTTGCTTGACGAATAATCCATGTCCATGTCCATAGCGTCTGAGCTCTGCTGCAACGGCGGCGGCGGAAGTAAAGCGGTGATGTCTGTGATCTTGGGTTTTAAGGAGGTATTATGGGCCAAAATTAGAAAATGAATACTATTAGTTTTTGTAATTATATAAAAACCCACGCCCACCTAAAATTACTCGCCTAAATTTGAATTTCATCTATTTCAACCAATGAAGAATTTAATTAGCCTTTCCCTTCTCTGTCTCCGTGAGGATTTGTTTTGAACGTGCACCATGCATGAATACATGCAGGCAGAACATAAAAGATAAGGGATCTTTATACGGTTACTTCTTCTAACTGGTACTATATTATATATATAGCTAGAAGGCTTCTCTTAAAGCAGAAAAATAGAAGTTATAGTAGTTTCAGCTATTCGATTCGAATGAGTGCCCTCACTTCCTTTCCTTACTACGATATGCCCAAAAAAAGAAAAAGAAAGTGCAACATAATGATACAAATTATCCGTGACCTCCTACATAACATATGTGAGCCTTACACAAATTATCAGTGACCTCCTACATAACATATGTGAGCCTTACGTGGATATATATTAATCGACTATTTTTAGTTTAAGCGATTGAATTAGCAGCTATATAAGTAGCTAGCTTGCCAGTTCAAAGGCGAAGTCGGGGTGCAGAGAAGCCGATCTTGGACCGCATTTAATAAGTCATAATGGAAGTTTATAAATATTTGTAAAGTGTTGAAAGAGAAAAATGAGCTCAAATCAAGCAAATTTGTTCTAGGGTTTGTTATGTTCGAGAGAGAAAGAGAGAATATTTTATATATGTGCAAAATGAAAATAATAGTACAATGTATTTCGATACAAACCTCATTCTTTCTTATATCTGACCCGGCTCAAATAAATAGGCTTGGCCCAATACAAAATAATAAAAGCCTAACTCCTAACTATTTCGGACTTGGGTCAATATTTTCAACACCCCCCTCCCCCCTTCAAGTTGGAGGGTGATAAAACCTCCAACTTGGATAGAATACCATGATGAGCAGCACCAGACAAGGTTTTGGCGAGAATTTCAGCCAATTGAGGAGAGGAAGAAGTGTGAAGTAACTGAATGAGGCCTTCAGCAAGCTTGGTTCTGACCAGATGACAATCCAACTCAATATGCTTAGTACGCTCATGAAATATAGGTTTCTTGGTGATATAAATAGCAGCTTGGCTATATATCACAAAATAGAGGAATATCATAAAAACAAAGAACATCCAAATTCAGAAGTAACCTGTGCAGCCAAGTAACTTCACCGATAGCGTTACTCATGGCCCTCTATTCAGCTTTAGCATAGGACATTGTTACCCCAGATTGCTTCTTAGACTACCAACCTACAATGCTACCTCATAACAACCTACAAAAACTAGTAGTGGACCTTCTAGTATCCGAGCAGGCAGCCCAGTCACTATCACAAGAAACAACAATAGAAAAATCACTGGTATTGTTGAGGAAGATTCCAACCTCAACAGTACCCTTCAAATAATTCAGCAAATGGAAACGAGCTTCCAAATGAGGCATACAAAGAGAGTGCATGAATTGAGAAAGGTGTTGAACAACGAAAGAGATGTCTGGCCTAAATTGAGTGAGAAAATTGAGTTTTCCAACCAAAGACCTATACACCTCAGGCTTGGGAAGAGGCACACCCTCCTTGGCTTTAGGTTTGACAGACCAGGAAAGAGGACAAAACACATGGGGGAATCATAACAATGGAACTCATGGAGAAGGTCAAGAATGAACTTTTTTTGATGCAACATAACACCTGAAGCTGAGTATAACACCTCTATGCCCAAAAAATAGTTGAGATATCCCAAATCCGTAATTCCGAATTGATGGTGAACAAAGGACTTAAGATCAAATTTCATCACTATTTGTGCCAGTCAAAATAATGTCTTCCACATAAACAACAAGCACGACAATAGAATCCCCATAAACTTTTGTGAACAAGGAATAATCATTAAGAGAATAAGAATAACCTATAGAAGATAGGTCCTAAGAAAGCTTGGAATACCATTGCCTGAAGGCTTGTCTGAACCCATAAAGAGATTTTTACAGCCTACAAACCAATTGCACAGAAGTAGAAGGGGAAGAAACAGTGTCACAAGGAGGCAACTTCACAACACCTCCTTATAACGACCCGACCGATTATTTTGCTATCTAGAACCTCGTTCCTCTAAATAAGACTTTTCGTATGTGATTTTACTATTTTATGACTTACGGGAATGGTTAGTTCTGGATTTGGAAGGGTTCGAATTAAAATCGGAACACATACTTCTTTAGGGTTGGCTTAAAAGAGTAAGTTTGACTTACATCAATATTTTGAGTAAACGACATCGGAATCGGGATTTTATGGATCTAATAGATTTGTATGATAATTTCGAACTTGGGCGCATGTTCAGATTGGGTTTTGGATGATCCGAGAGCATTTTAGCGCGTAAGAAAGATGGCATTTTGAGTGAATTTCAAAAGTTTGGGTTGAAGTGGATTTTTACATACTAGACGTCCGTTTAGGATTCTGAGCCTGAGAATAGCTCCTTATGGTGATTCTGGACTTAAGAGCATGTCTAGAAGTGGATTCTAAGGTCTGTAAGTCGTTTCGGGGTCATTTGAAAAAAAGTTAGAAATTTGAAATTTTTGAAAAGTTTGACCGAGGGTAGACTTTTTGATATCGGGTTCGAATTTTAGTTCTGGAAGTTGGAGTAGGTCTGTAACATCATTTAACACTTGCACGCAAAATTTGGCATTATTCCGAGTTTATTTGATAAGACTCTGACGCTCAAGAACTATTTTTAGAAGTTTTTGAGTTCATAACTTAATCCATGCATTTTGGCATCCGATTAATGGTTCTTGATGTTATTTTAGTGTGTTGATTACGTAAGCGAGTTTGTGTGATATTTTTAGACTTGTGAGGATGTTTGGTCCAGAGCTTTGAGGGGTCGAGTGAGTTTCTGACGTTCGGGAGGATGAGAAAACATCAGTTCTTCTGGTGTTTCTTGGCAGTTATTCCAGGTCTCACAAATGCGAGAAATTATTCGCATTTGCGAACCTCATAATTGAAATATGGGCTTCACAATTTTGAATAAGCATGTCATGGAAATTTTTGCATTTGCGACTCTTTGGTCGCATTTGCGACCTTGGAAGCATAAGCCCAGGTTCGCGTTTGCGATGGAATTATCGCATTTGCGACCTTCACAATTGTAAACCAATGCGACATCTCAGACTTGTGCACAACTTATTAAATGCTGGACTTAGACTATTTAGCTCATTTCCTTTCATCTCTTGGGAGTCTTTTGGAGCTTTTGGAATAGGGCTTTCACCTAGCACTTTGAGGTAAGTAATTTCCACACAATATGAGCTAAATACATATATTATGGGTAGATTAACATGTAAAAATTTGTAAAATTAAGGGTTTATATGAATACCTAGATTTTTTATAAAAATGAGATTTAACCACGAGATTGGTTAAGAAATTTGGTGAAAATTATATATTTGAGTTCATCAGGTTCTGGGTAACAACTTTCAAAAATTTCCGGAACCCGTGCACGTGGGCCCAAGGTGAATTTTAGGGATTCTTCAGATAGGCGTGGGAAATCACTTTGATAGTTAGGATATGAACTTTTGAGAATGTATTGATTATTTTATATAATATTTGACTAGTTTCGAGTCGTTTGGCAACAAATTTGGGAGTTTGAGCATAACCTTGGCCGGAAAGTAGGCTTCGAGACAGAGCAAGTCTCTATTCTAACCTTGTAAGAGGGAATTAACCCCATAGGTGAATTAAATAAATATGTGTACCTATTTGTGGGGACTATGTATGTACAAGGTGATGAGAATTCGTACATAGCTACTAATTATGCTATTGTTTGGGTAGTCTAGGACCCATATCATGCTATACTTGCAAGGTTTTCCCCTACTTGATAACGCAATTACATAAGCCATATTGAAATTGATAAAAGAATTGTAAAAGGTTAAATTTCACTTAATTGAAGTTTTAAATGAGACACTTGACTCTTATTGAAAATTTGTGCTTCTTTGAAGTATTTTCTATTTGTAGAGCGGGCCGAACGCCTCGGTAGAAGATAGATGTATCTATGGTTCATGCCATTCAATCCTCGGCAATGCATAATTTAAATATTATGTTAGATCAGACCGTACGACCTCGATATAATTTGCGCATGATAAATCTTAGGAACTATTCATATTGATATTGCTTCAATGCCTTGAGATACAAACTATTAAATGATGAAAAATAAACTTGGGACTTAATATTTGTGAAAGGAGTATTTACTATTTCCTACTATTGAGTTTTCAGTATTATTCATGTAATCCATGCTTAGTTATAATTTTGGCATATTATGGTTAACATATATTAAGTGTCAAAGTCGACCCCTCGTTATTACTTTTTCGAGGTTAGACTTGATACTTACTGAGTACATTTTGTTTATGTACTCACGCTACACTTCTGCACTTAAATGTGCAGGATCTAAGGCAGGTACATCTGGGTATCGGTCCGGCGTGCACGCTTTACTCTTGGTATGAGACTACACGGTGAGCTGTTCCGAGCCATTCTGCAGCAGTCGAAGTCTTTCTGTTGTTATTGTTCTGTCTATTTTATTTAGGATAGTAGAGTAGTGATCTTTTGTATATTCTACTAATAGCCTATACTCTTATGACACCATGTCTTGGCACACACTAGTAGACTTGTGGTTTTGATTTTTATTCTATGATTATGATTGCACTCATTGATATTGCGTTATTTATTTTAAATCCACTATTTCTCAAATATTTTAATTTAAGAAAAGATTAATTACTTGGAAAAATTTGTTAAAAAGAGGAAATTATGCGGCTAGTTCACAGTTGCTTGCCTAGCAGCGACGTTAGGCGTCATCATGGCCTATTATAGAATTGAGTCATGACAACATGGTATTTGATCACTAGGCTCACATAGGTCTCACAAGTTATGGGAATTCCTAATAGTCTTGCGGGTCGGTGTGGAGACGTCCATACTTATCTTCGGGAGGCTATAGGGTGTTAGAAAACTACTCTTTATTCCTCGCCTATAGTGTAGTTGATGGTGTACTAAATTTCTTCTCTTATTCTCTCATAGATGGTGATATCGGGAACAACAAATGTTCCAGACACAGGAGGGGCTACTCTACTAGTTGCTAGAGGTTGGGGTAGGGCACTAGCCCGAGGTAGGGGACGAGAATGTCCCAAAGTTTCCCCACTTGTACCACCAACAGATCTAGTAGAGGATCCCATTATTGAGGAGTAGGGCGAGGTGCCCGCAACAGAGCCAACCCCGGTAGATTTCATGTCAGCACCGAGCTTTCAGGAGGTCATGGGTCGTATGCTCCAGTTCATGTATTCAGTGACTCAAGCGGGTTTATTTCCGACAAACCCAGCCACATCTCAAGTGGGAGAGGGAGAACAGACCCCTAATATCCAGGCTCTGGGGCATGAAACTCCCGTATATCAGACCTGAGGTGCACTACCCATGGGCAGAGCTTAGACAGTTACAACAGCTGCACCTGAGCCTAGACTAGTTGTGACCCTCGAGCCACCGAACCTTTTGGACAGATGGACTAGGCTACACCCTCCTGTCTTCGAATGTGAGCGACATGAGGATCCCAAGAACTTCATTGACAGTGCAGGGACAGACTGCACAACATGAGGATATTGGAATCTTATGGGGTGGATTTCACTACTTTCTAGGTGGAGGGCAGGCCCCATAGGTGGTGGAAGTCTTATCTTCTTGGTAGATTAGTAGATTCTCCTCCCGTGGCTTGGGACCACTTTACACGCCTATTCTCGGATAGGTATATTCCACCTATCAGAGTGAAGAGTTGCTCCAGCTTGAGCTGCTCCATCAGGGTCAGCTGTCTGTGACCGATTATTAGGCGAGATTCTTTGAGTTAACTCGCCATGCACTTATAATACTTTCTACTGAGGCGGAGCGAGAGTGGAGGTTTGTTGTGGGGTTGCACTCCAGTATTTTGAGCTAGTATGGCCCGGGTGGTTGAGATGGGGACTTCTTATCAGCTATTAGTCAAGATTTCTTGGAGGATTGAGGGTTACTATCAACGAGGTAGGGATCAGATGCAGCGGACAAGAGGTTCTATTTTTCT
>JASVEL010002936.1:0-123232 GCA_032618575.1 Nicotiana noctiflora
CAGCTGATCTTCCGGGCATGCCGACCGACAGAGATATTGACTTTGCTATTGACTTGTTGCCGGCACTCAGCCCATTTCTATTCCACCACCGTATGGCTCCTCCTGAGTTGAAGGAGTTGAAGGATCGATTACAGGAGTTATTGGGCAAGGGTTTTATTCGACCCAGTGTTTCGCCTTGGGGTGCTCCCGTATTGTTTGTGAAGAAAAAGGACGGTTCTATGCGTATGTGTATTGACTATCGTCAGCTCAACAAGGTTACAGTGAAGAACCCGGTATCCTTTGCCCCGTATTGATGATTTATTTGACCAGCTACAGGGCGCACATGTGTTTTCTAAGATTGATTTGCGCTCTAGGTATCACCAGCTGAAGATTCGGGAGCCAGATATCCCGAAGACTGCCTTCAGGACCCGGTATGGTCACTATGAGTTCCTCGTGATGTCTTTTGGGTTGACTAATGCCCCAGCAGCCTTTATGCATTTGATGCACAGTATGTTCAGGCCTTATCTGGACTCGTTCGTGATTGTCTTCATTGATGATATTCTAGTATACTCCCGGAGTCGGGAAGAGCACGAGCGACACTTGAGGATAGTGCTTCAGATTCTAAGGGAGAAGCAGCTTTATGCCAAGTTCTCTAAATGTGAATTCTGGTTGAGCTTTCAGTGGCATTTTTGGGCCACGTGGTGTCGAGTGATGGTATTCGAGTAGATCCGAGGAAGGCGGAGGCCGTGCAGAGTTGGCCCAGACCCTCCTCCGCTACTGAGATTCGCAGTTTCCTTGGTTTGGCGGGCTACTACCGTCGTTTCGTAGAGGGGTTCTCTTCGATTGCAGCACCTATGACTAGATCGACCCAAAAGGGTGCCCCTTTTCAGTGGACAGACGAGTGTGAGGCGAGCTTTCAGAAGCTCAAGACAGCTTTGACTTCGGCCCCTATATTGATGTTGCCTACAGGTACGGGGTCCTATACCGTATATTGTGATGCCTCACGAGTTGGACTCGGTGCGGTATTGATGCGGGACGGTAGGGTGATTGCCTACGCGTCGAGACAGCTGAAGGTGCATGAGAAGAATTACCATGTTCATGATTTGGAGCTAGCCGCCATTGTTCACGCCTTGAAAATTTGGCGTCATTATTTATATGGGGTTCCTTCTAAGATCTACACCGATCACCGAAGCTTGCAACACTTGCTTAAGCAGAAGGACCTGAATATGCGTCAGAGGAGATGGTTGGAACTACTGAAGGACTATGATATTACTATTCTCTATCATCCGGGCAAGGCTAATGTGGTTGCTGATGCCTCGAGTCGTCGGGCAGAGAGTTTGGGGAGTTTAGCATATCTACCAGCTTCGGAGAGGCCTATGGCGATGGATGTTCAGGCTTTAGCCAGACAGTTTGTTAGATTGGATCTTTCGGAGCCCAGCCCGGTTCTAGCTTGTGTGGTTTCTCGGTCTTCTCTATTTGACCGCATCAGGGAGCGTCAGTTCGACGACCCACATTTGCTTGTCCTTCAGGATAGAGTTCGGCATGGTGATGCTCGAGATGTTACCATCGGGGATGATGGAGTCATGAGGATGCAGGGGCGTATCTGTGTGCCCAATGTAGATGATCTTCGAGAGCTAATTCTAGCAGAGGCCCATAGTTCGCGGTATTCCATCCATCCGGGTGCCGCGAAGATGTATCAGGACTTGAAACAGCATTACTGGTGGAGGCGTATGAAGAGGGATATAGTTGATTATGTTTCTAGATGCCTCAACTGCCAGCAGGTGAAGTATGAGCATCAGCGTCCGGGTGGATTGATGCAGCGGATTGAGATTCCAGAGTGGAAATGGGAGCGCATCACCACGGACTTTGTATCTGGGCTTCCACGGACTGTTAGGAAGTTTGATTCCATTTGGGTTATTATGGATCGGCCGACCAAGTCCGCCCATTTTATACCGGTGAGCACTACTTATTCATCGGAGCGACTAGCAGAGATCTATATCCGGGAGATAGTTCGGTTGCATGGAATTCCAGTTTCCATCATTTCAGACAGAGGCACTCAGCTTATACTTCACGATTCTGGAGGGTCGTGCAGCAGGAGTGAGGTACTTAAGTGGAGCTGAGCACAACATTTCACCCCCAGATGGATGGACAGTCTGAGTGCATTATTCAGATTTTAGAGGATATGCTTCGTGCGTGCGTGATCGAGTTTGGAGGTTCGTGGGATCACTTCGCCACTGGTGGATTTTTCTTATAACAATAGCTATCAGTCCAGCATTCAGATGGCACCGTATGAGGCCCTATATCGTAGGAGGTGCAGGTCCCCAATGGGTTGGTTCAAACCGGGCGAGGCCAAGTTGCTAGGTACTGAGATGGTCCAGGATGCAATAGACAAGGTCAAGGTGATTCAGGATAGACTCTGTGCAGCCTAGTCCAGACAGAAGAGTTATGCAGACAAGAAGGTTCGTGATGTGGCATATATGGTTGGCAAGTGGATTCTACTTCGGTTCTCGCCCATGAAGAGCATAATGAGGTTTGGGAAGAAAGGGAAGCTGAGTCCGAGATTCATTGGCCCTTTTGAGATTTTGAGGCGTAGTTGGGGAGGTTGCTTATGAGTTGGCCTTACCTCCCAGCCTAGCCGGAGTTCACCCCGTATTTCATGTCTCCATGCTCCGGAGATACCATGGTGACCCGTCACACGTGTTGGATTTCACATCTGTTCAGCTAGACAAGGATCCGTCTTATGTTGAGGAGCCAGTAGCCATTCTAGACAGGCAAGTCAGAAAGCTAAGGTCAAAGAACATCGCTTCGGTAAAGGTTCAGTGGCGGGGCCAGCCGGTCGAGGAGGCGACTTGGGAGACCGAGCAGGATATGCGCAGCCAGTACCCTCATCTTTTCACTACTCCGGGTATGTTTTCTATGCTCGTTCGAGGACGAACGAATCTTTAAGTGTGGGAAGATGTAACGACCCGACCGGTCGTTTTAGAAAATTACGCCCCAATCCCTAATTTAACTGTTCCCCTAAGTTCATTTCTGCTATTGTGGGTTGCCGGGAGAGTCGGTTCTGAAAATTTGAGCATTTTGGGACACTTAGTCCCTAAATAAGAGCTTTGAAGCTAGAAAATAGCTCGTAGCCGGAACAATGTTAAGACGATCTCGGAACGGAAATCCGATGGTTCCATTAGCTCCGTTAGGTGATTTCGGGGTTGAGAGCGCGTTCGGAATGTATTTTGGAGGTCCGTAGCTCAATTAGGTTTGAAATGCCGAAGGTTGAAATTTTGACTAATCCGAACGATAGGTGAGATTTTGATCCGGGGGTCGGAATGGAATTCCGACAATTTCTGTAGCTTCGTTATGTGATTTTGGATATGTCCTCAAATTTTCAGGTCATTCGGAAGTCGTTTGGTCGGGTTTAAGATCGAATGTGTAATTCAGGAGAGTTTTAAGAAATTTAGGCTTGAATTCGATGTGAATTATGGGTTTTGATGTTGTTAGACGTGTTTTGAGTATTGGAACAAGTTCGAATAAGGTATTAGGATGTGTTGGTGTGGTTGGATAAGATCCCGGGGGCCTCGGGGTGGTTTCGGATGGTTAAACGGGAGAAAATCATAGAAATTGCAAGTTAGGGATTTCTGCCTCTGTTATTTACGCCCCTGCGGAAATGGAACCGCAGAGGCGAGCCCGCTGAAGCGGAAATTGGAGCGCGGAAGCGGACTGGAGCGTAGGGGCGGTCCTTGTCCGCATAAGCGGCATCGCGAGTGCGAGGATGGGGACCGCAGAAGCGGTCAGGAGACGAGTTGGGCAATCCCGCAGAAGCGGACAAGCCTCCACTTAGGCGAGTCCGCAGAAGCGGACTCGAGTCCGCAGAAGCGGACTGTTGTTCGTAGGAGCGGAGAGTTCCGCAGGAGCGGACCTTTGTCCGCGGGAGCGGCCTCGCGGAAACGGCTGTAGGCTCGCAGAAGCGGAATGGGCCAGCCAGGCCTGGGCTTCGCAGGAGCGACAAAATGTCGCGGAAGCGGATCCGCAGAAGCGGAATTTCGTCCGCAGAAGCGGAAATCGCAGAGAGTTAATTATATCAGAAGTTAGAAATTTCAGATAATCAATTATGGACTCCAATTATGATTGTTGTTGATAATATTATGCAAGTTTGTCATGAAAATGGAGGAATTTGGGGTAATTAATGGGGGTTTTCACCCTAGACCAAAACCTTTAGAAAACCTTTGATTTGAATGGGCAAACGGAGTCCGATTTCGATAAATTTTATATGCACGGACTCGTATTGAGATAAGGAACCCGAATATATAATTGTCGTGATTTTTCGATAAGCGTACCGAAAGTCGGGTTTTGGCAACTTGTGGGTTTTGGTGAATTTTGAGTTAATTTGATTGGGTAATGCCCAATTGGCCTATTTTGATGTGATTCTATTGATTTTTATCGGATTCTACACTTGTGGAGGCCGACATTCGCGGCAAGAGGATTATTTCTTAGCGGTTTTGTACCGGAATTGAGGTAAGTGGCTTGTCTAACTTCGTGTGGGGGACTTTCACCCCTAGGATATTATTGTGATACTTTAAATGCCTTGTACGCGAGGTGACGGCGTGTACATGCGCTGGTTGTTGAACACATACTTTACTCAAAATGTTCAATGAGTGATATTCCTGTTCTTAGTTGTTAAAATTCGATATTCCTACCCGGTAGTAGTTAGAAAAGCATGATTAGATAGAATCTAACTGTCTAGTTGCTTAATTGACTTACTTGAGTTTTCTTGGTAATCGCTGGCGCTGTTCATCGGTGAAGTTATCATTAAGCATATTATACTTCTCTCTGTGTATCCCCTTACTTGCTGTGGTTATGGACTACGGGTTCGATTCCCGAGATCCTGAGATTATTGAAATGTGGACTACGGGTTCGATTCCCGAGATCCTGAGATTATTGAAATGTGGACTACGGGTTCGATTCCCGAGATCCTGAGATTATTGAAATGTGGACTACGGGTTCGATTCCCGAGATCCTGAGATTATTGAAATATGGACTACGGGTTCGATTCCCGAGATCCCGAGATTATTGAAATGTGGACTACGGGTTCGATTCCCGAGATCCCGAGATTATTGAAATGTGGACTACGAGTTCGATTCCCGAGATCCTGAATTATTGGTAGGGACTACGGGTTCGATTCCCGAGATCCTGACTTATTGGTAGGGACTGCGGGTTCGATTCCCGGAGATCCTGAGTTATTGAGATATTATCGAGACATGGGCTGCGGGTTCGATTCCCGGAGACCCAGAGGTACTGAGAATGGGACTGTGGGTTCAATTCCCACAGATCCTAGATTCGTTTATTTGAGTTGGTTATTTGTTGTTAGCTTGATTGTAGACAGTTGCAGTAATCATCATAATGTTGTTATTTCGGAATTTATTATCATTTAAACTGTTTATTTTGTTATCATCATTATATTATTGTTTTCTCAGTAGGGCCCTCACCTACCTCGTCACTACTCCATCGAGGTTAGGCTTGGCACTTACTGAGTACCGCCGTGGTGTACTCATGCTACTCTTCTGCACACTTTTGTTGTGCAGATCCAGGTACATCAGGATAGGCTCGTACTAGGTGATTTCGCAGCTTTTTGGGAGACCTCGAGGTATGATCCGCTACGTCCGCGGATCCGGAGGCTTTCCTTCTATTCTGATAGTATTAGTTGACATTTTCCTTCATTTCGTTGTTAGATACTCTTTACACATAGAGCCACAGTTGTATTTTCTCTTTTAGTCTGTGTTACCGTGGGGTTCCGGATCTTGGTAGTGTTTTATTCATTGTGTGATGGATGTATGTGCCAAGCGGCACGAATTACATATCTTTTATGCTATTTTTACGCTGTTTCTTATTTAAGTATTTATAACTTGTATATTCCGCAACGTGTTAGGCTTACCTAGTCGTGGGGACTGGGTGCCATCACGACATGTTCACAATTGGTGAACTAGGGTCGTGACATATATGTATATATAATTATGTATTAAATTTTTCATATACGATTCCTTTGTATCAAATATATTTTTTGGTAATCTTTAGGCCATTGTTTAATCCAGTTAGTGGCATCCTTTTAGAAGTTAAGTCCATTAGTTTTAAAAATGATTATTTAATTAGATAAAAAATGGTTAGTTTATTTTGATATATATATTTTTATGCTATTTGTCATTTCAGGCTTTAGTAATGTATATTTAAAATACGGCTTGAAACGAGGTTTAATTAATAAAAGTTTGCACTTACAAATATTTGTTTAATTAGGATGATTTTTCTGTACATTTAGAGATAAGTCAAATAATGTATATAGTCATTGTAGATTTATTTATTTTTAAGACAAGCTTCAATATAATGTTAGGGGATCTTCCTAGGTATACATGTGTTAAAAATGCTTAGACTTCGGGACATACCGTTTAGCGAATTTTACGGCATTCCTAAAATAACAATGCGCTAGCATTTTTAGGCCCGTATTTAATAATAATACCTCCCTAAACTCGGGTACACATTTATGTGACCCCAATCCAAATCCCAATGAAGTCGGAATACATCAAAAATTACGGACACATTTATGTGACGAAATTCGAGATATATTCTCACAACGTTATAATTTTCTTCTAACAATAAAAACGGTTCGGAGTGGTAATTTGCATTAGTTCTTATTTGATAAAATCAGATAATCAAGCCAAATATAACAGTTGAGCGACCGTGCTAGAACCACGGAACTCGGGAATGCCTAACACCTTCTCCCGGGTTAACAGAATTCCTTATCCGGATTTCTGGTACGCAGACTGTTAAATAGAGTCAAAACCTTTCCTCAATTCAGGATTCAACCGGTGACTTGGGACACCATAAATCTCCCAAGTGGCGACTCCGATTCTATCAATAAATGAATCCTGTTTTGATTGTCCTTTAATTGGAAAAACTCTCTTTTTATCCATCGCGCCCTCGCGGGCCTGCGCCAAAAGGAGGTGTGACAATGAACACCACCACAAGGTCCTCCATTTCCCCAGCAAAACCCGCCGGAAAAATCACTACCACGCGCCCTCACAAGCCGGTCAGAGAAAAAAAAAATCGGCGAGATATGTACACGCGTCGGGCGTGTGAGATAGCTTCCACCAATTTTTCGACGAACTTCCTCCAAGAAATGTCACTCGCACCTCAATTCCGAGTTGACTAGTGCTATCCCTAACAAATTCCGATAACTATGGAATTTTCTGGCGAGCTATAGTGTTTTCGGCCAGATTTTGAAGAAAGTTTCGTTTGAACAGTATAATCATCTTGCTTTTCCGAGACTACCCATCAAGTTTACATCAGATTCCCATGACTTTTTTATTTTTCGGTGAACTATAGTGTTTTCGGTGAACTGTAACAATTAAACAGTAATTTCCAAATAATTTTCTGACCTTTTCTGGCGTGAGCATTATAATGTCATTCTTAGACTCCCAATTCGTTGGATTGAATGCATTAAATCCAATCCAGATGTTTTTTTACCGGATTATATTGAGTTCCTTCAGTGCAAAGCACGTAAACGCACATCTTCTGGATTAGACTCCGTTGTCCAACAAATAGTAGCATGAATAGTGTCTCCCAATCTTCACCTTCTGAGTCTTGGGTCATATATTCAGGTGCATCTGATCATATTTTTGGTAACATATCTCTTTTCTCTAGTATCTTATGTTCTCAATCTCTTCCAACAGTCACAATGTCCAATGGGTCTCAAGTCATGGCAATTGCAATAGGTCAATCAACTCCACTTCATTCCTTACCTTTAGACTTAGTTCTTTATGCTCCTGGAAGTACTTTTAATCTCATAGCCATTAGTCACTTAGCCAAATCACTTAAATCTGTTGTTTTATTTCTTGAGGACCTTGTTTTTATATAGGAACACAGTACAAGGCGGATCATTGGTACCAGACGTGAATCAAATGGACTTTATTACCTTATCCTTGCAAAGTCACATGTACTAGCATCTTGTCTTCCTCCAATAACTTCTCCCATTACTGATTCACCAGATTGTTACATAAACGGTTAGGACATCCCAGTTTGTCAAAACTTCAGAAAATGGTATTTGGTTTATCTCACTTGTCCACTATAGAGTGTGATTCGTGTCAGATCGGTAAGTATATACGCTCCCATTTCATGCAGCATCTTGATAATCGATCAGAGTCACCTTTTTCTTTAGTATTCAGATGTTTGGGGTCATAGTCGGGTTAGTTCTATCTTAGGATTCCGCTACTTTGTCAGTTTCATTGATGATTATTCCAGGTGCACTTGGATATTTTTGATGAAAAATCGATCTGAGTTGTTTTCTATTTTCCAGATCTTCCACGTTGATATTCAAAATCAATTTGGGGTTTCTATCAGTACATTTCGTAGTGATAATGCACTAGAGTATTTGTCTTCCCCATTTCTGTAGTGTATGAACTCCCATGGGAATATTCATCAAACATCTCATTCGTACACATCCCAACAAAATGGGGTAGCTGAAAGAAAGAATATACATCTTATTGAAACTACTCGTACCCTACTCATACAATCTCATATTCCGCTGCATTTTTTGGGGGATACAGTTCTTACATCTTGTTATCTTATTAATCGTATGCCATATTCAGCTATCCAAATTCAAGTTCCACTCTCTGTCTTGTTTCCCCACTCATCTTTGTTCTTTCTTCCACCCCGTGTATTTGGGAGTACATGCTTTGTTCATGACCTTACTCCAGGAAAAAATAAGTTAGCTCCTCGTGCTCTTAAGTGCATATTTCTGGGTTACTCAAGAATGCAAAAGGGATATCGATGTTATTCTTCTCACCTACAACAATTTCTTATGTCTGTTGATGTTACCTTCTTTGAAACCCAATCATACTTCGCAGGTCCACTTAATCACTTAGATATTTCTGAGGTGTTACCTGTTCTTTCTTTTGGAGATTCAGTCCCTATCTCCCATTCATCTTCCTCAATAGCTCCACTGCCTACAGTTCCAGTTGCAGCTCCAACACCTATAGTTCTAGTATCACCACCGAGTCTAGTGTCACCACCGAGTCCAGTGCCACCACCTAGTCCAGTTCCACCAACCATAGATCTAGTGCTACCACCTAGTCTAGGTCAACCTTCTACAGCTACACCACTCCTGACTTATCATCGTCGTCCGCCCCCAGCATCAGGCCCAGCCGATTCACGTCCTGCACCTGACCCTACTAATACTGCGGACTTGTCTCCTCTTAATCAACCGATTGCACTACGAAAAGGTATACGGTCCACAATTAATCCTAATCATCATTATATAGGTATAAGCTACCATTGACTCTCATCATCCCATTGTGCATTTGTGTCATCTTTGTCTTCTGTTTCCATCTCTAAGTCTACAAGTGAAGCACTGTCTCATCCTGGATGGCGACAGGCTATGATTGATGAGATGTCTGCATTACATACGATTTGTACTTGGTAGCTTGTTCCTTTTCCTTCAGGTAAATCGATGGTGGTTGTCGTTGAGTGTATGCAGTCAAATTTGGTCTAGATGACTAGGTTGATCGACTTAAGGCTCGCCTTGTTGCCAATGATATACTAAGATATTTGGACACGATTATAGTGATACTTTCTCTCTCGTGGCTAAAGTTACATTAGTCCGCCTTTTTTTATCCATGATTGTTGTTCGCCATTGACCACTCTATCCGTTGGACGTTAAGAATGCTTTTCTTCACGGTGATCTTGAGGATGAGGTTTATATGGAGCAACCACCTAGTTTTGTTGCTCAGGGAGAGTCTAGTGGACTTGTATGTCGGTTGAGCCGATCCCTCTATGGTCTAAAGTAGTCTCCTCGAGCCTGGTTTGATAAGTTCAGCACGGTTATTTAGGAGTTTGGCATGACTCTTAGTAAAGCTGATCACTCTCTATTTTATCGATATTATGCTTCAAATCTCTGTATTTATCTGGTCGTTTATATTGACGATATTGTTATTACCGGCAATGATCAGGATGGTATTAGTAATTTGAAACAACATCTCTTTCAGCACTTTCAAACTAAGGATATGGGCAAATTAAAGTATTTTTTGGGTATTGAGGTCACTCAGTCTAGCTCAGGTATTGTGATCTCACAACGGAAGTATGCCTTAAATATTCCTGAGGAGAAAGGAGTGACAAGTTGTAGATATGTTGACACTCCGATGGATCCGAATTCTAAACTTTTGCCAAGACATGGGGAGCCTCTTAGCGACCCTGCAAGATATAGGCGGTTGGTTGGTACATTAAATTACCTCACAGTGATTAGGCGTAACACTTCATTTACTGTGAGTGTTGTGAGTCAGTTTATGGATTCTCCATGTGATAGTCATTGAGATGCAGGTGTCTGTATTCTTCGGTATATAAAATCAGCTCCAAACAAAGGCTTATCGTTTGAAGATCGAGGTAATGAGCAGATCGTTGGATACTCGGATGCTGATTGAGCAGGATCACTTTCTGATAGACGTTCTACATCGGGATATCGTATCTTAGTAGGAGGAAATTTGGTGTCTTGAAAGAGCAAGAAACAGAATATAGTTGCTCGGTATAGTGTAGAAGCAGAATATCGAGCAATGGCTATTGCCACATGTGAGCTAATTTGGATCAAACAATTGCTCAAGGAGTTGAAATTTGGTGAGATCACTGAGATGAGACTTGTGTGTGATAATCAAGCTGCTCTTCATATTGCGGCAAATCTAGTGTTCCATGAGAGAATTAAACACATCGAGACTGACTGTCAGTTTGTTATAGAAAAGATACCCTGAGAGAATATTATTACAAAATTTGTGAAGTCGAATGATCAGCTTGTTGATATTTTTACCAAGTCCCTTACTCGTCCTCGTATTAGCTATATATGTAACGAGCTCGGTACATATGATTCATACGCACCAGCTTGAGGGAGAGTGTTAATTTCATTGTATAAATAGTAGTAAATAACCCTAATCTCATATGTATTAGGAGTAAGACATGTATTGCATATATATGGCTCATTGTAGCATTGTCAATTAATCAATAATACTTTCTCCCGTGCATTCTCAGAGCTTTGATAGATGAGAATCACCCAATATTTTTTTGCCTCAGCTGGGAATCACCTAGCTTGCGCGCATCTTGACATAGTCACTCCTTTGGGTGTGTTATGATAGGTGTTTCTCCGAACTTTCCTACTATATTTGATTTTCATATTCCTTAAAGGAATGACAACATATTTACCATAATTGATTTTACCTTTTACAAAAGATTTTTTTTATATATTTGGCTAGTCTTTTTTTATTGAAGAAAAATATTTTGAGTATCCTTCATTTTCATTGAGTAGCATCCACAATGTAGCCCAAAGAAGTTTGAGAGTTTTGCTTATAAGGAGAATTTGTGAGACGGGTGTGAGCTGCTACTTGTGTGTGCCTCTTTATAAGGTTGTTTTCTCAATATTATTTGTATTCTCTTTTATATAGCATATTAGTCATCTTCGCTCGTTAATGTAAGGTAATTGACCGGACTATATTGAATAGTTGAGTCTCTTTTGGTATTCTTTTTTTGATGTCTCATTAATTATTGTTGAAGGTATACTTTGTTAGCTTTCGAATGACTCTTTTATTATTTCGACCCCAACGCGTTATTCGAGCGGGGCTTATATTTAACTAGTTTAGGAAAGTTTTATCTCGCGTAAAGGCGACGAAGAGATAAGAAAGTAATCATTTATATAATCAACAAAATATTCAATTTATTTTTCCAAAATTAACTTATGTACGTAACCCTAAAAAGTCGTTTACTCCTCACGTTAAATTATATAATTAAGGATAGTTTAGTCATTCTAATTATGTTTACCTAGAATTTAATATTTTCTTAATGAGTGTGACCAAGACAAATTAATTATTTATTATTGATCGGAGGGAGAGTGTAATAAGATATTCTTTACATTCTTTGCTCAATAAAAAGTAATATATCCGTGCTATAATTAATTCATGGAGATTCTTGTTTGCATGAGTGGAGAAGTAAATAGAGAAAATCAAAAGCATGTGCTTTTGCATTTTAAACCATATGATAAAGTATTAAAATGTGGATACACAAGTGGCATTGACTAAGTTTAAGTCATCACTTTCGCAATAATAGCACAGAAATATTACAAATTAAAAGAGTAATTTAATTGAAGATACTACCATCCACTTGATAAAACTTTCAATCGCTTTATCTACAAACCGCCATATTCATTTTCATGTTTAGCTAGTGAGGATTAGAAAGTTCTAGCAATTTAAACGAATATATTCTTTGCTTTGTAAAAAAAAAAAGGACTATTTGTAAGTCAATATTCTTATGCCCTTTATACTTGTCATCTTTTCCAATAATACATATTTTAAAGAAATAAATCTCCAATTGCCACAGGGAATGAATATATAAAAACTCCCATTCACTGAAAAAATGTTTAGATTTAAAAATCTGATAATCCATGAATATTATAGACTTATATGACTCCATAAAGAATTATTAAGTCGTGTAATAGGCGACCAATGCACGCAACCTATGAAACTTTTTAAATTCACAAATAGTTAATTTTATTAGAGTGAGAAAGAAAAGAATTCTTTAAAAAAATTGCAAATCAATACAAAATAATTTGCATTGGGACAAGTTTTTTTCTTTTAAATTTTGGAGTGTGAGCTAGTGACAATGATACATGTAAAAAAACCAACATGGGTTGTGGTAGTGGTAAATATTCTTTCATTCTTAACCAGAAATATCAGATTCGGGTCTCGGGTTTGAGTCATGCGTATGCACTAGTGAAGCCACATGGTCATAATTGATCACTCTTCATCGAAAAGTTTCACTTTGTACTTAGGTAAAATATTACGTTTTAGAAGTATACAACACATATTAAACCCCTTTTATTGAGATTTTTTTTTGTTCTTTTAAATTTGAACACCGTACCCTTGGTGAAATTCATTGTTTCACCATTGTGTGCATAGAGTCATTTTTCTTAAAGATCGCTTTATCCAAATATAAAACTTTTCGACACAAATCTAAATTTAATTGGATCCCAAAAATACCGAATACCAGAGTAGCAAAAAAAGTGGAGGAGGGGGGCAATGAGTGACAATGAACATGTAAAAGACAGGGAGTAGACAAACACAATTGAACATGAGTTGGAATTCCACCAATGACAGAGTCTATAAACCCTACAAAAACCAAAGTCAAATCCCATAATGTCAAATGGGACATATTCTCATCATTTTATTACGAAATAAATAATATTAGGCTCAGACCTTGTTACTTGTGAGAATATAGCTTCGCTTTCTTTTTATGGAATTATTGTTTTATCTTTAGTTTTTTTTTTTTTTATCTGAACCGCTTCTCCTTTTCAGGGAAATTCTATTCCCGCAATTTATGACCTTTCTTAAGAATATATTATCTCTTTGTTTTAAGTATTTATTAATGACGTGATAATGTTCTTGAAATGGAACATTAATAATGATATAAACAATTACGAAATTTGTTTTATAAGAAAGCTGTTTCAAAAAGTAAAACAACAGAATCTTGACTCATTAATTAGAACCAACATCAAATAATTATGAAATAGACACTTGACGGCTGTTGTTTTAGTTATTGCACCTAGCGATGATTACGAATTGTTACTCTTTAATATCTTGGGGAATGATTTTGCACATATGTCTTAATTAATTAGAGGTACTTATAATTAAGCACCTTTAATGTATCTGTAAACTAAAATTAAGTCATGTAATCAACTCATTATTGGAAAAAACATATGGAAGTTCATTAATTTTGAAGATCCTAATTGAAATATATAACTAAAAGATCAATTAATAATGAAGTTTTTTCTAGTAGTCTCAACTCCATATTGGCTAAATCTCATCAAGATTAAAAAAAAAACTAAAAATTGGAATTTAAAAAAAAAAAAAGTAAGTAAAAGGTCAAATCATTTTTGATAACCGACGATCATAAGATGTTACACTTTCTTCACCACATCTATTTCTACAATATCTAAATATGAATATTCACGAGAATATATATATATATTATTCACGAGAAGATATAATCGTACACAAATGAATATTGGGATTGAAATAATATGATGCATGTAAAAAATATAATTGTACACAAATGAATATTGGGATTGAAATAATATGATGCATGCAAAAAATACAAAGTTTGGTGTACCATAAATCAGACGACAAAATAAAATTATACTAAACTAAGCATAATAGTTTATAATGGTTTGGTCAATTGATCTACATATGATAAGCTAATGTAAAAGAATAAAAACTATCGAGAGAAAAAATCCCCCCCCCCCATAAACAAAATTCTTTAATGAATACATTGTGGATATTTTTTTGTGCTCTTGTAAGAAGTAGAGATCCTTAATTTAAGATTTGCAGAATGATAAGACATATTAAGAAAATTTAATCTTTTTACAAATCTTTTTCCATTATTTCAAGAAAGAAATCCTACTAAATTAAAAATTCAGGACAAAATCATAACAATAACTTCCTTCCTGTGATGATAAATCATGATAATATCACATCTTATTTTTTGGTGAGAATTTAATTACGACCATTAAAATATGAAATGACCAAGTATTTGTGATGGGCACTAGATTACAAGTTCTCATGTTCGAGTTATGAGTACTATAAAAGAAATTCAATTAGGTAGTACTTTAATTCTTTTTTTAATTGGTCTTATCAGCACAAATTCGAATTAATTAGTGGATGCCCAATGCAAATAATACAGGTGGAAAACCAAATAAAAATAAATTAGTAGGTTGAAATTTGTTATATTTCTCTCTTTTTCTCTAATGATTTCTATATTTATTTTTAAAATGATTGTCACATCTATTATGAAGTTGCGGGTACCCGACCTCTAGCGCATAATATAACAGTTCAAAAAATAATCCTCCCATCTCTTCAAATTAAAGAGAAAAGAATTATATGTGCTTCGATTTTGGGTAAAGATAAATCGAATTAATTAATACTATTACGGTTGATTTACAAGTAACAACAAGGATATTGCAGAGGTTTATGTGCTTGAATTTTGGTAGCAAAATGAGATAGTGCTTATATATCGACAAGAATCTTAACGAGATTTCCTCAAAGTATGAATCTTTGTCTTGTAGCCATGTATATTACCAATGTGGTCCTTTTTAGATAGTACCTAACAATCTTGTTTTTTCATGTATATCAAAATAAAATTCTTTAAAATGCACACGTGTAGATTATTGCCATTAAGTTTGTGTGAGATAGATTGTGACATCCTCAAGGGTCATCACCTGTTTTCCTTATTTGTTCCGTGCTTTCGAGGCTTTGAAAATCTTATTTTTATATTGCATTGATTTGCATGCGTAGTCCGAGCGTGTAGCCGGAATTTTTTTATGTTGGAATATGTGAATTCTGTGATAAATTTGAAGAATTTTGATATTAATATGATAATAGTTGACTTTGGTCAATATTTTTGGTAAACGGACCCGAACTCGAGATCGGACTATCCCGGAAGGTCCATGGAGAAATATGGGACTCGGGCATGTACCCGAAGTCGAAATTCGAGATCTAGAACTTGAGTAAAAGAATTTTTATGTTAAATTATTTTTCTGAAATTATTAAGGAAAATGAAAATGAAAATTGATTAAAAGACTATGGTATTGGGCTCGTATTTTGGTTACGACGCCCGGTACAAGTCTTATATATTGTTTAAGCGCTTCCTGTAAAGTTTGGTCGAAATCGGACGTCGTTTGACGTATTTTGGACTATGAGGTTCAAGTTTGAAAGTTTATGAAGTTAAAAAGAAAATCATGAGTTGTGAGACTTGAATCTATGAAAATGATGTTATTTTGGCGATTTGATCGTGCGAGCAAGTTCGTATGATATTTTTGAGGGTGTGCATGTTTGGTGTGGAGCCCCGAGGGCTCGGGTAAATTTTGGATAGGCATCAGATTGCATTTCTCCTGTTTTTGAAAATCTGGTATGCTGGTTGCTGCAACTTTCGCAAATGCGAAGACTGGGATCACAATTACGGAGTCGCGAATGCGAACAATGTATCGCAATTGCGAAGGAGGGGTGTTTGGCATGGGATCGCAAATGCGATCTTTTTGTCGCAAATGCGAAGGGTGAATTTTCGCAAATGCGACCCCCTTCATTGCAAATGCGAACACCCCCAGATTGTCCTAAGTTCGCAAATGCGAACTCAAATCTTGCAATACCCATAGTAGCAAGCCTGGGTTCGCAATTCCCATAACCACGGACCAGCAAATTTTATACTTAGGCGAATTTTAATCACTTTTCACCATTCTTTGAAAACCCAAAACCACATAGGCGATTTTTCAAGAGCAACTTTATCACAAATCACTTGTAAGTCCGGTTTCACTCAATTCTTTTAACATCATTAAACATGTTTCCATTTGAAATCAATGATTTTCATGGGTGAAATTGGTGTTTTTGGGTAGAACCTAGGTTTTCTATAAATTGGGGAGTTGGACCTCGATTTGAGGTCCAATTTTAAAACAAATTATATATTTGAACTCGTGAGTGAATGGATAATCGGATTTTGGTTCGAACCCCGAGTTTCGAACACGTGGGCCCGGGGGCATTTTGGGAATTTTTGAGTAAAATTTTGAGAAAACTATTTTCATGCATTCAAACCAATTCATATGGTGTTATTAAAGTAATTGAACAAATTATGATTAGATTCAAACGAGTTGGAGGTTGAATTACGAGGTAAAGCAATAGTTGAAGGTTTAGCGGACTTCAAGGCTTCGAGGTAAGTGTTTGATCTATCCTAGCTTGAGGGAATATGATTAGAGTATAATAAATTGCTATTTGCTAAATGATCGAGTGCGGTGTATAGGCATCGTGACGAGTGTCTATACACCGGAGTCTAGCATGACCGTGAGTCATTGTTGGTACATGTTGTGAACTAATGTAGAACTCTACTAAGCTAAATTATGAATTGCTACAAATGTGAAGAGTTCAAGAATAAATTGTAAAATATTAATATTTTGGAGCGTTGGCTCGAATGATAAATATTAATGAAGTAATGTTGAAAGTATTGAAAGGAATTATGATTAATCCCTTGCCGGGATGGTTAAATTACCGAACCCTTGTCGGGTTGTGAAAGTTATTGTTATTGCTCCCTTGCGGGGACCTTATTATTGCTGTTGTTACTCACTTGCCGGGATGGTACTTATTTTTTATTTTATTCTTCTTGCCCGTTTGGTTGTGACTGCTTGTTTGGGTGAGGAAGAGTGATATTGCACGAAGGGTCATTCCGTGCCATTTTTAATTATATTCGCACGAATGGTCATTCCGTGCTATTGTTAATTATTTATGCACGAAGGAACATTTTGTGCCATTGTTGAATATATTCGCACGAAGGGTCATTCCGTGCCATGAATGAGAGTTATGTGAGGAAAAGCACGATGGGTGATGCCATGTACTTTTATATGATTGTTTGGGTGAGGATGAGAGTAAAAGCACGAAGGGTGATGTCGTGCATTTTTATATGATTGTTTGGGTGAGAATGAGAGTAAAAGCACGAAGGTTGATGCCGTGCAACTATTAAACTTCTTATTTTGTGATAATTATTGTTGCGCTCTGTTTCTATTACATTGATGAATTGTATATATATATATATATATATATATATATATATTTCTGTTGTTTTGTGGTATATACGTATATAGAACTGCACAGGTTTATGTGAGTGTCTGGTCCTAGCCGTGTCACTACTTCGCCGCGATAGGCCGGGCACTTACCAGCACATGGGATCAGTTGTGCTGATACTACACTTCCGTGCATTTTTTCACAGGGCCAGGTTTTGAGCAGCAACAATAGCAGTAGTTCGATAGCAGGATTTCATTTCCACGAGACTGAGGTAGCTTGCAGGCGACCGCAGGCCCGGCGTCTCTTCTTATGTTTTTCACTTATACTGTAGTCTCATTGTTTCGAGACAAAACAGTTGTTATATTTCTTTCAGACCATTATATGTAGTTATTCTTAATGGTTCGTGAGTTTGTGACTCCACATCTTGGGTAGAGGCTGTTGTTGAGCAGTTTACATTTATTTAAGACTCATAAAATTAGACTTCCACATCTATTATTTTTATTACTATTCATGCTAGTAAATTGACAACATGATGGTTTGCTTATGAAAATGGTGAGTAAATTGGCTTGCCTAGCTATCACGAATAGGCGTCATCACGATTCCGATGGTGGAAAATCCGGATCGTGACATGGAGTATGCCAAAATTATTCTTTGCCTATCAATGGTATTAGCAGGATTAATTAATTATCTCAAACCATATTTGTTAGTTAAATTTCCATGTTAGTGCTCTTTAAGTGAACGAGGTAGCAAAAATTAACGAGTATAATTTTTTTATTAAGCACAACATCAATATGTTTATTTGAACAATTATCCTCAAACTGAATCTTATCTAAATTGCGAGAATAACTTACTAAGTCATATCATAACGGGTCATTCTCCAAATTGGATGGGGTTCAAAGTAACCATTGGGTTGTTCACTTAAATTGGTTTGTGAAGGGCGTGTGGATCCTATATCTATGAGTGTTCGGACTATATTAATTTTGATTAATCGTTATAGTTTTGAGAGTTACATGTGCCATGACAAACTAGTATTTAACAATAGTCAAAGACTATCGTACAAATTTTCAAGTTAGAATAAAATATTTATGAATCTCTCATAAATCTTGAACCTCCTTATTTATTACTCTAGAGACATTCTTTGTGTAATGAAGAGAGAAATGTCAATAATAACAAACACAAAGACACACATAAATATATCTATATATACGCACACATATTTTTGGTTTACAAAGTGCAATTTATCTTTATCAATAATGAACATATCTTCTACAAAATTTTGTCCTAACAATTGGATGCATGTGAGGTGGTCGTAATATTGGGGCCTAGTTATGTTATCAATTATCATCAGTAGTGATATAATGAAGTTCCACTATATTCACAAAAATGTTGTTTAACCTTCTGACTTTAAGGTTTGCACGCTTGTCGATTACTTCAATCAGAAACTAGGATCATAATTATGACCTTATATGTTACTATAATTTAATGATACAACACATGAATATTTAACTTTGTTTACAATGAATACTATTAGGTTAATTGTATATAACCTCAACGAAAGCATGATGAAATAATAAAATTGATCAGCAAATTTAATAAGCATATTCAAAATGTTCACTAATATTTTGAGCAAGTAAAAGGTAGTATATATAACCTGTAATTGGGACCCTTAGACAAAATATTGAAGATTCGCAAAATCAGAAGAATGCTTTCCACTCGAAAATGACATTCAATTATCATCAACTCTTTGACTCGTAAGTAACATCTTGCATGCTTTGTGCTAATCCCATAAATTGTGACACTGACTACTATAGATATATATGTTAAAACCAAATGGTCATCACAATCAACGTAGCAAACGTCACACCAAAAAGGTAATCCGATGACTATTGGATCCTTAATTATTTAGGGTTTTCTGTTAATTGTGTTCAATGTAAAGGCGAAAACTCCTTACTTGTTAATATTATCCGAGAAAAACTGATAAACATAATCTCTACCGTCATCTTCAATATTACAAATTTAATTACCAAATGATAAAAGATCTTTTGGCCTTTTCAATTATAGTAGAAATGACATCAAGGTATCTACTTTAAAGCAGCGCCGGAGACAGGATCTTCACGCAGGGGTTCAAATTTTTTTACACTTTTGGATTGTGTTAAGGGTGTTTAAAACTTAATATATAAAGGTAAAAAATAGATTTTGCCTTATGTACACAGTGTAATTTTTCGGCGAAGAGCGTTCGAGTGAACACCGTTGCGCCTTAAGCACCGTTGCGCCCTCCTAAATCCGCCCATGCTTTAAAGGGCTGCTAGGAACGAGTAAGTGCATCCTAAATTTTAATTTTTCTGTTCGATTTTTTAGGACAAAAAATTTCTCAATTATCCTGAAATTAAATTTTTTAGCTTAAAAATTTCGAACAAAATAAGCATTTACTAATTTCTAAATAACAGATAATAACTATATGTGCACTTGCCCCTCAATTATACGTATCAATTATCTATAGAGATCTCTTTTTAAGGGACATATTCTTTTCCAATTTAGCTTTTTCTTTTTTCTTCTTTACTACTAAAGGCAAAACAAAATAGGACCCAAAACAAACCTACCTTTGATAGAGAAAAAGCTTGACGAGACCATTTTCTCTAAAGCCAAAGATGTTCCAAAGGCAAAGATAAATGACACAAAGCCATCTCTTTTGGACTTATGAGTCATTCTTTTTACTGCTCTCTTTTTTCATCAATTTGAAACCCTCTTTTAGTCAAAGGACAATAATCATCTATCTCCCTTTAGTTTAATTTTAGTACCATTCAAATTCTAAGTGTTTAAGGTTATTACTATGATGATTTTGTTCTTCCTTGTACAATATCAATTCAATTTTTATTTTTTTATGTTCTAATTTGATTTATTATAGTAATTTTTTATTGACAAAAGATTTATTATAATTAGAATCTGATTCTCTTTATTAACCGCGTTACACTTTTATACCTTTTGTCTTTCTTTCTTTATTATCCGTTGAGAGCATTTTTAAATACAAGGCAAAACTTTGGGTGGCCATGGACATATGGTTATCACTTTACCTTATCTTATCTTATCTTTTTTTTTTTTTTCCATTTTTTTTAACAATGAAGCTTTTTCACATTTCTTTTTTAGATACTAAAGATGTTTAATTTCCTGGAAATGATCTGTTATGCGATGAATAAATACTTTGGTAAACTGTTGACGCATCCGACGATCTCATACACACTAAAACCAAAGATTAACATGATTATCTATAAACTGATGAAAGGTCCCATACACTTTTAATTTGAGACGGAGGCGGACTCACGAGTTAAAGGTTATGGATGCACTCTTGCATTCAATCAAAATCTGCTTTGTATATAAGATTATATAGTGCTACATTACTAAATATATATGATGACAAACTATAATTACTTATTCTAGTCGATTATTACACTTTAATTTACTGCACTTTAGTTGAATTTGCGCTTTAATTGCTAGTGTTTTGCACTAATTATGTGTTTTATGCCTTGTAGGTGTGATTCCGAGTTATATAGATGTAACAGAATGAATTTAAGTAATTTGAATCTTTGAAATCTGAGTAAAAGCTCAAGGAATTAAGCTGGGATCGTGTTCGGGGGTCAAATTTGATAGTTGAGAGAACAAACGAAGACTCGATGATACATATTGCGCAATATCTAGTAAAATGAATAAAATTTTCTTCTTTAAACTTCATTTGGGCTATAAAATATATGGTTGGACAGCTAATTCAAAGGGCTACAACTTTCATATTTTACATTTTTACAAATTCTGAACAGAACATGGTGAAAAACGCGGTCGAAATCGCGACTGCGAAACTGACCGCAGCAGAAAATCAGAGAGCTTGTCTAGCCGCGGTCCTCCCGTGTTTTGGCCGCGTCCGCGCTGCTCCAGGCTTAAAAAGGAAGTCCTATTTCATCCGGGACAAGGTTATTTCGGCCATACATTATTCCAACTTGTATAAAAGGAGTCCTAAACCTATTTTGAAGAAGTTGGGACATATTTTGGACATAAATTAGACCTAAGGAGGGGGAGACACTACTTTAGGGTTAGACAACACTCTTGGAGGCAAGAACACGCGAGGAGCAAGACGGGAAATTCTTCTATGAATTTTTCCTTCCTCTTCCTATTTCTCATTGTTGGTTATGACTTTTAGTATTATAGTTGTACATACCATTATGAATAGCTAATTTGTTATCTAGAGTTTTGATAGAACCTTTTGTAGGATAAATTCTTGTTATGTTTTTATATAATTGAGTCATAACTTTTATCTATTTGTTCAACTACGTTTATATTGTGGTTGGTTGAAGAGCTCTCAATTAGTTGTGCTTATTTAGAATGCGTAACTCGGGAGAGAGTGCATATTTAGGTAATTGTTGAACAACACCACTCCCAAAGTATATGAGGGGTCAATAACCGAGGGTTTAAAGGCGGGATTAGGGATAACGAAGCCTTGGGTGCGATTTGAAGTGAGCTGTATTAAAAGCCAGCTAGCGTAGCTCGGGAGAGTGCGTCTAGTAAATTATCGTAATTACTCAGGAGAGATTTACAGTAATAAGAGTGCTCATGATCGGTAGAGAATAGTGAGGCAAAATTATAGAAGACATAGCGGGAAGGATTACGACAATTGGGAAAATCATAAGTCTAGACCTCCTTAATCTGTTCTCTAACCCTCAGTATCGTTAGTTGTTAATTTACTATTTTAATTTGTTAGTTAACTAGTTAAACACAAGAATCTTAATATCTATAAGTTAGAAATTGTTCAAGCTTGTCTTCTGATAGTGAACAACTGTAGCTAAACCTTAGTTCAAGCTTGTCTTCTCATAGTGAACAACTGTAGCTAAACCTTAGTTCTCTGTGCAATGACCGCATCATACTTTTTTTAAGGCATAATTAGGCGTAATCAATATACATACAAAAGAAAATTGCCAAAATTTTTGGGTGCCCGTGACTCCTTTAATATTTGAGAAACATTTTTCTCTCTCATCTCCCTATTTTCCATTTTGTTAGAGACAGAGTTTGTATAATTTGAAACCGTTTGTTTAAATAACATACACATGGTTTTGATATAAATTCCTCACTATTTATAAGAAAATTTGAATATATGTTTAATTTTTTGTAGAAGGATCTTGGCTTGGTATAACCACGGAATTTTTTAAAATATGAAACTACCATTACAAAATTTAAATCATATCAGATTTGATATATAAGGTTGATATATAAGGTCAAATAGTATGATATTGTACAGATTTGTCTTGTAGCACTAACTTGTTTCTTAAATTTTGGATGGTAAAACCCACAAAACACAAAAGGTAAATACCATGGACTTAGCCGACGAGGGGACCAATAAAACAATACTACATGCATGTACAAATATGAAAATTGAATTCCTTGTATTTTTCTTTTTTATTACTCATTTGAAAAGAAAAAAGGTTATTTTAACACCCTCTTTAACCTATGCAAGTGGATGTTTCTCAAGTCGCAATCTCTGATCAAAGTAATGATACATGCAATAATTGAATCTTTAATTTGGTTTTAGTTATATAGCTTCTTCTTCTTTCTCTGACTTTAGGCAGTACTGTAGTACTGAATGTCATGAAATGGTGGATACACATCACTCTTTGGAATCTTCTATGATGAAACCTAAGCTAAATGAATACAAATGAATACTTCTAAAGATAAAACAATTCTCGAATATGTCATGTCTATACCGTCATATACAGACATTATATGCCCCTCTTTGGTAACTGTCTCAAACCATCCTCTATCATTCCAACTGATTTGACTCACGGACATGATAACTTAGGGATTATAAATAATTCTTATACTATCAGAAATTTTATTTTTTAAGTTATAAATTGTGCTTATTATGAAAAATTCATATAATTGTACCTTTCAAGTAACTTACTAGTATAAATATTTGTATTTTTTTTAATCATTTAAAGGAGAAGCCTTGAATCAACGGTAAAATTATCTTCTCATATATATTGTTTTCGTATGACCTATAGATTATATGTTCGAGACAGTAAAATTGTCTTCGTATAACCTGTAGATTACAGGTTCAAGTCTTGGAATAACAATAAAATTGTCTTTGTGTGTCCACAGATCACAAGTTCAAGCCATGAAATCATCCAATATTCCGATAATGTTTGTGTTAGGTTAGTTGTCTACATTACACACTTTAGAAAGTGACCCTTCTCCGAACGCTATGTCAATACGGAATACTTGCTCGTGTTACGTTTAGAAGTTGAACTCTTATCATAAGTTCTACTTAATGCGACTACAACATATTGGTTTGATTATATATCTATTTTATTTTGTTGTATATAACTCATGATTGAAGTATGATACTCGCAGTACGAGAAAGATGTACAATACTACCGTTAGTAATATTTAGTCCACATTTGTGATCAATGGTGTAACCTAAAAAATTATATATATATGAGATGAAGGAAATGACATTTACATGGGGCAAGAAGGGCAACATGTATGAAGTGAATATTGAATATTAAAGATTTGTACGCTCTCATCACATAAATATAGGAAACATTGCATCTGCTTTAAGTCAGTTCTGGGATTGAATTGTACAAGAATTGATTATGGCATTGAAATATTGAAGGAAAAAAAGAGAGAGGCCAGGCTATATATGAAGCTTAAGATGATAATGTTGAATCTATTGGGACAGCAGCAGGTTGTTATCCTAGTTTTCATAATAAGGGCCAAAGACACAAGAAAATGACCTATCACAAGGACTAGATCTGCACATCAATTTGATGGACAGAGACACCTCAAAAGGGCACTCCTTGCCCCAGCACAATGAAATTAGTCTGCCTTTGCCTTGAGAGTTTTAAACTTAGAGTGGAGCCACTCTACTATTGTGTCTATATCTCCTACGGGTCCTTTAGGGGGTGGGTGATACAGGAACAACTTCTTCTTTTTTCTTTTAATAATGATGGTGTCCGAATAACTTGTATACTTGTTACTTTCCGTTTACGGGAAGCTGGGTACCGGGTGTATACTCGACGCACGGTGCCTCCTAGGAGACACTGGAATCGGCATTGATAAATATATCATGTAATTTTACTCTTAGAGAGAGAGGAATAAAAATAAAATCACCTAATATATCCTTTTTGGGAATTTGAATCGTGATCTTTTAAATTTTTTATTATACTTCATTGGTCGTCAAATCATATAACTAGGACACTTTTGGAACTACAACAATAACAAGAAGAAGCTCAGTTTGATTGGAAAAGATGTACGCAAACTTAATCTTATTATGAAAGTACTATGGAATAATAGATATGTTATTTTCGTTAAATCCTTAGTAGGAGAAAAGATGAAGAAAGTAGTGACAACAAATAAAAATAACAACATGACAAAATAAGAAAGAATAGCCAAGAAAATAGATAAACTCTAGACACACCAGATAGCCACAACACTATTTTCCATGCATTTTTCTTAATGTGTCTCAAGACATAATACAAGAGCACGCTTTTCCATGTGAAGTGAAGGGATCAACAAGTTGTTTTATTTATTTATTTATTTCACTTTTAATTCTTTTCTTTTCTCTTGTTGTTGCTTTTGCTTTTGACGTGGAAGATCAAAAGCAAAATTACTTATATGATCTTTCTCTCTTGCTTTAACTTTTGCAGCCCCCTCTTTAGGACTATTCCATCTTCTAATAAAGCTCAAATACACACATTTACTTGGAACATTGGTCCATTTTCTGTAGGGCAAGGAAGAAGAGAAAGGAATAAAGCAAACTATTTTACCATAAAAAAAATAAAGAAAAAAAGAAGAGATCATAAAGCTTCTCTGGTTGTTTCTTCCATGCAACCTAACTATACTACACAATTATATATTGATCATTCTTCACAAAACATTGTAATGATATATTAATAATCATCATCTTTTACCACTGTTTGTCGCAGTCACATGTCTCCAACTCCAAGAAGTACGACTGTAAGAAAAGAATCACAATTTGAGACTTAGAAAATTAATCCTTTTTTACTCTGCATAAGATACTCTATACGAAGTACACAAATTGTGTTTTCTAGTCTTGTTTTAGCTTAATTATTTCATCTACTGCCAGATCATACCCCATGTAGAAAAAGTTATCCCCAAGATAAGAAAAGAGGATCATCACTATTAATTTACTTTGGTCACCCTTGCATTATAAATATTATGCATGCAAACACAGTTTGTCATGTCATTGTAGTCTTCATTCTTAGTGCTCAATACAATAATATATGGCCATATGAGTGTCTACAAGGTAAAATGAGTTTAATTTTTATACACTGATCACTAATAAAAAAAAATTGGAGTATCAAATTATCTTAAAAATAACCAACTGCAGCCGTATGCGAAGTAGAGTACATTATCTATAGTTAAGTAAAGGGTAACGTTGGGTACAAAACATTCCATGATTATAGGGTTCGAAAAAATATCCGCACCTTAAGAACGTAACGTAGGTAATCTACCTTAATACAACGAGCAATAATAGTTGCTTCCATTAGTAACAAATAAATATATTGCTACTGTAAATATAGTTTGTGGTGCCATCATATGTAAGTTGAATCCTATTAATAAATCCTTAGATGAGAATGATTATGTGCACCCTAAATTCTCCACATGTGGTAGTAGCTAGCTTGGTTAGCTAGTATATACTAAATTAAATCCATAATTTCTCTTTGTGTGTCATTATCAATCTTGGGTCAACATTTACTCTGTAATAGTGGCATGCATTGATTACATAAGCCCACCTTTTTTTTCCTTCTTCTTTTATTTAATTTATTTCCATGGGAAAAAATCTTTATCCATAATTATCATATCAGAAATTTGAGACCAACTCAGCCAACCTTCATGATTTAATTGAAAGTGCAATTTCATCACCTCTCACTTAAAATAAAGTGTCTTTTCCACTTAAAGGGTATTCTTGTCATATTGAATATGGAGAGAATCAACTTTACTTTTCTCATAATCTGAACTTTAAATTTCTGTTGGTCATCCAACGGCTGTTTTTTAACGTCAGTATAGAAGCCTGCTTTACTAGTCTTTATTTTTCTTTTGTTACTTTGCTCAAAGAATTTCATTACTGTATATTTAAAAACATTAGTTAAAGAAATCCATTTATTTTTAGATAAAAACTTAAATGTGTTCTTCACTTAGAGATTAAAGGAAAAGCAAAGAGAGAAAAGGGAAGGCTTAGCTTCTTCCTTGATCTTGAATACTCACTTTCTTTCTTTTTGAAGATGTTTGATTCTTTAAATCTATCTACACCTGA
Source organism: Nicotiana noctiflora (assembly GCA_032618575.1). Lineage (NCBI taxonomy): Eukaryota > Viridiplantae > Streptophyta > Magnoliopsida > Solanales > Solanaceae > Nicotiana > Nicotiana noctiflora. The sequence goes on from JASVEL010002936.1 coordinate 26,899, forward strand.
AGTTTCTCAGATTCCCTCAACTTTTCCTTCCTTTCTCAGAAAATCCATTGTCTCAAAACCTCATAATAAGACCCTTTGTTTCTTCTTCAAGTCCTTCCAAATTCACTTTCTATGAAAAAATTCCAAGAAAATATGTTGCCACTCATTCATATTGTCACACTCTTTACTATTTTAGGCACTTCCTTTTCTTCCTCTTCTGATTTTCTTGCCTTAGTAAGTCTAAAACAAGGTTTTGAGCTCTCAAATCCTGCATTGAGCTCATGGGATACTTCAAATCCTAGCTCAGTTTGTTCTTGGGCAGGAATCAAATGCTACCAAGGCCGAGTTGTATCGATAAACTTATCCAATATGGACTTAGATGGCTCTGTTTCTCCTGCTATTTCAAGCTTAGATAAGCTTGTAGAGCTCTCAATTGATGGTAATAACTTCACTGGTGAAATCAAGATTGACAACATGAGCAGCCTACAGTCTGTTAACATTTCAAACAACATATTCAGTGGGAATCTTGATTGGAACTACTCAAGTTTGTCTAACTTGGAGATTCTTGATGCTTATAACAACAACTTTTCTTCTTTTCTTCCTTTTGGAGTTGTCAACTTGAAGAAACTCAAGTACTTGGATTTAGGTGGCAACTATTTCTATGGCAGAATACCAGAAAGTTATGGTGATTTGAGTGAGTTGGAGTACTTGTCACTAGCTGGAAATGACTTGCATGGTAGAATCCCTAAAGAATTAGGGAATCTCACTAACTTAAAAGAGATTTACTTAGGATATTTCAATGTTTTTGTAGGTGGGATTCCTAAGGAATTTGGCAAATTGGAAAATCTTGTTCACATGGATATTTCTAGTTGTGAATTAGATGGTTCAATTCCTCCTGAATTAGGGAACTTGAAATTGTTGAACACACTTTTTCTGCATATTAATCTTCTTTCAGGTCAAATTCCTAAAGAATTAGGCAACCTCACTGGCTTAGTCAATCTTGATCTTTCAGCCAATGCACTTACAGGAGAAATTCCATTTGAGCTCATTAATCTACAGCAGCTAAGGCTTTTCAACCTTTTCATGAACAAATTACATGGTTCTATACCGGATTTCATCGCTGATTATCCCGAGCTGAAGATTCTTGGTCTTTGGATGAACAACTTCACCGGTATAATCCCTGAGAAGTTAGGCCAAAATGGGATGTTACAAGAGCTGGATTTGTCATCAAACAAGCTCACTGGTACAATTCCTAAAGACTTGTGTGCCTCAAAACAACTTAGAATCTTGATTTTACTCAAGAATTTCCTCTTTGGTCCAATTCCAGAGGATTTAGGCACATGTTCAAGTCTAGTTAGGGTGAGATTGGGGCAAAACTATTTGAATGGTAGCATACCAAATGGATTCATTTACATGCCTGAGTTAAACTTAGTTGAGCTGCACAATAACTATTTGTCTGGTGCCTTATCAGAAAATAGTAATATTTCTTCAAAGCCAGCCAAATTAGGTCAATTAAATTTATCAAACAATCAACTTTCTGGTTCTTTACCATTTTCACTCTCTAATTTCACTTCCCTTCAAATTCTTTCACTTGGAGGGAACCAATTCTCTGGTCCAATTCCTCCTTCTATAGGTCAACTTTCCCAAGCCTTAAAAATTGACCTGAGTCATAACTTTCTTTCTGGTGAAATTCCTCCTGAAATAGGCAATTGTGTCCACTTGACATATCTAGATTTGAGCCAAAACAACATTTCTGGTTCAATTCCAGCTGGAATGTCTGAAATCCGAATCTTGAACTACTTGAACTTGTCAAGAAACCATTTGAATGAGACCATACCAAAGTCAATTGGTACCATGAGAAGTCTCACAACTGCTGATTTCTCATTCAATGATTTATCAGGCAAGCTGCCCGAATCAGGCCAATTTGCATACTTCAATGCTACTTCTTTCGCGGGCAATCCTCGACTATGTGGTTCATTATTGAACAACCCTTGTAATTTCACATTAATCACTGATCCACCAGGAAAGTCTCGTGGCGATTTTAAGCTGATATTCGCCCTCGGGTTGTTAATCTGTTCACTAGTCTTTGCAGCTGCAGCTATTATCAAGGCCAAGTCTTTCAAGAAAACAGGCTTGAATTCTTGGAAAATGACAGCATTCCAAAAGGTTGAATTCAGTGTTGCAGACGTGCTTGAATGTGTGAAAGATGGAAATGTAATAGGCAGAGGAGGAGCCGGGATTGTGTACCATGGGAAAATGCCAAATGGGGTTGAAATTGCTGTGAAAAAACTGCTTGGTATTGGCAACAACAGTCATGATCATGGTTTCAGAGCCGAGATTCGGACACTAGGCAACATTCGACACAGAAACATCGTTAGACTTGTTGCTTTTTGTTCAAACAAGGAAACAAATCTACTTGTGTATGAGTACATGAGGAATGGGAGTTTAGGAGAGGCATTGCATGGGAAAAAAGGTGGATTTTTGAGCTGGAATTTGAGGTACAAAATTGCTATAGAAGCTGCTAAAGGATTGTGCTATCTTCACCATGATTGCTCGCCACTGATCGTTCATAGAGATGTGAAATCCAACAACATTTTGCTGAATTCAAACTTTGAAGCTCATGTTGCTGATTTTGGTTTGGCTAAATTCTTGGTAGATGGTGGTGCCTCAGAATGCATGTCTGCTATTGCTGGTTCCTATGGTTACATTGCCCCTGGTACGTTATTTTCACAATTTTAGTCCTGCTTTTTTGGTTTATAGAATAATTACATTATTAGGAAGGGAAGCCTTGCGTAATCGGTAAAGTTAATGCTATGTGATCGGGAGGTCATCTGGTTCGAACCATAAAAATAGTTTTGCAATCTCAAGGACCCTTATGGTCCGGTCTCTTCCTGACCCCAAGCACGTATAACGGAAGTTTAGTGCATTGAGCAGCCCTTTTTATATTACATCAAATTATCTATAAAAAAATATGTTAAGATATACAGATAGTGAGTGAAATCTTTAAATTGTTGTGTATATATATTGCGAACTGTTTTTGGGATGAAATTATTTATGTACAAAGCTAGTACTTGGTTAGTTAATGTAGTTAGGTATTTAGAAATTGCAACTACACTGACAAAATCATTCTTGCATGGTCGTACTAATAATGTCAATAATTCTTGAGCCGACTGTTTTTTAATTCCCAACAATTAGTCATATCAATCAAATTGCAGAATCACTTTAAAAAATACGAAACGTACTATTATATTCTGTCTACAGTTTGGGAACTCAATTCAGTTTTCCTCACTACTAGACTAAGTACGTAGTAATGAAAAAATAAATAAATAAAATTCATTTAGGACGAAAATTTTACTGCATTTTCTCTCTTGATTTGGAGTTTGATCCACGAGAAACAAAGGGAAAAAGGTCAGGTGGTGGCAGGAAACTACTTAAAATATTTGCAATAAGAAACGGCGTCGTAATAATGTGGCTTCGTTGGGCTAAAGTGACAGGCCTAAGATCACCCGTGATTCAAGGCAGCGAAAGAAGAATAAGTTTTAGGGCTCTCTTGGAATTTTTTGGGTAATCGAAACGTATCAAGGTCCACTTTTTACGAGAGAGGAAGAGGACTAAACTACATAACTTAATTTCTGTGCCAGAGAGGTTCGTGGTGGCCCAACATAACTATTAGTCTGCAAAAGTAAGTCAAAATCTGACTTCACTGACACATTGGGCCCAATCGATTGTCGTGCTAGCCAACCCACCATGCACTTCTTTTAAAATATTATTACTACTCTCATATTTGCTTCTATGATTTTTACTTCAATTAACGATCTTTCCCCTCTTTCTATTTTTTGTTGTTGCAGAATATGCATATACTTTGAGAGTAGATGAAAAGAGCGACGTGTATAGTTTTGGTGTGGTACTACTGGAGCTAATCACAGGACGTCGTCCAGTAGGAGAATTTGGAGACGGAGTGGACATAGTACAATGGAGCAAGAGAGTAACAAATTGCAATAGAGAACAAGTGACACACATTGTAGATCCAAGACTAACTACAGTACCAGAAGATGAAGCCATGCATTTGTTCTTCGTTGCCATGCTTTGCATTCAAGAAAATAGCGTAGAACGTCCAACCATGAGAGAAGTCATTCAAATGTTATCAGAGTTTCCGCGACAATCACCTGAGTATCAACCATCTTCTTCATCTCTGGTTTTTCAAAAGGTAAAGAGCCTTGAGAATGACCAAACTTGTCCAAAGATTCGGAAAGAACTTTTGGTTTAAAAGTATTAGATTTTTGTTTGTTTTTTAATGGTCATTTTGGTAGGTGGTTAAGTTCTCTACTGTACTGCTTTATAAGTTGTAACTTGTTATTCTTTCTACTTGTTATTAAGATAGGTTTTTGTGGCAAAGAGAAGTAGGAAAATAATTAGTACTATAGTAGTTAGTGGATTTTGATTCTAATTAGGGGTTGGGGTGTTATTTCTTGGCAAAGGCAAGCAGGCACAATTAAGTTGGCTCTGAATGCTTTTTGTATCATATTGTTATACAAGGTATATATTGTTCCTTTTTTAAGGGTGAATTGAGAATTGATTCTTAAATATTTAATTATTTATTTTTACAATCACAACATCAATATATACTCAATGTATTTTACAAGTAGGATCTTGGATGATAAAGTATACGTATACCTTATTTCTACCTCGTGCGAGGTAGAAATGCTAATTGGTTATTGTTGATCTTGTTAACCACTTCAAAATTCATGCAAGGTGATCCTCTTTTCTCTTACTTCTTAACCAATATATTAATGCTGTTCTGGACAAGCTTTTGCGTGATTGACGGCTGGCAAGTGGCGAACCATGAGTCTGAAAAATGAAAATGTTCCTTACTTTGTCCCATAATTTCCCGCTTTAACACTGAACAAAAATACTGAGATTAAACACGGAGTAACTAATTCAGAGACTTCTGCGTACTTAATACCACATCAAATGTAATATTTTCAGGTAATTATTTGGGTTTTAGACACAAAGTGCTGTATAATCAGTAACAAACCAAATACCAATACAGAAAACAAACACATAACTATACTACAAAGATTGATTTTTATTTAAATACAAGAACCAAACGTCATCTGAGTAGTATGTTTTTAATAGGATTTTGCCATTTTGTAATATCTTGTAAGTTGTAACTAATACAAAAATTATGTAAATTTATGTATTATAAAATGATGCTAAACTATGTAACTCACCTTTATGAAGAACCCATTGAAAATTCCGAGCAATTTTTTTAAATTCTTAAATTGTTGCCTTTTTCCCCCCACATGAGTTGCTTTAAAGTATAGAAACTTTAGTTAATTTGACAAATGGAAGGTTGAATTTTTTTTTAAATATTGGGCCTGATTACAAGACTCGCACGCCATTACAAGTAGCCCAATGTTAAGGCCCACAGGCCTCCGACTCCAATATAGAGTAGCCCAGTCCTCAGCATTGCTTCGTAAAAATAGCACGGGTTAGTTAGTTGTCGAACTGGTCATTCAAAAATAGCCAGCGTTTGTAAAGTTATTGAAAAATAGCCACTATTTTGCCGCAACACGGACGTTCCAACATAATATACTGGAGATCGTTGTACTTGTGCATGAACTTCCAGCATATTATGCTATAACTCCAATACGCGGAAAGTTCCGATATAATATACTGGAGATTGGAGCAATGATGCTGCAATCTCTAGTATATTATGTTGGACTGGTATATTATACTGGAACTCCAGTATAATATAATAAAGTTTTAGTATATTATAAACTGCAATTCCAGTATATTATACCATAGTATTCTTCCGGATTTTGAACAGTATTTTTATTCAGATTTATTTTACATGAAAATTGACTAAATTTCGAGTACTTTTGAAACTGTGACTATTTTTGAATAACTGCTTGTAAATTTGGCCATTTTTGAATTTTTCCCCATTTCTTCGCCTTCTATTCTCGTAGCAACACTTAAACGAGGCCCAAATAAATATTTTTTAAAGAATATGAATTTGAAGAAAAATATAGAAATATTATGTAGAAAAGTTACACTCCTATATAATATTTTCCTAAAGCGAATTAGATTTCATGCAATCAACTTTATCCTAATAATGTGAACTTTATTATACATGAGCATTATGTTATTTAATCCCCTTTATTGTTGATCCTACACCCATAGGATATTTGATGTTTCTCGTTCATATTGTCACCTTTTTATGGTATTCTTCTTTTGTGGTTGGTTGGATAAAATCACTTTTCTCTCATTGTTGAAAATATAAATAAGAACAAAAACTTTTATGAGTTTGTCGTAAAACAATAAGAGAAGAAGAACAATATTGCAAAGAAAAATCGGGAGAGAGCATTTTTATTTATTTTGGGATAAATTACAATAAAATAGAACACTATATTTATGGGGAGAGATTGATTTAGCCACCAAGTAATAAACTCTAGAATCTCTCTAAATATAGATATTTACCATAAATAAAATTCTATTTATAATAGTGTTCAAATTTTTATTTCTTATGGTCTACCTTGTACGGTTATTATCCGGCAAATCGGACGGATAATTACGCTTTACGGTTCGGCTTATCGAATATCGGGATTATAATGCGCTAGCCATCCAATAAAATAATGGGCAAATTGGTATCAGATTAACGATTATCGGATAATTTATCAGCTAAACTAAATACAATTTTTGAACATTCAACAAATCCTTTAACATAAGTATGCATTTTAATTCACCCAATACTTTCAATTAGAAATGTTACACGGGACTTGTCACTTTTAGTTTGACAGTAATTCTAAAGGCTACTGCATATCAGCACATTTTGATGTGATTATATTAATTTTTAAATGATGTTTTTTCTACCTTTATTGTAATTTGGAAAATTTCTAACGGAGATTATGGTGCAGTTGTGATGATAATAAGACAATTATCTTCGGGTTGTAAATTAAACGGTCAAATGCATAGCATACCTTTAGTGTTGGTATCTACAAGGTAATACTATGGCCCCATAAAGGAATTCAATTCACGTCCACTCATAATTTATGAAAAGCGAGAGACGATTGTCATTAGGCATTAGCTACATACATCGCACAATTCTATCATTCTATGTTACAACTTTGCATGCATTTGCAACTATTTTGGTATAAAGAATGTTCAAATTCAACGGGTAATGTTCGGCTCAAAATGTTCGGAAGTATTTATAAATTCAAAGCAATCGATAGAAATGAAGGGTCAATCATAGCAAGTCGTAACATATCTGAAATTTAATAAGGAAAAGATAATGGAAATGATTGTATGGACAACAAAGAATGTTGGTGATCTTTTATTCATGACAATGGAGTGATCTGCCTCTCCGTGAAGAGGTTCAGATCTTTACAACCATGTTTTGAAGGATCTACCATTATTTCGTTGTTTGTTTTTGAGATTTCCACTCTGTGTTTTCCTCTATATTTCTTAGAGTCCCCATGGGGAAAAAGTGGAACCCCTTTTCTGATGTCTGCTCTTGTATTTATAGACGCTTGTTGTGCGAGTTGACTTTCTTGGAGATCGGGCCCATACTAGGGGATTATTTCGGACATATCCGGAAAATGTTGCCCTCGGCCAAGGCTTTGGGCGGATACGGGTAATAGTCTCGATCGAGGCGGTCTTGGCGCCTATTATGTTTATACTAGTCGTAAAGGCCAGCCAATCTGATTGACTGTCGTGGAGTCAAACTATGACCCATACAGTTAGTCCCTCCGCTTATCATGGTCGCCTCGAGGTAGACCCTGGTAAGCGGATATGATCGATCTAAGAACGTTCCCTTTTTAGGCGAGATAGGGGGAATAATAATTGCTTGTGATGCCTTGTCACTTCTTCCTTTCGTACGATGGGGGTACGATCCTGTGTGCGAATATTCTTGGCGAATGGAAATGGTCGATACGCCATAATCATGGTTGGGACGTTTCATCCGTACGAATTTTGGGGACGTAGGGTCTGGTCGCCTCGACTGATGAGGCACTTGAGTTTACATGGTATCTGAAGTGGTGACCACGACTTTGGCGCATGCTCTTTGGTTCTAATCGGGGTGGCGACGGTTTCGGTGAAACTGAACCATTTTTCGACGGTTGGGTTACGCATTTAATGGCGCCTGTCGGTTTCCCGAGGTTTGATTTAGTTGCCTGTAAGAAGGTTTGAGATACCTAATTCTCAACACTCCTTGGTTTATTTACAACTCTCATTTCTAGTGAACTTCAAAAGATTCTCTTCTTTCTGCGAAACGTTGTTATTCGTTCTCAGTTGGACTCATCACTCTTCCTTTATCTTTCAAGTGATTTTGATGAATGGCTGGTTCTTCTTCTCATGACGGTCTTCCGACATTGGTACCGGTTAGCCCTCCGGTGATCAAGGAGCTGTCTTCGGCGCTCGCGGATGGCAGTCGGAATGAGGCTGAGAAAGTCCCAACAGTAGATGAAATTTTCCCGGCAACGAGAAACTTCGCGGTGGACTTCACCGCTGACGGAGGAGATGACCTGGTGGATGAAGCCCCGTTGATGAGGGAAGTGGGTATGACCTAGTTACGTGAACAAGGGCTCATCCCTTCTCATGCCGATATTGTGCTAGCCCGGTCGGAGGAATGGATCTACACCGATCATGCCGGGTACTGTGTATTTTATTCTTATCCTCTCAGACTGGGGTTCAGGGTCCCCCTTCCCAATATGCTAGTTGATTTTTGCCGATATTATAATGTGTGTCCGGGGAAACTTACCCCATCTTTGTACAAGTTTTTGGCAATGTTGCTGAAATTCGCAGAGTTAGCTGGTCGGACTGTTATGTTGTAGCATGTGCTCGCTCTGTACGCCCCTCAGCGAGTTCAAGGGAGTATGATCCGGATGGTCCCTCGTGGGTCGCAGGGTTTGGTGGCTGATCTAGATGACGAGGCCGAGCCTCTTCAATTTGAACAATTTTTCTATATTCGGACCGGGCATTTGGTGGCGCCCTCTCCAAGATTTCCAGAGACTTGGAATCACAGGCGTAAGTTTTAATCCACTTCTTTGATAGGGTCGACTTCGCTCCCTTTCTTTATTTTTGGATGGTCATTATTTCGTTGTAGCCGATAGGTCACCCCCGTCTTTATTCACTAATTTACACGGATGGCTCGAGGTTATCCTTCAACACACTGAGGGGATCCGTTCGTGGTCGTCTTTCTGGAGGAGATACGGTCGGGGCCGACTGTAGGTAAGAGGTTTTCTTTCTTTGAGCGTATTTTATTCTGGTCGTTGCCATTAACTTGGACTGACCCAATTATGTATTTGCAGGGAGGGTGTACCGTGGCAGGGCTCCCCAGGCGGTGAAGCGGCGAGGGCAGGTGACGGTGTGACTGGCGCGGGCGGTGGTACCAATGATCTTGAGTGAAAGATGATTAGTTGATGACTTTCTTGACGATTGTTGCCATGTATTGTTATTTTTCTCTTCTTTTTTCTTTTGCTTTATTGTCGTTTATTTTCGGACAAGGTTTGAACTAGGACGGACAGGCATGGCCCGCATCCGTCTCTTTTAATTAACGGGGAATTCCCCTTTTCATGTTGCTTATTTATTGCTCCCTTTATGTTTTTCCTTAGTTCGGTCGTTAATAGTCCCGGTCGAGGGCTCATAGCCCGAATTCTGAACCATTTATGGATGAAACAATTTGGCGAGGGCTCGCGGTCAAGACCTCAGCTTGACTTGTCGTCAAACATAGATAGAATTCTCTTGACTCGATGGCTCGTAGCCCGAGTATTAATTTAACTTAGGTCGGATTAATATGGCGAAGGCTTGTGGCCTGAGTCCCAGTTCAACCGTAGTTGAACTTTGTTGATTCTTTTGAGTCGAGGGCTTAAAGCCCGAGTATTACTTCAACTGAGGTTGAATTAATGTGGCGAAGGCTCGTGGCCTGAGTCCCAGTTAAACCGTAGTTGAACTTTGTTAATTCTTTTGAGTCGAGGGCTCATAGCCCGAGTTTTACTTCAACTGACGTTGAATTAAAGTGGTGAAGGCTCGTGGCCTGAGTCCCGGTTCAACCGTAGTTGAACTTTGTTGATTCTTTTGAGTCGAGGGCTTAGAGACCGAGTTTTACTTCAACTGACGTTGAATTAATGTGTAGCGAAGGCTCGTGGCCTGAGTCCCAGTTCAAACGTTGTTGAACTTTGTTGATTCTTTTGAGTTGAGGGCTCATAGCCCGAGTATTATTGCAATTGGGGTTGAATTAATGTGGCAAAGACTCGTGGCCTCGGTCCTAGTGCAAACGTAGTTAAACTTTGTTGATTCTTTTGAGTCGAGGGCTCGTAACCCGAGCATTACTCCAACTGAGGTTGAATTAATATGACAAAGGCTCGTGGCCTGAGTCCCAGTTGAACCGTAGTTGAACTTTGTTGATTCTTTTGAGTCGACGGCTCATAGCCCGAGTATTACTTCAACTGAGGTTGACTTAATGTGGCGAAGGCTCGTGGCCTAAGTCACAGTTCAAACGTAGTTGAACTTTGTTGATTCTTTTGAGTCGAGGGCTCATAGCCCGACCATTACTTCAACTGAGGTTGAATTAATATGGCGAAGGCTCGTGTCCTGAGTCCCAGTTCAACCGTAGTTGAACTTTGTTGATTCTTTTGAGACGAGGGCTCATAGCCCGAGTATAACTTCAATTGAGGTTGAATTAATGTGTCGAAGGCTCGTGGCCTAAGTCGTAGTTCAACCGTAGTTGAACTTTGTTGATTCTTTTGAGTCGAGGGCTTATAGCCCGAGTATTACTTCAATTGTCATTGAATTAATATGGCGAAGGCTCGTGGCCTGAGTCCCAGTTCAACCGTAGTTGAACTTTGTTGATTTCTTTGAGACGAGGGCTCAAAGCCCGAGTATTACTTTAACTGAGGTTGAATTAATACAGCGAATGCTCGTGGCCTCAGTCCCAGTTCAGCCGTAGTTAAATTTGTTGATTCTTTTGAGTCGAGGGCTCATAGCCCGAGTATTATTTCAATTGAGGTTGAATTAATGTGGCGAAGGCTCGTGGCCTGAGTCCCAGTTCAACTGTAGTTGAACTTTGTTGATTCTTTTGAGTCGAGGGCTCATATCCCGAGTATTACTTCAACTGAGGTTTAATTAATATGGCGAAGGCTCGTGGCTTGAGTCCAAGTTCAACCGTAGCTGAACTTTGTTGATTCTTTTGAGTGGAGGGCTCATAGCCCGAGTATTACTTCAACTAAGGTTGAATTAATATGGCGAAGGCTCGTGGCCTGAGTCCCAGTTCAACCGTAGTTGAACTTTGTTGATTCTTTTGAGTCGAGGGCTCATAGCCCGAGCATTACTTCAACTAAGGTTGAATTAATATGGCGAAGGCTCGTGGTCTGAGTCCCAGTTCAACCGAAGTTGAACTTTGTTGATTCTATTGAGTCGAGGGCTGATAGCCCGAACATTACTTCAACTGAGGTTGAATTAATATGGCGAAGGCTCGTGGCCTGAGTCCCAGTTCAACCTTAGTTGAACTTTGTTGACTATTTTGAGTCGAGGGGTTTCATAGCCCGAGTATTACTTCAACTGAGGTTGAATTAATGTGGCGAAGGCTCGTGGCCTGAGTCCTAGTTCAAACGTAGTTGAACTTTGTTGATTCTTTTGAGTCGAGGGCTCATAGCCCGAGCATTACTTAAACTGAGGTTGAATTAATATGGCAAAGGCTCGTGGCTGAGTCCCAGTTCAACCATAGTTGAACTTTGTTTATTCTTTTGAGACGATGGTTCATAGCCAAAGTATTACTTCAACTGAGGTTGAATTAATGTGGCGAAGGCTCGTGGCCTGAGTTCCAGTTTAACCGTAGTTGAACTTTGTTGATTCTTTTGATTCGAGTGCTCATAGCCCGAGCATTACTTCAATTGAGGTTGAATTAATATGGCGAAGGCTCGTGGCCTGAGTCCCAGTTCAACTGTAGTTGAACTTTGTTGATTATTTTGAGACGAGGGCTCATAGCCCGAGTTTTACTTCAACTGACGTTGAATTAAAGTGGTGAAGGCTCGTGGCCTGAGTCCCGGTTCAACCGTAGTTGAACTTTGTTGATTCTTTTGAGTCGAGGGCTTATAGCCCGAGTATTACTTCAAATGAGGTTGAATTAATGTGGCGAAGGCTCGTGGCTTGAGTCCTAGTTCAACCGTAGTTGAACTTTGTTGATTTTTTTGAGTCGAGGGCTCATAGCCCGAGTATTACTTCAACTAAGGCTGAATTAATATGGCGAAGGCTCGTGGCCTGAATCCCAGTTTAACCGTAGTTAAAATTTGTTGATTCTTTTGAGTCGAAGGCTCATAGCCCGAGTATTACTTCAACTGAGATTGAATTAATATGGTGAATGCTCGTGGACTGAGTCCCAGTTCAATCGTAGTTGAACTTCGTTGATTCTTTTGAGTCGGGGGCTCATAGCCTGAGCATTACTTCAACTGAGGTTGAATTAATATGGCGAAGGCTCGTGGCGTGAGTCCTAGTTCAACTATTGTTGAACTTTGTTGATTCTTTTGAATCGATAGCTCATTGCCCGAGCATTACTTCAACTGAGGTTGAATTAATATGGCGAAGGCTCGTGGCCTGAGTCCCAGTTTAACCGTAGTTGAACTTTGTTGATTCTTTTGAGTCGAGGGCTCATAGTCCGAGCATTACTTCAACTAAGGTTGAATTAATATGGCGAAGACTCGTGGCATGAGTCCCAGTTCAACCGTAGCTGAACTTTGTTAATTCTTTTGAGTCGAGGGCTCATAGCCCGAGTATAGACGCTTGCTCTAATTGGGTTTCTAACCCTTTGTTCGTTGTTTTCCCCTTGCTTTTGACTTCAGGAAAGGCTACGCGATCTTGCTATGAAATTTCTACGGACAGCGCCAAATTGTTCGACTCAAAATGTTCGCAAGCATTTATGAATTCAAAGCAATCGATAAAAATGAAGGGCCAATCATAACAAGTCGTAACATATCTGAAATTTAATAAGGAAAGGATAAAGGAAATGATTGTATGGACAACATAGAATGTTGGTGATCTTTTATTCATGGCAATAGAGTGATCTGCCTTTCCATGAAGAGGTTCAGATCTTTACAACCATATTTTGAAAGATCTACCGTTATTTCGTTGTTTGTTTTGGGGTTTCCACTCTGTGTTTCCTCTATATTTCTTAGAGTCCCCATGGGGAAAGAGTGGAACCATTTTCTGATGTCTACTGTTGTATTTATAGACGCTTGTTGTGTGAGTTGACTTTCTTGGAGATCAAGCCCATACGAGGGGATTATTTAGGACATATCCGGAAAAATGTTGCCCTCTACCAAGGCTTTGGACGGATACGGGTAATAGTCTCGATCGAGGCGGTCTTGGCGCCTATTATGTTTATACTAGTCGTAAAGGGCAGCCAATCTGATTGACTGTCGTGGAGTCAAACTATGACCCATACAGATAATATGATGGGAATAATATCATCCATTGTTTAAATTCTAAGCATATTAAGATGACATGTCGATGCTTTCAGACTAATGTTGGATTCAAATTCAAAAGAGTGTCTTGTTAATCTAATAGTATTTTTGAAGAGTCGTCTTCCAATCTAGTACATACAAGAATTATTGATAAGGGTAAAAGTATAAATATATAAATTCTTAACGGGCTAATGGTTTACCAAATAAGAAAATCGAGTCATCCGACCCCAAATCTTTAAGCCATTAATTATGACATCTCAATCCATTCACCAATAATCCGATACCAATTAGCTAAAAAGCCATTAATCTGATTTGGTTAACGGTTTCGATTCGATTTTGAAGGCCCTACTACCTTAAGCTAGATAAAAAGTAGTAATTAATATCTTATAATAATTTTTTCTTTAAACATACGGACGAATAATCTCAATTATTTGCCTTGATATAAACATATCATTTCTTTATATAGATATTTATCAAAAAAGACATGGCATCAATGAAGAATGTTTTAAATCATGTGCCATGTGTTTCATTCTAATGCACACGAGTTCCTTTTCTCATTAAAAGCCAATTGAGGGGAAAAAACAAAGATGTCAATTGCCACTAACAATCAAACCTAATACTGCAACTTCTTACTAGTATTATTTATCTATTCTCCATTCAAAATTTAAAAAAAATCCCAACCCAAATTCAACTTTTAAAAACGAATAACGAATAATATTACAAGTGTCACAATAAAATATCTTCTTAATATCCAAACAAAATCAATAGATATTTATTTTTTAGAAATAAAATAATAAAAAATTGGACTCTCCCAATAGTGCTCTTCCACCATTCAAATAGGCAATAACAAGAATCTTTAGTACCAGCCATTGACCATAAAATCAACGGCAGATAACCTATTCACACTAAAACAAGGAACAAATATCAACCGTTAGATCAGAATTAAGGGTTTTAGTCACAGTACCTTTACACTCCACGCCTCCTATTATACTCTCACGCAGCTCTTTCTTCATTCTTTCTCTTTCGTTTTCCCAAAACCTTTGCCACAGGAAAACCGCTCGTTTATTCTATAGCGGTTTTGTGGTTCAAAACCATATCCCTGGTATAGTATCAGTTTTACTGGATCGGTGGTTTTTCTTATTTTCTTTTGAAAGGTGAGTCTTTGATTTTTCTTTTATTTTCTTTTTTCAGTTTATTTTTGGTTACTGTAAGTAAGATCTAAACCCTTTATTTCTCTTGAAAGATTATTTATGTTTTTTTTTTCCTGTTTCATATGATTTTAATGGAATTTTGTTTTGTTTTTTATGCACATACACAACTCATCTCAGAGCAAGAAAGATCTGAGATTTTCTTCTTGAAAATATTTTCCCTGGTTAAACATGATTTACTGTAAACAGGGGTCGTTTTGGGTATTTATGTGTAGAATTAAACATGTTTTTCCATTTTTATTGAGATTAAAGTTCCTTTCGTTTTTCTGTATTGGGTGAAAAACTTTATGGTAGCTTTTGTTTATGTGGACAAATGTATGCCATGCTCTGAATGCGACATGCATCTAAGCTGTTGTGTTGTTTTCCTTTTTTGGGGGGTGGGGGTGGCGCTATATGATTATTTTCAGACCTAAGTCTAGGTATTTATAGCTTGCTACTTTTTTTCCAGGAAATTTCCAATTATTTGGTACCAGTGTGATAGTCGAGGTGTCATAATTTTTTCCCCCATTACTTGTGTTGTGATATTGGAAATCCGTATGTTCCTATTAGTTAGCTGATATTCTTGCGTGGTTATGAACTTATGAAGCACAAGCACTAGTATATGATTGAGGACTATATTTTCTCTGTCCCCTTATTTTGTGGGTAATCATTGGAAACATTTTTCAAATGTATAAGTCCACCCTTTTTCTTTGTTGGTCAATTCTAGGATAATGTGAGGGAAACCTTACATTTGATGGGCTATCTTTCATTTCCTTGTTTTTAGGCATGAAAATATCTCGTTTTTTGATTTTTTATCCTGTTTTGTTATCTACAAGTTGATGGCCTGGAATAAATTTCATTGTCTTTCTTTGTCTACATATGATTGTAAGGCATGTGTTTAATTCAAAGTTCTTGGAAGATTATTCTTGTCTGCATGGGTTTGTGGGTTGTTTTCTTCTTTTCTAGTCATGAAAAGAATGTTTTTCTTAAATGATTTTGAAGCTCTCAATTATGTCTTATTGAACTGTTTTCCTAACCTTTTATTTGTTCTCCAAGAGTATATTTTCTTTTTACCTTAATCTTATGCATTACGACAACTGGTCTCAGGTCAGGAATTGGATTTTGAAGCTCAACAATGGCAGGAGAGAAGATAATAGAAAAACGTATCCTGCTAATATTTGTTCTTGGATGTTGTAGTACATTTCCTAGCTATTTTTAAAATCTTTGAAATTTGTTAGGACATGGTTCTTAATGTGTATAATTTGCCAATCTACTATTTGGCATGTGTTGGAAATATTTGAAGATTGAATTATTCCAAAATATGATATACAATTCTTTTCTGCTGGCAAGCTGATTTTGGAATGTTATGAAGTGACTGGGAATATATGAATTTCAAAATCTCAAGGAAGAGTTCAATTAACTCTGAACTCTTGAAATAATGTTTTCAGGAAACAGCTTTGATCTCTAATTGTTTTTTTTGTCCAACTCCCATGGCGGGATTAAGTCACAAACTGAAAGCAAAGGGGCATGCTAAATTTTGGTGATAGAATTGCAAATATTTATTGTCCTAGACTTAGGTGCATGCTGACATCAGATGTACGATGACTACTATTTGTAAGACTAGAATGCTTACAATCCACCCCAATATCCCTACATAAAATTCTAGATCTTCCGTTTGAAAAAAGTCCTCTGTTTGAAGTTACATGTTCTTTTGTCAAGCCCTGAAGTCGAACTTACTAAACTATTGTATATTTTGTTATTGCTTAACTATTTTAAAGCTGAAGCAGTTGCTCCAGGATCGAAATCTGATTCCTCTATTAAACTGACTGAGAAGGATCTGGTATGCTGCAAGTCAATCACTTTCTCTTCTTGACACATTTGTATGTGTGTTTCTGAGTTGTATGTAAAAAAACATTTTTTTTCCTAAATATCAAGTAGGTTTTCTGATTTGGACTTGTATTACTAGGTGGTCTTGTTTCTGTGATTGCAAGTCTATCATTTTTTTTCTTCTTTCCACGCTGGATTATCTTTTCTGCCAAAAAGTATGCGTTATTATTACCTGCTCTTTGGAACATGTATTTCTTCCTTTTCAAAAAGATGATTTTTTTGGGATGGGGGTGGGAGGGGTTGTTGGACAGAGGAGGTGGTGGGTTTGGCACAAAGATATGCCTATCTAGGTTTGAGGAGTACTTATATGTCTTTTCTCTTGAATCCCACATGTTTTCAGTTGTGAGTGGCCATTTGTTTGGTTCACCTAAATGATCATGCTAATCGTCTATTTTTCTATGCTTCTAAATGCGTGTCCCATTCTTTTTCTTCCTAATTTTTGGTAAAACGCAAAACATGTACAGGTTTCAAAAAAGGATGGAAAAGTTTCTGACTCACTGTCTTCTATGGGAGCTGTGACTGGCATCAAGGGTGAAATTGATCAACCACCAGTTGCAGAACAGGGTGCTTATTATCCACCTACTAGCTATTGCGATTACTACTACCCAGGTTAGATATTGAATTGGTTTTTTTATTGTTCCTTTAGTTTTTGAATCAGCTCCTATTTCTCTCATGATGGACAGATCATAGAAAAAAATATGCTGCAAAAGTTATTGTTATTGATCAGACTAGCACAGACATAGCTACCGTTATCGTCACCACTTTAATACTATTCTGTATATAAAAATACAAAAAAATCTCGATTGGAAATTGTTCTTTTCTTATGAAAAATAAGTGTGTATCTTATTCATATAGGTATACGCTGTAAGGTGTTAATTGTTATCTTATTGTGCCTTCAAGTTTGAAGCACAAGTTAAATTGAGGGGGATGAGCTTCTCCGACAGCTGTTGCAGGTGCTGAGAAGTCAGCAGATTAGCCTAAGTTTGCTACATTCTATAAGGGTTGACTTGTGATAAACTGTATCTTTGGGAAATGCTTTATATACTCTTTTAAGAGAGATTGCTACATCCTTGGGTACTTGTTTACAATTGTGGCACATAGTATATTTTCAATTCCTTACTCCTTATTCTTTAAAGTTGATCTGTGGATGTACTTGCTTTGCTGTTGAATTATCTAGTATAATCGTTTGGATGGTAACATGTAACTTGCTGCTTTTTGCAGGCTATAATGGGGCTTTTAATCAGTTAGATGATCAAGCTTACTTTAATGCGGTTAGTGCTACTTCTCTAATATGCAAATTATTTTAAATTGCTTTGTTGCCTGACAACTAAATGCAATCTGGTGATTTATTGCTTTGTTGCCTGACAACTTAATTCAATCTGTTGATTTTCAGGGTATTCAATCAGATAATGGTTCCCTTCTCTACTATCTTCCTGGCTATAATCCTTACAGTGCTGGATTTGTGGGGGGTGATGGGAAGCAGTCCTATCTATCATCTGGATATCTTCAACAACCTGTCTCATATGGTTCAGAGTCCTTGCCATGTTATACATGGGGTTCGACGTACTGTGCAGATATTACCAATAGTGCTGCTCCCAAAACTGGGAATGTTAAATCAACATTTGGCCGAAATGGTTCAGACAAGTCAAATGGTTTTAATTCTACAAAAACGAATAGCTCTTTCGCAAACAAAAACTCGCCCGTACTCTTTAACTCAAAGACTCGACAGTCTACTGCTGCGTCGAATCTGCCAAAGTCTAACCATCAAGCTCAGCCTTTCAAACCAGCGAACAAGGTCTGTTTAATGTTTTCCTGGATGGGGAAACCTATGTTAAAAGGGCTCTCAAGTTCTTCGTTTTCTGATGTTTTTTCTCGTGTCATTAGTGATGAATTTTCTCTTTTTTGTTTCTTTAACATCTTTTAATCCATTTGTGTTGGCAGTTTCGGCCCGATATCCAGTCTGGAGGCCTGATTAAGGGGTTTCATATGGTTGGGGATTTCCCATCATACACCAGTCAAAATCAAGGCTTTTTCATGCCTTATGATCCCACTAACTACCAAACAAATGCTAGAATGTGGAATGGGAACTACAGATTCAAATCACGTGGAAATTTCACCAGAAATGGTGTGTTTGAGGCCTCAACTGAGTTACCTCGTGGTCCCCGCGCCGACAGCAGGAGCAATCCTTCAAAACCATCTGCTGAGGAGGATCAGCTTGGGCCAATTATTCAGAAGGAGAAGTATAACAAAGAGGATTTCAAGACTCAGTACGATAATGCCTTGTTTTATGTTATCAAGTCATACAGTGAAGATGATATTCACAAGTGTGTCAAATATGATGTATGGTCAAGTACTCCTAATGGGAACAAGAAACTGGATACTGCCTTCCGTGGTGCTGAGGGTAAAGCAAGTGGAGCTGGTTCAAGCTGTCCCGTGTTCCTCTTCTTTTCAGTAAGTTATACTCTGTTTCATGTTTCTTCGGTTGGAAATAAATATCTACATCGGAATGTGATTATTTTCATTTGTGCATGCGTCTTCGAATGGACGCTCATTCCTTTTCCCCTTATTTTTGTTAGAAGCATATTTAGAATGTTATGGGCGGTCTTGATGTAACTTTTTTCTGACTTTCTCCTTTTTGGAATTTCAGGTAAATGGAAGTGGACAGTTTTTAGGTGTAGCTGAGATGGTTGGGCAGGTTGACTTCAACAGAAACATGGACTTTTGGCAGCTTGATAAGTGGAGCGGGTTCTTCCCAGTGAAGTGGCACATAGTTAAAGATGTCCCTAACACACAGTTCAGGCACATTATCCTCGAAAACAATGATAATAGACCTGTAACCTATAGCAGAGATACTCAGGAGGTATGCTTCTGTTCTCGCTTTACCATTTTGGCTATTCCTATAAAGGTCTCTGATTGGAATGGGAGAATTTGAGTTTTTCACTTTTAGGTTTTGTCTCTAATTGTTCCCTTGGCTGCTGTTAATAAAGTTATTTAACAATGATGCTGTCTTTCCAGATTGGGCTGAAGGAAGGTATGGAAATGCTTAACATTTTTAAGAGCTACTCGGAGAAGACATCTATATTGGATGATTTCAATTTCTATGAAAAGCGTGAGAAATTGCTCAAGACTAAAAGGAGTACAAAACCAGCTGGTCAAGCTGATGTATTCGAGAAAACTGATTCTCTTGTGAGTTTCTCTCTCTTCTTGTGCATTTAGATAATCTTCAACAAGTAGTGCAGTTCTGCATTTTAGCTGGATGTTTCATGTAAAGCTTTGGACACAGTTATTTGTGTTTGAAGCACACACTTCATCAAAAACAGTTGATGTCTGGGCAATATTGGTCGTGTTTAGCAATGCGTTTCAAAAATATCATAATTTTAATATTGTTGTGGTGCAGAAACAATTCAAAGGAGGAGACAAGATGCATGAGGAGGAGCTGAAGACCAAGTCGGCTGATACCGCGTCTCTTGTTTCTCTCACCAAAAACCTCTCAATTAATTCAAGGCCATTCAAAAGTAGTGTGTGAATCATAGGCATCACTATGCCTCCAAGAGGCATGTTATGACTAGGTAGTCCTGAAGCATCAAAAGACATCCCTATTTCCCCTTTTTGCGTTTTACTTTTGTTAATTAGGCATATAGGCATACTCCTCCCGTTGGTGGCTTCTGGGATGGCTGTACTAGTCTCTTTTATTAGTTTTCTTCTCATCTTTAAGAAAGGAAAAGGGTTCAGTTTCTTTTCTATTGTCTCTTGCCATGTTTGATTCTGTTCGAAAGATCTCTGCTTTGTGTTTTAGATTTGCAGTATTGATGAAATGTTAAAGCAGTAGATCACCTCCCCCCGCATGCAGTCCTAGTTATTACTTTACAATGGGGCTAACAATTTAGTTCTATTATGTTTCCTTTTTAGTCATCATACTATTACTTATCCGCTGACTGATTGCAGTTTCTCAAAAAGGTCGTGTGAATCCTGCCTTTCCTTGCTTAGACTTGTCCAAATTTTTCTGGAGTATACATCTTGAAATTTGTTGACTTTTTTTTTGGCCTCGTTCTTGTTGGTAACATGGGATGTTTGAAATCGTTTAACCACTAAAAGTATTGGAATCTTGCATCTCCTTGGTTTGACAATATCAACAACTAACATACTCGGTATAATCCCACGGGTAGGGTCTGAGGGTAGTGAGTACGCAAATTTTACCCTTACATAGCGAGGTTCCTTGGTTAGAGTGGATGGGCAAATTACATAAGTACTCTATTTTGCTTAGTCTTTGTACAAGTACAACAACAATGGCTTAGTATAATCCCACAAGTGAGGTTTGGGGAGGGTAATATGTACGCATATTTTACCCCTATTCAAGGGGCAGAGACACTATTCCAAGGGGCAGAGAGGCTATTTTCAGGAGACCCTCGGCTCAAGAAGGTTAGAAGAGATGATATATTAGCAACATCAATAGAATCATATTAAAATAATAGCAATATAAGAAATACAAAATAGATAGAAAGTACGGTATTACTAGCAAATAAAGTCCTGCATTAGTAGATGACCACTAGCATCCTAAAACTAACTCCTAACTGGCTAATATCACCCTGGTGCGACGTAGAAATATTCACAACTTCCCCCTAACTTATAACTTTAATGCTCGACCTCCACAACTTGTTGTCAAGGGACATGTCCTCAGTGATCCTAAGTCGTGCCATGTTCTCCCTGATCACCTCTCCCCAATACTTGTTAGGTCGCCCTCTACCTCTCCTCGTGCCCACCATAGCCAGTCGCTCACTCCTCCTCATCGGTGCATCTGTGCTCCTCTTTGTACAAGTAAAGCTTGTATCTTATTTGTTACTCTATTTATTAGAGTGACATATTGGCCTCATCTTCACAAAATCTCCCCAATTATGGAATCACATTGGATATGTTGTATTTATTAGGGAATGATTGTGGTAAGCAGTGGCGGACCCTCCCTTTGCCAAGAGATGTTAAATTGACACCTCTTTGTTGGAAATTTATACTGCATAATATATATATATATATATATATATATATATATATATATATATATATATATATATATATATATATATATATATATATATATATATATATGTTTACCATAATGATATTTTTAAAAATTTGTTTTTGACTCCATTTGATTAGAATTCTTGCCCGCCGCTGACAATTAGGACCATCACGGTGTTCAATATATTCAAAAGGGAAGGCGGTAATGCCTAGCTTCATACTGTGATGCCTCTTCTGCATAAGTTTAAGTTATGCACTCTTGATGTCGCTTAGTATATGACAAGAATTAATTAATTGGTAACTTTATAAAACTGACTATTAGGTTGATACCACAAGTAAGAATTCGTTGGTGTAAAAACATACACGCTGTACGTGTACGTAACTTGAATTCCTATCATTATTACAAATCAATGTGGGAAAGTACTGCGCTGACGCATAAGTCTAAATCTTGAATGTTGATAAAGTTTATAACTTTCTTGCCACTGCGTTGGAGCTATGGGCTTCTTCTTTTTTCTAAGAGTTTCTAGCTTTACCAATACATATGTCAATAGATTAAACCAAAAAAAAAAAAAAATTGGAGTGCCAAAAAAAAACGATAAATTTCTAAAATAGAAATAAAAAACAAGTCCTGACATATCTCTATAGGACCAGTACTACTTCAAAACACTAAAACAAAGAGGGAGAGTCCTATATATAACAAAAATAGTTAGTAATACATTCCTTTCTACATCGCTTGATGATAGAAGAAACGGTTTCATTCTCGCTAAAGCAGCAATATACTTTCAAGGCTGAAGGAAGATCTAGCGACGAAATCTTCTGTTGCTACTGCCTCAAATATGGTGATAGTTTTAGTTTCTCGTCGTGCTCGTTCTCCTTCATAGGATGGTACATTTGGGGCAAAGCACTTGGCATCATCATGTATGGAGCTGGTTGCAGGATTGTTGGAGCTACATATGGTGAATATGGCATTTGATTATTTAGCATCATGTTATGAGACATCATTGTCTCATACTTCATTAATGCACACCTCATATTATTGTTGCCATTGGAGGAAGATGATGATGATGATGCACCATTATATTGCCAATCATTCTCATTCATCATTAACATCATCATTTCTTGATGATTAATGATGGAATTACAATAAGGATAAATTGCACCTTGTTCTTGATTATTATTCATGAAATTATTACCTCCATATTCCATTCCTCCTCCTTGTACCAATAGAGGATTAACATTATCATTGTAATGAGTCAATTGGCTTAATCCTTCACTTGAAAAATTCCCTTTGAGCAAATCAATTCTTGACTTCACTTTCTCAACTTTGTCATCCAATAAAGTTAAGAATTCCCTTAACTTATCCTCAGATAATTGGTTCATGAACTCTAGCCAACATGGATATTTTTTCTGCATGTTCAACTTTCTCAACTTGATCAACTCTTCCTCAATTTTCTTGTTTCGATCAATGAAATAATCAGACAATCCAAAGGTTTTTGTACTTCCAGATTGCATACTACTCTCCTTTTTGTATTCGTCGATGAGATTCTGAATCTCTTCAAATTGTATAGTTTTATTAGTACTATTCCCAGATTTCATGCTATTGTTTGTCCAAATCTCAGGCTCAGAGTTGGATCCATTGCTTTGTTTAGGTCCATACATGATCATACATCCATTCACATTGCAAAGAGTTGTAAATTCATACAATTTCTTCATTAATCCTTCTTTCCTTTTCTTGAATGTTGCATTCCTTGCTTTCTCTTTGCTTATTAGTTCCATCTTCAGTTTTGCTCGCCCCATCTCTCCTTTCTTGATCTACCACAATTTAAACAAAAAAATTCAAGATGGAAAACTATTGCTTTGAATCTCTCCCCATAATGGAGAAATACAAATACAAAGTCTAACAAAAGATTCTTCAAAACAATAATAAGACGGTATGTAACGTTTATACAACAACAATAATTACGCATCAATCCCAAACAAGTTCGGTGTCAGCTATATCATAAAACTTTATTGACATGTTTCTCCGTAAAAGCTCAACTCATGTATGTTATTTAACTTTCTACTAAGAGAATACTCTAATAAAAATCTAAAAAACAAGAGTATTGTTTGTGGATTTTTTTTTTTGGGATCTGTTTAGTTACTTATTTTAACGTCCATGCATGTTGAGAAATAGTGAAGTTTGTAATGGTGAAAAGTGAGAAAATAATATAACCATAATAGCAAAAACCATGATTAAAAGCCAAAGATCGATGTTAAGTATAGGAAGAGGAAGAACTAATTGAAGAAAGTACCTTTTGGAGTTCTTGTTTTAGATATGGCTTCCTTCAATCAACAAAGGAACTTCTTTCAACCTTTTATAAATGGATTTCTTTACATGAATGAAGGTGTTCGTATGCATCAATTAATTAATGTTTGTTGTACAAAAAAGCTACAAAAGTTTACCAAATTTTGTAAAAGGAAAGTGCGCGTCAATATTTAATTTAGTATCCCATTAATTGATTTCCTTAGATTCTTACTTGATCACAAATCTGTTTGGTCAAAATTAATTGAAATTTACCATATTTATAGTACATTCAAATTTGTAATCGTACGGTAAAAAACTCACCAAATAAATAATATGTTGTTCTAAATGATAAAACAACAACAATAACAACCCAGTATAATCTCACTTAGTGGAGTCTTGTTTCCAAATAGATTTCCGTCATCCTTCAATTGTTCTAAATAATAGTTGGAGAAAATTTTATCAATGTACCACAGAATAAAGAGAAGAACGACAACAACAATAATATACTCAGTATTATCCACATCGTAAGGTCTGAGAATAAAGAGAGTAATAAATAAATAAATTGCATATTAGACATACTAGAAAGAGCACAGTACAAACTACATAGATGATACCATCAAGATTCCTCTTTTTTTTTTTTTTTTGGTTTCTCATCACTTTTGACATTGGTAATGAAGTCCGATTAAATTCGTGCATGAAAATCTCACATTAAATAGTAACATGCATCGTAACAAAAACGACTCGATACTCAAAACTGTTCTAAACTGTTTAATTCTGTTATATCATTAGAGATGCTTGCCACTAAGCAAATAAGGACTAGAAGTTTTCTCTATTTCTTTCGGGGTAAAATATACAAATCAGCGGAGTATATGGAGGAGGAAAATTGCTCCTTTGGTGGTTGGTCTGGATTTTCACTTTTGTTATCACTTCTAATAAATGATTGGAGTAATTACTAAGTTATTAATGATCAAAAATTTAGTAATTTCTCCGGACCAAAATAAGTGATTTTTTGGATATTTTCAACAGATTAAGAAATTCACCTTTTAGCATTAATTAGCAATGAAATTGACCTCATTAACCTTTACTATCTCACATAAACACTCATAACACATATTCCAACACTATTTACTCCAAAGATAATATAAGAAAAAATAATTAATTCATTCTTGAAATATGAAAAAATCACTTATTTTAGACCACAAGAAAAAGGCCAAAAAAATATTTATTTTGGACCAGTCGAAGTACAACTTTTTCTTATTGGTAGCTGACCGATTCTACCACCAATTGAGGAGAAAAATTAGTTTCAATCGTTGCTTAGATGAGCTGGGACATGGAAGTGAAAAAATGGTAGATATACATATAACTTCTTATTGATTTCCACAAAATTTAATTTAGTGAAAACTTGATGTCCTAAAGGCTAAAGAAAGTAATATGAATGAATTACAAAATATATGACCCACTAGTGTCAACAGATTTATGCATCTCCCTGGTTATTTGCATGTCCCATTTTTTTGGGTCAAAATGTTCTGTTAAATAAGTATGAAGGAGCACTATTTTTATTAAGTTTAAAAAAACAAACACAAAAAAGGGCAACCTAGTGTACAAGGTATCTTACGTTCACATAGACTTCGAAGAAGGACGGCACCCCAAGGGGTGTGATGTACACAGCATACCCTAATACAATTATTAGTTAATATAGTTATTTTCACGTCTAGAACCCCGTAACCTACAAGTCGTCATATAGAAATAATTTTCATGTTGCTCCAAAGCTCTCCTTTTGAAGAAAAGGGTGCGTATTGATATATGTCTCCAATATAACTTCAGAGGTTTCTTCTTTCAGTATCAGTAGCCAATGTCAAATGCAAATATAAACATCCGATTAATTGGTTTTGGTAGAATTTCCTTGCAAAGAAATTAGGTTATTTGGTTTGGATTAGTTCCCCTAAACCCAAACCCCACCATCAAAATTTCTAATTTAGAATTGTAGGATTTTTTTTTTTCTTTCAAAACTTGAATTACTTTATTCCACGATATTTCAAAATTACGAGTCTTTTTAACAAAGTAATCACAATTACAAGTTCCAGTATAACTTTCTAAAAACTAACTTCAAACCTTAAAAAGAATAAGTATTTATTTATCTTCTTTTTTTCATATTTTAAGATTTGGGAATTTTTTCTCTTTTTTTTTCTTTTTCTTTATGAGTGTTGAAGTTAGAAGTATTACCCGAAGTCAGCAGTGCTATTTCAATGGATTCTTTCTATTCAACTACGATTTTCTCGGAAAAATATCTTTCAAGCTTTTTTTCATCAAGGAGAAAAAGATAACAAGAGAGGATTGTACATGGAAAAATATTGAACGCTAAAGATCAAAATCAAAATTAAAGTATAAATTGACAAGAGCACTCTAAACTAAGCTTTGTGCAGGACGAGAAAAAAATCATAGCTCACCATATATTCATTGAAAGCTTAAAAAGTTTCATATGAGAAATTAATGGTAGTATTTTTATCGGCATAAATCTGAGATATAAGTATCAATAAGTATTTATTTTCCAGTCATTGACTGTGATTTTAACAGAAAGAAAAATGTTAAGATGTAATGACCCGACATCTCATTTTGAGTATCTGTACTTCACTCGCTATTTTGAGGGCTCTTCACTCGCTATTTTGAGGGCTCGAGTATCTCTGCAATGGTTTTCAAGTTATACCGAAATGAATTTGGAAGGAGGAACTTCAAGGTATAAGTTCTAAGTTGGAAGAATTGACCAAGTTTGACTTTTTAGCAATTTGATCTCGGAATGGAGTTCCGTTAGTTCCTTTGGCTCCGTTAGGTAATTTTAGACTTAGGAGCATGTCCGAATTGTAATTTCGAGGTCCGTAGCTGAATCAGTCTTGAGATGGCGAAAGTTGGATTTTTGGGAAGTTTGACCGGGAGTGGACTTTTTGATATAGAGGTTGGATTTCGATTACGATTTGGAAAGTTGGAATAGGTCCGTAATGGCAAATGTGACTTGTGTGCAAAATTTGAGGTCAATCGGAGGTGATTTGATAGGTTTCAGCATCGGTTGTAGAAGTTGAAGTTTCAAGGTTCTTTTATTTCGACTTGAGGTGTGATTCATTGTTTCAAGGTTGTTATGCGTGATTTGAAGCTTTGATTAGGCTCTAAGTCCATATAGAGTGTCCAATTTGTATACACGATCTGGACACTCCTTACTTTCAAACCCTGTAGATTATTTAACAAAGACTTCTTCCTTTAAGTAGCCATTAAGGAAGACACTTTTTACATCCATTTGGTAAAGGGTAAATTCTATGTGTGCTGTAAAGGCTACGAGGAGTCTTATTGCCTCTAGTCTTGCTACTGGAGCTAAGGTCTCATCATAATCTATGTCATTTTCTTAGCTATAACCTTGGACCACTAGCCTTGCCTTGTTCTTTGTAACTATTCAATCTTCATCAAGTTTGTTTCTGAAGACCTATTTAGTGCCAATCATTAACATGTCCTCTGGTCTTGTAACCAGATGCCAGACTTGACTTCTTTCAAACTGATTGAGTTCATCTTGCACCGACTTCACCCAATTTGCATCCTTCAAAGCTTCAGCAACACTTTTAGGTTCACTGAGAGGTAAGAATGCACCAAAGGCACACAAATTCTTTAATTGAGATCTGGTTTTAACTCTAGACGTTGGATCAGTAATGATGTTCTCAATGGGATGAGAACTTTAAAGGTTTCACACCCAACTAATATTTGGAGTTTCTCCCACGTTTTGTTGCGGAGGAACAGGCTCATGAACATGTTCCATTTGGGAGTTAGATTCATTTTTTTCTTTGTTCGGTTCCCCCTGTCACATTGCCCTCGATGGAAGAAACTGGTCCATTACCTGTTCCTTTTATTGGTGCATCTTTAGCTTGAGCTGTGACTTCACTCAAGTCTCATACCAACCCAATGGCTTCATCTTCATGTTCTTGTCTCTCACAAAGAATGTTAGTTTCATCAAAAACAACATGTAGACTTTTTTCTACACACAAAGTTCTCTTGTTGTACACTTTATAAGCTTTGCTATGTGAAGACTATCCCAAGAATACTCCCTCATCACTTATGGGATCAAACTTACCTAGGGAGTCATTTATATTATTATGCATAAAGCACTTGAATCCAAATGTCCTAAGATGGGATATATTTAGTTTTCTCCCTTTAAGTACAAGGAGTTTGGTCATGTACCTATTTATGATGTAACATGCATGTAGTATTTACAGCCTCTGCCCAGAAGCTATGGGGCAGTTTACTAGAAAGAAGCATAGTCCTAGCCATATCTTCAGGAGTCCTATTCTTTCTTTCAACTACTCCATTTTGTTGAGGAGTCCTAGGTGCAGAGAAATTATGATCTATACCGTGCTTATCACAAAATTCAGTAAACTTAGTATTTTCAAATTTAGTTCCACGATCAGACCTAATTGATGCAAGTTGATTTCCTAGTTATTTTGAGTTTTTCTACAAAGGCAGTGAACATGTCAAATGCTTCATCCTTATATGTTAAGAATAATACCCAAGTAAACCTAGAGTAATCATCAACAATTACTATCACATATTTCTTACAACCTCTGCCCAATGTTCTCAATGGACCACAGAGATCCATATACAGTTCCATCGTCCTGGTCGTGCTTACCATCTTCTTGCTTTTACAAGAGGATCTTACCTGCTTTCCCCTTGCACAATCCTTACAAACTTTATCTTTCTTGAACTTGATGTTAGGTAATCCTATTACCAGGTCCTTGGAGACTAATTTGTTGAGCTGATTTAAACTTGCATGACCAAATCTTTTGTGCCACAAGAGGGGATCATTGTCCAACACACTCAAGCAAGTGAGTTTATTTTCTGAAAGAGTGGACAAATCTATAATGTAAATATTGTTAACTCTTTTTTCCTGCAAAACAATCTTGTCAGTAGTAAGATTAATCACAAAGCATTTAGTAGAGGTGAATTCTATTAAGTTACATATGTCACATAGTTGTAATACACTGATCAAGCTGTATTTCAAGCCATCTATCAAGTAGACATTCTCAAAGGAATGTGAATCTATCTTACCTACCTTTCCAACCCTAGTAATCTCACATTTCTTCCCATTTTCAAAGGAGACATTACCTCCTATTAAGTCCTCAAGTGAAAGAAACTAGTTCTTACTTCCAGTCATATATTTTGAGCAGCCACTATCCATGTACCATATTTGGCTACCCCTTTTCAATTGGACCTGCAAAACAAAATCAAGGGTTAGTCTTAGGAATCCAAACTAGTTTGGGTCCCTTTCTATAGGCAAATGGATGAGTTAAATTCTTTTGGCCCATCCAGGCAACCTATTTTTCTCTTGAACAAAGGTTTTGTTCTTTTGACTAGCCTTTTCTTTTGCATTACATTCACTTTTGTAATGACTAGTCTTACCACAATGTGTGTAGATTTTGTTTTCAGGAAGTGTGATGTACTTTCTTTTGGGATCCCACTTAGGTGTTGGGGTCCCGTAGCTAAGTCCTCTCTTGTTGCTAATGTGGTGCTCTTGTAT
Source organism: Nicotiana noctiflora (assembly GCA_032618575.1). NCBI lineage: Eukaryota > Viridiplantae > Streptophyta > Magnoliopsida > Solanales > Solanaceae > Nicotiana > Nicotiana noctiflora. The sequence goes on from JASVEL010002936.1 coordinate 56,251, forward strand.
CCAAGATAGTACATCAGAAATTTAAAAGACTTATTCCATTTGCAAGTTCTGCCTAGTTCATGCTTTACCTTCCCTAGGTCTTCTTTTAAGAGTCTTATTTGTTCATCTTTCTTGTATAGTTCATCCTTTATTTTTCCTAAGTTTTCTTCTAAGGTGATATGTGTGTGATCAGCCTTCTTCTTACCTGTTCCTAATTTCAGTTTTAAATTTTCAGATCTAAGTTCTAAGATACTAGTGTCATGTTTAAGAAACTAGTTCTTCAACTTAGTATTTTCACTATTACTCTCACTAGCCCTAGATTCTAGATTTTTGCACTTGGCTTTTAAGATCACACACTCCCTAGATAGTTGTTCCTTTTCATTGTTTATTACCTCAGACTCATCAATAAAGTCTAGCAATAATTTAGATAACCTTTCTTTAGATAAAAATTTAATCTTGTCTTTGAGATGAATTACACTTACCTCTCGTTCATCATCTGATTCTCCATTGGCCATAAGTGTTTGTTCATCTCCAACTTCATCTTCTGAATCCTTATTTGAGGTTTCTCCCCAAACAGCAACCATAGCCTTTGTTGATCCTTTATTCCCTTTGAGTTGAACATGTTTCTTCTTCTTATTCCTTCATTCAGCCATTTCCTTCTTCCATTTGATTTTCCACTGAGGACAATTCTTGATCATGCGGTCAGTCTTACCACATTTGTAGCAGCCCTCGTTGGTCTATTTCTCAAGAGCCCTTGGTTTGTTGAAGGTTGTACCTCTTGAAGAACCCTTTCCTCCCATTAGGTACTTCTTGAAATCCTTTATGATCATGGCCATTTCTTCATCCTCTAGATATGCACCTTTATCTATTCTAAGAGCCAGGCTCCTTTCCTTCTTGGGTGCATCTATTTTCATGGTTTGACTTCTCGGTTCATACACAATGAGATTTCCAATCATCTCATCCAACTTAAAAGTAGCAATGTTCTTTGATTCATGAATACAAGTGATTTTGCTTTCCCAAGTTAATGGCAAGACCATTGTCAAGATTTTCTCAACCTTGTCTTCTTCAAGGATAATATTTCAAGAGACTTAAGTTCATTTGTTAGTGTTGTGAACCTTGTGTACATCTCCTGGATAATTTCTCCTTTCTTCATGGTGAAATTCTCATATTGAGAATATAACAATGTTCCTCTTGATCTTTTTACTTGAGGAGTTCCTTCATTAGCCACTTGTAGAGTGTCTATCTCTTTAGCAGTGGTACAACTTTGAATCATGTTTTACTCGTCTGGACCTAGTCCACACGCAAGCCATTTCTTGGCCTTGGTATTTTTTCCCCATTTCTTCAAATCTTCAGCAGTGCAGTCAACTCTTGTCTTTGGCACGTTCAGTCTTTCAGCATTCTTCTTTGTAGTAGCTAGGGGACCATTAATGACTATATCTTAGAGTTTATAATCTTCTCCTATGATGTGGTCTCTCATTTTGTTCTTCTACCAAGAATAGTACTGACCATTAAAGAGTGGCGGCCTAGCAGTGGATTGCCCTTCCCAGTTTCCAGGTGGTGCACTCATCTTGATCTGTTCCTAAGGTGTTAACCTCTTCAAGGATAACCTGCTTTGATACTAATTGACGTTTTATACTTCAATGTCACACATGAGGGGGGAGGGAGGTGATTTATGTGTACCCAATTTTTGTTTAACTTGATTATGGAAGGACCTAGTTCTTCTATGTGTTTAATTACAACTGTTTGCAGAATAATAAGTACAAAATATAAAGAGCGCAGAGATTTATACGTGGAAAATACCTAGCTCAAAAGGTAAAAAAACCACGATCTACTACTCACTAGGATTTTTCCAAACTTCCACTAAAATCAGTGAGCCAAAAACTACATTTACAAAAATTCTTTTGTAAACCTAGGATTAACTCTAATCCCGTTGTAGCGCACAACCTCAATTATTGCGAAAACTTCAATTTAGCTCTAACTTGAAACCTCTAAGTACCTAATACAATTGCTTCTATAAAAGCTGAAAGGTACAATATAAAATCACCTACTACAATTGAACTAGGATAAAAGATAGACACTTGGAACTAGTTCTTCTATCTGGTTTAGTAGCTTCAGGATTGCACTATTGAATCACACATAAATTACTTGCAAAATTGCCTTGCTATTTTGCTCTCAATATACGTTTAACTTCTGCTTATGTTCATTATCTGTAGAAGAGAACAACACTGATATTTAAGGAGTTAGTAATTAGAGATTGACTAGGATAATGATGCTACTCTTCCATAGTGAAAGAGTTGTAGTTGATCTCATACTCCAACTCTTATCCTTTTCCTAAACCGTGTTCTCTTTCTGTAAAGAGTCTTTCTCCTTATACAATATGCAACCTTTTCGATCATGATCGGGAGATATCACTTCTGATAAGTTAGGATTATCTCATTCACATGCATCTCACATGCTTGGGTTGATCACTACTGTGCCTCACAAGATGGACTTTGTCTATGACTGAGTTATTTTGTTAATATTCAAAACTTGGGCCAACACCCTTGTCGCAAATGCGGCATTTGCAACTCGTTAAGTGCTATGAATTCCATGTTTTTGCTTCATTTTCATATATTGTGAACCCTAGCTTCAATGTAAGGTGGTTTTGCGAAGCGATTTTCATACCAAATCATTGGGTAATTGTCTTTAATAAATTTTCAACTATATTTTATGATTTTATACAAAGATTTAACATAATATTCATGAGAAATCTATGAAATTTTTTGGGAATTTTGTCAAAATTTTGAAAAATAAAAATTTGGGATTTGAGAGTCGAATAAGACTCGCATTTGAAAACAAAATACATATTTGGACTCGTGAGGCTATGGGTTGTCAAGACCTACCCTTGGACTCGAGTTTTGACTTTTGTTGACTTTTTAAAGATTTAATAAAAATCACAACTTTATTAATTGAAATTATTTTCTCTTGCGTTGTGTGATGTACTCAAGTCGTCGTGGATAGATTAAGCGAGGGGGACGCGAATTTGTAAAGGAAAAGGCTAGACTGAGTGTTGAGTTAGCCGAATGAGTAAGTGTTTTGCCTAGCTTTGTGGGAATTTTCTCTCCTATTTATCATTGTTTGCTACATGCGGGGGTGATGCATATATGAGGTGACGAGTGTATATATATATGCCAGGGATAATCGTGCTCGGGGGGGGGGGGGTGGATTATGTTATAATTGTGTTTGTATAATTTCATGACATTCTTCTTAATGTGTTACTTGACTCTTTGATACTAGGGACATAAAATTAAATGATATAAATCCAGACTTAGTTTGTTATAACTTGATCAAACTTGATGAAAATTGTGAGAACATATTCATGTGTCTAATTCAATCATCTCTGTGCGAAATCATTACTACATTACTATAACCGATACTCTTGACATGCTAGACTCTATACTTGTGTTATGGATCATCTATGAGATTCGTGGAAGTATTTGAATAATAAGGTTGTCTCGCAGAGTTGTACACGGTACTTTTATCTGTTATATTTTGAACTGCCTATAATGTTAGTCTAATGTACATGTTATAATAATAAACATTTTTTAACTAAAAGCCTCGTCACTACTTCGACGAGGTTAGACAAAGTACTCACTAGTACATGAGATCGGTTATACAGATACTACACTTTTGTATGATAGGTACAAATTTTTGGAGCAAAGTTGCTGGTGATGTCGAGTGTTGATTCTGAAGATGTTCTCGCATTCTGGATATGGATGCCTTCTGTCCTTGGTAGCTTAGGTTTTACTATTATGTTTATGTATCTTTCATAAACTGAGAGGTTGTGAGTTCGATCTCCCAAGACCACGACGGGAAGTTCTTGGAGGGAAGGATGGTGGTGGTCTATTTGGAAACAACCTCCCTACCCCAGGGTAGAGATAAGATCTGCGTACACACTACCCTCCCAGACACCACTAAATGAGATTATACTGAGTTGTTGTTATTGTATCTTTCAAATAAAACATGTATTTATTCGTGTCGGCTTTGTAAATTCTAAGTCTTAGAAGCTCATAAGTCGTACTACCAGGTCTTGGGTAAATTTGTAAATGTTCAGTTATCTATTTTCTATTCTCTTACAATCTCAATTGAGTTATATTTTCTGTTAGTTGGCATAACTAGTGGGTTAGAGTTATGTGCCACCACGACTTATGATTTTTGGGTCATGACATAAGATGGTGTTATGCACATATATAATCATCAGGTATGATACCATGTGATGCGTGTTCGTTCATGTTCCAAACTTTAGTATTACCATTTGCTATTAAATTGTAATACACTAATGTGCAAAAAGATGTTAGAAAGACTTTTATGTCTTTAAGTATTGTATCCTACATAAATTTCTTATATACTATTTTTAACAGGTTATTCATATGATTCAATCATAAAACTGGTAATACTACAACTTTTTATTAAGTAAAACTATTTCAATATACTAACTAAAACAATAATTACTAATGCCAGCACAAGATGTTTAATGTTTTAAAAATTATTAACCATTTTAAATACGAATATTCACCATAACGGCATCTCCAATCTTGCCCCTATCCTCCATAATGTGGGGGGGGGGGGGGAATTTACTCTAACCCTTCCTCATTTTTTTCCCTAAAATAGGGGATGAATAGTGTTCCCTCAAGCATGGGGTACACTATTCATCTCCCCCATAACTATTCATCAATTTTATATTATTATTTTATTATTTAATATTTTAATTTATCTTTTTATATATACCTAATTATGTTTATGTAATGCCTTTATAATATTAATATTATATTTTAACTTTGGTGTATACTTTTGATAAATTAATTTTCATGCATTTATTATTTTTATGTAAAATTATAAGTTAATTGTACAAAAAATATATGATTATCTCAAAAAATAAATGGTGCAAATATAAAATATTAGAAATTGTTAAAATTGAAAGGTGCGAATATAAAACATTGAATATAAAATATTATATGTTGCTAAAATTAAAAAGTAAAAATTAAAAATACATTAAAATTGGAAATACATGACAATTGAAAATACATTAAATTAAAATACATAAAAATTAAAACTACGTTAAATAGCATAATAACTTAGTAGGGAGAATACTAGAGGTTGAAGTTGAATATTTATCTAGTATTTCGAATGAATTTTATCGTAATGTAATATGTATTTAATTAATCTTGTATTAAAAAATAAAATTGAAATGAAAGATAATAATATATTATAGAAGAGAGAGAGAAGAATATAAAAAAGTTTGGGAAAAAAATAGGGAATGATTGGAGTAAGTTATCCAAAATGAAAAAATTCCTATTTTGGGGACAAAAAATGAGGGCAATGTTAGAGATGACCTAATAAAGAGTACATAACATACAATATTACCATATTATTATAGTGTTGCGCGCCTAACCACCTAAATTCCAGCCGATCAAAATGTGAAGCGAATAATAAAATTATAAAAAATTCAAAAAACACGGAAGGTGTTATTAGGCCTATAATAACCATTTTTATTTGTATAAATTTAATCTTTTTGACGTCGACAATCAAGTAATCATATGATAATCAACATCGATCGTCAACAAAAACTTATATCTCTTTCATGTTTAATGATTTACTCAAATTTTATTTTAATAATATTGACATTATTCTACTGAAAAATATGACATGACACGATATACATGATATATGTGCAACGAGAAACTAATAAGTAGAAACATATAAAAGGCCAAACACATAAGCCGTCCCTTAAACTTGACATTATTTTTTATTTAAGCACTTTAACTAAGGCATATACCTATTATAAACACTCTAACCCCAATTAAACACAATAGAATGATACGGCAAGAAAAGTGTTTTTCACATTACATGAGCGCGTGAGTTGATCCAAACGCACAACTTTTTCCTTTTTCTTCTTTTTCTTTTTTTTAAAGATCAATTTTTCCTGAAAATTACATCACTAACTTTAATCTCGAAGCCACCTTTAACCATCGCCGAAGAAATCAAGGATCATCGCACTTGGAGCCATTGCAGTCTGCAGACAATTATCGCCGACAAGTTTAACGTTCTTCTTGATCTCAACTTCTGTTGTTTAGCTCTAACAACCTTACACAAACTAAAGACCACTCTTTTCAACCCCAAAATGCCACCTTCAACCAGATTTTTACATTGGCGCCCTAGTCAACTTAATCAAGTGAAACCACACTACTTATTTTCTATCTTATGAAAACTTTGATTCTTTACATATATATTTACAATTTTGAGTGGCCATAACGTTACTATGTAATTCATGGTCGTGTTAGTCACATGTGTTATTTTGTTTTGTTATCATATCACCGCTATTATTTCAAAAGATTTAAATTAAAATCAATAAAAGACTAAAATAGTAATTGAGTTTAATTTTTTATCAAATAAAAATGGAAAATGAGTGTTTGGGTGATGAATGTGATCAAGAGGGGAAATGGGTGTTATGTAGTGCGAAATATATTTTAGAAGGAAAAAAGAAAAGGTAAAGCTTCAAATTTTGGAGGTGAATTTAGAAGAACAGAAGGAAAAATAAAATTGTAGAAGAGAAAAAATAAAATAAAACGAAAAGAAGAAGACTGAACAAAGAACGACGAAGATGATCAATGGAGGGGAAGAGACCAGTTAGGGGATCCAAAGTTGTTAGGAAGAAGAGCTTTTTTTTTTAATATTTCTAAGTGGCTCTCGTTTATTTGTTTGATTTGCCATGTCAGAAGTAATTGTTGTCACGTGCCGGAATTTATTTTTGTATACCGTGTGAAGTGTTTAATTGGCATACTTTTGTTGGGGTTTGAATGTTCAATAAGTATATGCTTTATAGCCTGTTTTTTCAAATTTTTTTGCCAAAAGTATTTTTGGCCAAGCTTTTGCAAGGAAAATAGCTTCTCTACAAAAATACTTTTTTGAGAAGCGCTTTGATAAAAATACACTTAGAAATAATTTTTTAAAACTTAGCCAAACACTAATTGCTTGACCAAAAGTGCTTTTCAAACTAATTAGCCAGGTTGCTTTCTTGTCCAAATGAAAAATAGTGCTAATTTGGCTAATATAAAAGGCGAAATACATAAAGCGCCCCTTTAAGTTGCCCTCAACGGTCAGATGGACACCTTAACTGATCTCTTTATCATTTAGATATTTCAAATGTCTATTAAGTAGATCAAATAAACATCTGAATGCAGCACATCGTATGTGTGAGTATCACTTGCGAGTGACGTGGAAAAAAAGCCAATTAATAAATAATACTTGTAATTTGATACATATAATTAACATAAAGAAAAAGAAAAAACCAAAAACCCCATTCCTTCCACCAACTGACCAAACCAACGCCCTCAACCTCCCCCCATCTTCTTCCTTCTATCATCCACGTTTCCCAAGGGTCCCCTTTACTTTCCTCTTCCATATTCATAACTTAAATCTAAAATATTTCCACAAAATACAAATAAGAAATAGCTAAATAGAAAACCCACTGAGGTATCATCGACAGACCTTGCCGGAAAAAGCTTTTCTCATGCAACCCTCACCGGAAAATTAATCTTCGATCGAACCGGAATCTTTAGCCTTCTCTCCCCATTATTTTCTTGACTATATATTTGGGCTTATATCACTTTTGTTTCTCTAACTAGTAGGGTGTTGCCCGTGCTAAGCACGGGCCCAATAATTGTTTTGTCGTAAAAAATTTTACCATTGTTTACAATAGTACTTTAAATTGTTCAAGGAAAACGCCTTGTTCCTTTACATGATTTGGTTTTTATGATATCTCATTTTTTATGATACTTTGCTCATTTCATGAAGGTTTGTTAATATATTATCAATTTCCAATGCTTCGTAGCAGTTCTAACGTGATATACAAACCTCACGCGAACTGCGATGGTTAAACATTATAGTTACACAATCAACTTTGGTGTCTAACAGGAACATCAACATTGATGTCCAAGGAATTATCCTTGTATCTGTTAATATTTGTCGATCATAGATATATAGAGTTGAGCAGATACAAACTCGGACAACACTCACATCTTAGCAGTTAATGCTCTGTGTCAATACAGATTATAAATTTAAAGCATATATATTTTAAACTTGCTAAATTTCAGAATGTAGAATGAAAATAATGATGAAAATGATTCACTTTTTGAAGCGTAACTAAAGAGGAAATGGAGAATAAGATACATTTGATGATATTGAGAGCTTTCAACATAACCAGAAAATTTGTACTCCTACAATTTCCCGGGCCTTCCTCTTTTACCTGTCTGTTAATTTTCGTTACTTCACCTTCAAGCTTGGAGCTCTTATTTGCCGATGTAGGTCTTTCTTCTACGACCACAGCCCTTTTTACTTGCTGTTGCTTCGGCAACATCCTTTCCTTGACCTCTACCATAAGACCTAGCTCGCTCGCTAGATTGTTCTTATCATTATTTACATGTTCATGTTCATCTTCAAAGTCATATATGATGTATTTCTTTCCTTCCTCTTATTTGAATTTGCACGTATCTTTGCAGAGTCTCTTTTGGAAGCCTTTAGAGAAATAAATTCACTTACAGGGTGTGCGTCAATTGCAGCAAAGATGAATATGCAAATAATCCGTCATAAATAAAAGTTTAACTTGTGTGTGTGTGTATATATATATATATATATATATATATATATATATGTCACACCTCCTTTTGGCGCGCTTACCCCGAAGGATAATGCATAAGGGAGTTTTTCCAATTTTAGTGACAATATTCGAAATGGGATTATTTATTTATTTCAGAGTCGCCACTTGGAATAAATTATGGTATCCCAAGTCACAGATTTATTTAAATCCCAAATCGAGGAAATTTTTGACTTTCCAAATAAAGTCTGCGAACCAGAAATTCTAAGTAAGGAAATCTGTTGACCCGAGGGAAGGTGTTAGGCACACCCGGATCCCGTGGTTCTAGCACGGTCGCTTAAATTATTGTAATGGCTAAATATCTGATTTTAAAACATGTTCAATACTATAATGCAATTTTAAATCATTTACCGCGTTTGATTATTTTTTAAGAAAAAGTGAACATTCTTATTGAGGGGCCCCGCAATTTTATTTTTTATTTAGCAAGGCTCGTAACATTTTTTATTTAAAAGGATAATCCTAAAGTGACTACATTTTTTTTATTTAGTTTATCTTTAAAAGAAAAGAAAAAGTCCTAATTAATTACATGCTTAAAATGCTATTCTATATTAGTACAAAAGGTGTTCCCTCACAAGCCGACTAAATGACAAATGTATTCTTCAAAATATAGAACTAACTACAATTTGACAAAACTAATAAAACGGAAAATAACAACAAATATTAGTCAACAACTTCTCTATTTCATTTCAAAACTTCAACATCCAATTCGATCTTATATCAACACATAATTTTTAGAATGTGTACCTGGTATTGAAAAGAAGGGGAAGATGAAAAATCAACAGGCCGGTGAAAGTACAAGCAACAACAACAATAACAACCAGTAGTAGCTTCAACACCTCAACCCAGCATATCCCGGCAATATGGAGAAAAACCAGTAAAAATAGAGAAGAAAAATATATTCCGAAATTTCTCTTTGCTTTCTCTCTCTAGCTTTGAACTCTCTTCAATTCTCCAAAGAAACTCTCAAAAGTTAAATTCTGTCTGTATATATTTCTGTATCCAGAGTGTATATCGAGTGTATATTGCTCTCTTTTTTTCCTTATTTTTCTTCTCTTCCTATTAATTCCTCTCTTTTTTTTCCACCCCTTTTTTCATAAATCCTATCTTCTATTTATAAGCAAGAATTTCAAAAAAATTCAGATTTTTTATTAAAAAGAAAAATATTTTTTTAATTTAAAGAAAACCCACTAATCCATGTTTTCCTCTCCTTGTTTTCTTCCTTAATTTCCTTGCTCCCCACTACTTTATGTCATGTGATTATGATTATTTTTTGGCTAAAAAAATCTTAAATTTTCTTCTTGGGCCAAGGGGTTTTGGGTTGGGTAAGGGTGCTTAGGATTGGGCTTGTAACTTAATTTGCAAGATGGCACAATCCAATTTTTTCTATTTTGTTCTTCTCCATTATTCAACTTCCTAATTAATAAAGCCCAAAATACTAAGATTAATTTATAAAAACTAAAAATTATCTTGAAATACTAATTAACTCATAATAATAATTATCACACAAAATTAAACATTAATAAAAATAAAATTGCATGATTTGGACATTAAATGCTTAAAAAATGCAAAAAATACATATTTTTTATGACTTTTCATTTCTGTAAAATAAACTTAATTGTAAACTTAAATTTTATATATATATGCATTATATTTTTTTATATATTATATTTATTTAAACAAGCAAATATGCACAGATAAAAATGCAAATAATACAAGAAAAATAACACAAAATTCATAACAATTGCAAGAAAACTAAAATTATTTTATTTTGAATCTTTGGGAGTATTTCTCTTATAGGGCAAAAATCACGTGCTCGTAGAAATGTATAGGGAGATCCTTAGTTTTTGGTCAGGATTTGGAAAGAAAAGCTCCACGGTTTTTGGCTGGGAGATCCTTGGTTTTTTGGCTGGGATTTGGAAAGAGAAAGCTCCACGGTTTTTTGGTCGGGAGATCCTCATTTTTTAGTTCGGGAAGTTTTGGTAGCTGGGACTACCATGACTGCTGTGATATTGCTGTTACTTGTTGTTGCTGCTGATGCCACTGCTTAACTGATCTCCTTATTACACCGTGCTAAATGAAAAATAAGAAGCTAGACTAAGTTACAGTATTGTAAATTCTTATCTATCTTTTCAACTTGATCTTGTCATGTTCCTTGCCATCCTGCTGGCTTTGATGTTTCTTCACATGCTTCTTTTCTTATGACAATTATCTCGGCCTATCTTGATTGCCGAACTCCGACCGTTGGTCCCTTCATTGTGATCTTCGAACTATTTTCCTTCAAAGTTTGAATCTATCTTTTCTGACCCTTGTTGCCTTCCTTCTGATTTTGAACTTGGATTCGTGCTGAGTATTTCCTTTATACTCTGTCACTTTCCGATTCTTCACTCCATCAAATCTTAGAAATTGAGACGCCGTTTTGCTTTTCCGGGTGGCTTCTGACTTTATCGACAAACACTAATCGTAAATCGCCATTCCATTCTTCAGGCGGGCACCTGATTGCAACAACAACTTCAAAATAATAACTCGCCATTCCGTTCTTCAAGCGGTCTCCCTGACTTCAACTACAACTTCAAAACTAAATCGCCACTCCATTCTTCAGGCGGGCTCCCTGACTTCAACTATAACTTTAAAACTAAATCGTCACTCCATTCTTCAGGTGGGCTCCCTGACTTCAACTACAACTTCAAAACTAAATCGCCACTCCATTCTTCAGGCGGGCTTCCTGACTTCAACTATAACTTCAAAACTAAATCGCCACTCCATTCTTCAGACGGGCTCCCTGACTTCAACTACAAACTTCGAACTGCATCCCATCCCTATCGTTTTCATTCGCTTCCTGTACCGCTTTCTTCTTCCTGGTAAGATAATGATGCTGGGAAAAGTTTTTCTTCATTCCCTCCCTTCCTTTGACTCATGCGCTTGAATTTGTGCTGGGAACTCTTGTTGTAACCCTCTGCTTTATGGTGGGTTACTGGTTTCAAGACCTGCAATGTAAAGACTGAAGACATGCCTCTTGTTATATAGGTAGGCGCCTGTTTTTATTAGCAATTTTTGAATTTAAAATGCATTCTGGCAAATCAATAAAAATAAAATAAACATAAAATATCCTATTCGAGGGTGGATAGTCCCATCGTATCCTATTCGAGGGCGGATACTCCCATCGTATTCTATTCGAGGGCGGATACTCCCATCGTATTCTATTCGAGGGCGAATACTCCCATCGTATTCTATTCGTATTCTATTCGAGGGCGAATACTCCCATCGTATTCTATTCGAGGGCGAATACTCCCATCGTATTCTATTCGAGGGCGAATACTCCCATCGTATTCTATTCGAGGGCGAATACTCCCATCGTATCCTATTCGAGGGCGAATACTCCCATCGTATCCTATTCGAGGGCGAATACTCCCATCGTATCCTATTCGAGGGCGGATACTCCCATCGTATTCTATTCGAGGGCGGATACTCCCATCGTATTCTATTCGAGGGCGAATACTCCCATCGTATTCTATTCGAGGGCGAATACTCCCATCGTATTCTATTCGAGGGCGAATACTCCCATCGTATTCTATTCGAGGGCGAATACTCCCATCGTATTCTATTCGAGGGCGAATACTCCCATGATATCAATGTTTGAGAATGAACAAACCTGAGACATCCTGTTCGAAGGTGGACAAACCTGAAATATCCAATTTGAAGGTGGACAAACCTGATACGTCATCTTGAATTGCCTTCCTCGTTTCTCCGAGAAAATTTTCAACAACGGCAGAAAATTTTCTGCCCCAATATTGGTGTTCTTCCTTGTGGCATGACTTTTTGCTATCAATAGCACTTTCTTTCCCTATTTCAAATCAAAGAAAATTTGTTAGTTCAAAACATTGTGAGCGGTTGTGCCGCTCCTGTGGGGTGGTTTTTTTCTTTTCTCCTTTCTCTCGCTCGGGGTTCCCAAAACTTGTTGGGGAATGATTTCATTTGTTGGAGATGATATTCCTGCTGGGGATGGGTTTTTCCATTTATCCCTTCCCCGTTCTGTGTTTCTCAACTCATTGGGGGTTATTTTGTTGAAGATGAAATTTCCTTTCTTCCTTTACCACTCTATGTTGCCCGACCACCTCGGAACTTGGTAACGATAACACTACTGGGGGATTTTCATTTCCTCAAAATTGGTGTTTCACTCTTCTAAAGGTTGTTGGAGATGACACTGGTTCAAAGACCACTTCTCTTAAGACTTTCCTTCTTCCCCAAGTGGGTATTGACTTCCAGAAAATTTTCAAACTGAAAAGAAAATTTTCTGCCCCAGTTTAATAATCTTCCTTACACCACACTTCTCTGCCATCAATGGCATTTTCTTGCCTTGCATAATAATTGGAAATTTGGTGGCAAGTTTTGTAGTCATTTCTCACTTGTTCTGACTAGACAGACTTTGATGGGGAATTTTTGATAAAAGGAGAAAGATAAAAAGAAACAAAAATAGAAGACAAAGGAAAAATGACTCTCTAACAAGAAATAACTATAAAAACTTATCAAACGCGAATACCAACTCTACTGGTCATGACATGCACATATGGCCTATCCTCCGTCGTTAATCACCTTTTACAATTTCTGTCTTGTGATTTCCATCTGATTATCACCTTTATTTGACTTGTAGTGCCCGAAGGGTTTTCACTTTCAAACCTCTTTCATTTTGGTTTTCTCTCAGCTTTCGTCGCCTTATGGTGCCTGTGAAGGTTTTCACCGGTAAGACTCTCTCATTTGTATTACTTTTAGCTGGGGATTGGGGTGCCACTGCTAAGACTCTCTCGTAATTCTTTTCTGTTGGGAATCAGAGTCTTTTCTGCTGGGAATCAGAGTGTCATATTCTGATGAGACTCTCGTGTTTGCTTGACTTGGCCTCTTTTGAAGACTGATCGGAAGGTCTTTCTTTGGACCATAATGTGGGATTTGGATAGGGCTAGAAAGAAAGGGTATTGAAGGCTCAAAACAAAATCAATTTTGGGTTCAAAATTTACAACCTTCGGACCTAAATTTATTTATAATCAACACAATTTTTCTTTGCCCCGATTTTTTACTTGGGGAATTTTTATTACTTTATTTACACTATGACCGAGCTGTGAAGCGCCTACGTATCCTTTTTAAGGAATCGGGTCAAACGTAGTTCCAAATTCCCTTTTTTTCAAGTTTCTCTTTTTCATTCATTTTTCTTTTTCTTTTCTTTTCTTTATCTCTTTTTGTTGTTTTCTTTTCTTTTCTTTTTCTTTATCCCTTTCTTCTCTTGTCTTTCAAACTTGTGTTTCTAGTCTTTGCAACTAATTCCGAAGGAGGGGTATGAAAGATTTTAAAATAAGGCACAAAGGGTTGACGATGGATAAAGTATTTGGATAGCAGAATAAAATGCCTTCGTCATTCCGATCTTCAAAACATGCCAAGTACAAACAACATATTCACGACATCTTCTAGTTGTGCCAGGATTGATAACCATATTGTCCGTTCGCCTTTTCATCTGTCATTTTAAAGTATTGCTGGACGACACTTTCATTTCAGTATCACGAGCGAACCCCGTCTTGGCATGTCCAATTCTCCCTTAAAGGTTTCTTTGTGTTTTAACTGCCCCAGTCTCACATGATTCGGGCTCCAAATAATCTCAAATCGTTTTTTATTTCCTTTAAAATGCCCTGATTATCTTCCAATTGCTTCACGATTAACCCTTAATATTAGGCCATAATTATGTGTGATGCCATGTCATTAGAATTGTCGTTCGAACAGATGACAAATCTAAATATAGAAGAACTAAACAAAAAGACGACTGGGTAATAAAAGACCGAAAGTTCCATTAAACGGAGAAAAGGTTCAAATACAAACAAGTAAACCAGCACTACAAACCTGCAACGACAACAAGCAAACCAGCACTACAACCCTGCAATGATACTTGATAAGACTAAGCAAACTGAAATGACCAGAATGGAAAGATAAGAGGGTTTTACTTCAAGACAAGATCCGGGTCACAACCCTGAAAACAACTCGGACAAAAGAAATGACAACAAACACAAACCACCGAAACTCCTCCTGATTACCAAGCATGACTTCTTATATACCAAATTCTGCCGATTGGTTTTGCTGTGGAATACAGATCGAGCTTCTTAATTTTCCCTTCCCTGGTGTATCAATTTGATCACATGGGTCTAAGGGTGAGATGGCAATGGATTTTGATTAATATTGGGTGCCTCTAGTGTCTGAACCTCGATCTTATTGGTGTCAATAAGATTTTTCACTGCTTGTTTCAGTTTCCAACATTTCTTGGTATCATGTCCGAGAGCCCCTGAACAATACTCACAGCTTACTGAGCGATCCACATTTGGGGGTATGGGACTTGGAAATCTTGTCTCAATAGGACTCAACAAACCTATCTGCTTCAATTTGTGGAACAGAGCAGTATAAGTTTCTCCCAACTCAGTGAATGTTCTTTGTGCCTTTTCCCTTCTTAAGGCATGATTCCCTCGGAAACCTGGTCCTGGAGGATTATTGTAAACACTTGGTGGTGGATATGTGTTTCGGGGAAGGTGATTAGGGTGATTTGGGTGGTAGGGTCTGGCTTGGTAATGAGGTGAAGGACCTTTCGATCTGGACCAAGTACCCTCCTCTACCGTTGCAACTTCTTCTCTTCTCTTCTTCCCGAATGCAACCCCTGTGCCATTCTGAATAGCTTGAGTTGTTGCTTTCAACGCTGAATAGCTCAAGATCTTATTGGACTTAAGTCCCCCTTCTATCATTCCGCCCATTTTGACCACCTCATTGAATGATTTACCAACCGATGTCACCAGGTGACTAAAGTAAGTTGGCTCGAGTGTCTGCAAGAAGTAATCTACCATCTCGTTCTCTCTCATCGGGGGATCTACCCTTGCTGCCTGTTCCCTCCAGCGGAGCCCAAATTCTCTAAAGCTTTCGGTGTGTTTCTTCTCTAACTTTAGCAATGATAAGCGATCAGGGATTATTTCAAGATTATATTGAAACTGGCCGATGAATGTTTGGGCCAGGTCATCCCATGTAAACCATCTGCTGGGATCCTGCCTGGTGTACCACTCTAGCGCAGATCCTCCCAGACTCTGACCGAAGTAAGCTATCAGAATCTCGTCCCGTCCTCCGGCTCCTCGCATTTTACTACAAAACCCTCGGAGGTGGGCTACGGGATCACCATGCCCCTCGTATAGGTCAAACTTGGGCATTTTGAACCCGGTCGGCAACTGGACATCTGGGAATGGACATAGATCCTTGTAAGCGACACTGACCTTGGTTGCCTAAACCATGCATATTCCTGAAGGATTGCTCCAGGCTTTTAACTTTCCGAATAACTTCCTCATACTCCAAACTTTTGAAGTGCTTTTCCGGTTCTGCTGGGTTATCCCGGTGAGGGGCGTGTGAATGCGGTTCAGAAGCCTTAAAGGTAGGCTCGGGAGAATAACAATGATTGTCATGTATTTGAAAAAGTGGTTCACTGGAAGACTTTTGTAAAGTAGCGGGTGGAGGTGCCACAAAAACAGGGGTAACCGGAGGAAGAGTATTTTGTCTAGCTGGTGGAACCTGGGATGTATAAGGGTTTTCCCCTTGATAATATGGATAGATCGATGCACTTGTCGAGGGTCAATGGGTGGACGCTCTGGTGCTGGTGTAAGAGTAGGAAGGTTTGGTGATGATCGTCCCCTAGCCCAGGCTAGGTGCATCTCTGTCATTTGCTGTCTCAACCGGTCCACCTCCTCTTTCATGATTTGTATCTCTGTTTTCTCCCAATCGACACTTTTGCCGGAGCTAGACATGCTTGCTAGAATTGGCCCTTTTGATCTAGTATGGTAATGGTGATTGGCCAGAATATTCTGTCAAGCCAACCGCTAAACTTTCTGGAAATGCAACAAACTTGTAAGCTCACAGAGTTTAACGGATATGTTATCGCACGTTGGATGCAATGCACCTAGTCAGTTAACCATATATGTATTCACTGCATGCATCATTCCAGCTTTTCTTTTTCCATTATCCTTGAAAACCTCTCTCGTTATTAACCTCCCTTTTTTTCATTTTTTTTTTCAAATTGGAATAAAAACATTGTTTTTACAAACACGGACTTTCAGCGCCTCGGGGACGAAGATTATAAGGTTGTGAGGGTCAATTGACTGAAATCTACAAAATGACCCAAAAGTGGCCGTTTATGCAAAGTCAGTCTTCCGGCGTCCCTTTCGGGTACATTCGGCTGTTTTTGAAAACGACATCACTCAACTTATTTACAACGAAAAATCAATTTCGATATTTTTGGCTATTGTTTTTTTGCAAAAGGGGAGGTTGAACCTGATAAAGGTTGCCTACGTATCTCACATCTAGTGAGAATCAAACCATCGTAGTTCGGTCAAATAAAAACAAACTAAAACAAACTATATATTATTATTTTTTTTTTCCACACATTTTTTTTAATTTTAAATTTTGTTTTTCCTTTTTAAGTAAAAAAAAACAAACTATTTTGAAACTATATATATATTTTTTTAATCACACATTTTTTTTATTTTACAACAAACGTTTTTTTTCTTTTAAGTAAAAAAATAAACTATTTTGAAACTATTTTTTTTTCATTTTCCTAAAAAAAACGGTTAGCCTGCAAGTCTGAAGCAAATAAATGCGTAAAACAAACAAGATGCAGTAGGATGGTTTTTTCATTTCACGTCACCTGTCCTAGACGGACCCAACCCCTATGTTGAGTCCCCTAAGTCAAATGCAACATGATGCAAATAAACGTTCCTACTAGGGATCCGGCATGAAGCTTTGTTATTCTAGGTTTAAAACCTGGGTTTATTGTTCTAGACCTGGCTTACCCGAGCGGACAACTCGAGCCGAGGAGGAGGCAGCAACCCGGGAATACAGAAGCTTCACCGGTTTTGCAACTTATCCAAACCTCGTTCTAAAGTGGGAATTAGACACTATACAGAAAAGAAGTCATACAAAGTGCATCCTTCTTCATGATTTAGAAGACTCAGAGAGGAGATTGGTATCGATACAATTTATATATACAATTCACAAAATATCAAAGCGGTAAAAGCAACATTTAACACATTAAATACAAACATATAATAAAATCAGATAATAATAAGCCAAATACAACAATTATTCAAAGCTCGAGTTCTTAAACCCTGAACCAGTGGTTCTGGGTCTGTCTTCCCAGCAGAGTCACCAAAGCTGTCACACCTCCTTTTTCCGCTAACCCGAAGGATAATGCATAAGGGAGTTTTTCCAATTTAAGTGACAATATTCGAAATGAGATTATTTATTTATTTCAGAGTCACCACTTGGAATAAATTATGGTGTCCCAAGTCACCGATTTATTTAAATCCCAAATCGAGGAAATTTTCGACTTTCCAAATAAAGTCTGCGAACCAGAAATTCTAAGTAAGGAATTCTGTTGACCCGAAGGAAGGTGTTAGGCACCCCCGGATCCCGTGGTTCTAGCACGGTCGCTTAAATTATTGTAATGGCTAAATATCTGATTTTAAAACATGTTCAATACTATAATGCAATTTTAAATCATTTACCGCGTTTGATTATTTTTTAAGAAAAAGTGAATATTCTTATTGAGGGGCCCCGCGATTTTATTTTTTATTTAGCAAGGCTCGTAACATTTTTTATTTAAAAGGATAATCCTAAAGTGACTACATTTTTTTTTATTTAGTTTATCTTTAAAAGAAAAGAAAAAGTCCTAATTAATTACATGCTTAAAATGCTATTCTATATTAGTACAAAAGGTGTTCCCTCACAAGCCGACTAAATGACAAATTTATTCTTCAAAATATAGAACTAACTACAATTTGACAAAACTAATAAAACGGAAAATAACAACAAATATTAATCAACAACTTCTCTATTTCATTTCAAAACTTCAACATCCAATTCGATCTTATATCAACACATAATTTTTAGAATGTGTACCTGGTATGGAAAAGAAGGGGAAGATGAAAAATCAACAGGCCGGTTAAAGTACAACAACAACAACAATAACAACCAGCAGTAGCTTCAACACCTCAATCCAGCATATCCCAGCAATATGGAGAAAAACCAGTAAAAATAGAGAAGAAAAATATATTCCGAAATTTCTCTTTGCTTTCTCTCTCTAGCTTTGAACTCTCTTCAATTCTCCAAAGAAACTCTCAAAAGTTAAATTCTGTCCGTGTATATTTCTGTATCCAGAGTGTATATTGAGTGTATATTGCTCTCTTTTTTTCCTTATTTTTCTTCTCTTCCTATTGTTTCCTCTCTTTTTTTTCCACCCCTTTTTTCATAAATGCTCTCTTCTATATATAGGCAAGAATTTAGAAAATTTTCAGATTTTTTATTAAAAAGAAAAATATTTTTTTAATTTAAAGAAAACCCACTAATCCATGTTTTCCTCTCCTTGTTTTCTTCCTTAATTTCCTTGCTCCCCACTCTTTTATGTGATGTGATTATGATTATTTTTTGGCTAAAAAAATCTGAAATTTTCTTCTTGGGCCAAGGGGTTTTGGGTTGGGTAAGGGTGCTTAGGATTGGGCTTGTAACTTAATTTGCAAGATGGCCCAATCCAATTTTTCTATTTTGTTCTTCTCCATTATTCAACTTCCTAATTAATAAAGCCCAAAATACTAAGATTAATTTATAAAAACTAAAAATTATCTTGAAATACTAATTAACTCATAATAATAATTATCACACAAAATTAAACATTAATAAAAATAAAATTGCACGATTTGGACATTAAATGCTTAAAAAATGCAAAAATACATATTTTTTATGACTTTTCATTTCTGTAAAATAAACTTAATTGTAAACTTGAATTTTATATACATATGCAACATATTTTTTTGTATATTTTATTTATTTAAACAAGCAAATATGCACAGATAAAAATGCAAATAATATAAGAAAAATAACACAAAATTCACAACAATTGCAAGAAAACTAAAATTATTTTATTTTGAATCTTTGGGAGTATTTCTCTTATAGGAAAAAAATCACGTGCTCACAATATATATATATATATATATATGAGTTTTACCTCAGTACTGTGTCAATGTTGATAGTCTTTATCTGACCTGTCATGTTCTTGGCAAGTCGATTATGGCGTTATGTACGGATATTCTGATTCTTCATACAAGAACACATCACCACCCTTTCTCTATTTATCCAATGGCAAATGGTAACTTCTCCTTGTTCTTCTCTACCAACACAGATAAAATTATACAAATCAAAAAAGTTATAATTTTCTTGTTTCTTTTGATGAATGTTTGGATTTAGCTTAAGAGAATCAGTTTTTAAATTTATTATTTTATCAATTTGCAAGCAGAGGGGAATAGTGTGAGTTTAGCTAAACTCTTCTCTTTCAACTTGAACTATGCTACATATGTATAAATAAAATTATGCTTTTGTCTTGGACAAACATGCATAATAAATTTTTCCAAAAAGTAAATAAATAGATAGATAAATAAAAGAGAAAGAAAAAGTGAAAGTTAATTGGAATTACACCAGCTTGAATGAGAACCGAATCATAATTAAAAGTTTTTGCAGAAGCTCCAACAGGCATAAAAAAAGAAGTAAAAAGATGTACAAAGTACTCATCCCATTTTACTTGTAAAATTTGGTGAACTTTACTATTTTTCTGTCTCTAACATCATATGCAAAAGGAAAAATTTATATTCTTTTGACACTCATACCTCTTAGTTTTCTAACAAAATTCTAGATAGCACTATAACAAGTTAAACTTATTTGAGAAGATTTTTATAGTAAGGAGGTTGTTTACTATCCTTAGCACTGCAAAGAAGCTCTAATAAATAAATAAATAAGTATATGCCAAACAGTAGAATAAAAGTGAAGTTCTTGATAAGCAGCAAGAATACGTCACCTATATTTTATCAGCAGAAACACTTAGATTTTTGTCGTGCATTGAATTGTATTTTACATAGAAAAATTTGGAGATAGGAGGTTAAGCAAGAATCGACTTGACAAAGAGAATTTTAAGCAAGCACCAAGCTTTTTAATCAAATCAACATCAACAAGCAAATAAACTTAATCGAGAAGAGAAACACATAAAGAACTGGGAAGTAATTAGGGAACTAATAGCTCCATTTTCAATATAATGAAATGCACCTGCACCTTAAGGTCAGAAATCTATATCAAGTATTCTACCAATTTATACCATAGAGTAGTATGAACTAAGTAAATATATAATGCAATTTCTTGAGGTCATGAAATGATACTTCTTGTAGCCTAAACTCAGATTCGTTACCGTTAAATCACTTTCTAATGCGTTTTCCGGAAAGAGCTATCAGTTTTGAATAGTTATTTTTAGATAAGCAGTATGACTAGCTATACAATGATAAATTTAAGGGAGGTTGCACGATTGGGCTATTTAGGCGATAGTTGATGATGATGCAGTTCTTCTGAATGGTGTTGAAACAAGTTAAAACTTGTAGTGACAATAAGTTACCTCCATTGAGCCATAGTAATTTGCATGACATTTAAGCGATTGAGCACCACTATTCTTCGCAAATAAATGATGATGATGATGTTGTCTAAGTGAAGATGCAATTTTCCGCTCTAGCCTACTGGTGCTTGTTGGCTGCCACAAAATAAAAGAACAATTAATAATCAGGTTATAGCCTCTAAAAGTATGTCAAGATTAAAAGTTTACAACACTTACTCTGTTAGCAAAAATGAAACATATAGACAACCTCTTGACTCATAAATCAAGTTGATTGAGAGGTAATTTCAGTGTAATAATTTTCACTTATGTGAAAAATTTTCTCGTGTACTAAGCATTCGCAAGATTTGAACATCAACCTACATAATTGAGTTGGAGGAACAATATTCTCTGTAAAGCAATTTTATGCGGCAACAAATAATTATACAAAAGGCATTCCAATATATATGTTTTGTTTGTGAACTGCCTTAGGAATCCACCTTTACCAGGTACATTCGATACCGGAATAACGTGCATTCTAGAGTTTTATTGTTTAAATCTTATCAAGTGCATAAGCTATAAATCCCCTGTATTATCACTAAGCCTCAGATGACATATGAAGACATAATTTAGGGATAAAAGAATGACACAACAGAAAGTTCAGAAAATAAAAAATATTTTATTAACAGTACAAAGATAAGTGAATATAGTATCGACCTATAAGAAATCCGAATATTTGTTGGTAACATACTAATAATCACTCAAGAAAATCAAAATATATCACAATATTAATATGCAAACACTCGAGAACATAGGTAGAATAGTATTCATTTAAATACTGAGTACTGATAAATACAACTTTAATCCTTTTTAATCGGAAAATGCATAGGTAGAATTTCATTTTAATTGATGTCTAAAACAATTACAAATACTAACTCTAGTTCTTTACTTCTCCATGATCGAATTGTAGTATCCAGTTTAATTGGTGTGTAAAATAAATGCAGATACTTAATTCGATAGTAATTCCTAGAAAATTTAATTTCAAATTAAAAAAGTAACAGCAAATAATCATTCTAACATAGAAAAAAATCATTAAGTGCCAAATTTACCTTTTTGCAACGCATTCAAATTAATTGGTTAGATGAATTTCAAGGATTAGCTTTCTGTACCAAGCCACTCGACTAATTGATTTTCATATCTGCAGAACAAGAAAAAATAAAACTTAATGGGAAAAACGTTAATCACATGCAAACAAATAATAATGAAAGTGAAATAGCTTACATTAAAAAAACTCTAAGAATCATTAAGGAGCAAGGAAGTACTTCACAGGACTTTGGCCTTTTAAGTTATCCTCATTGTCTTCAGCCTAAGCCATTTGTTTTAACCCTTATTTTTCATACAAACTCTTAGGAACTTGTAGTACATTCCTTCGGCATCATACACCAGGAAAACTAAAGTAATTACAGAAAATTATAAAGAGGGATAGTAAAAAGAACAGTCAGAGAATCAATATAAAATCCAAGCAACCTGATTGAAAGCAGTTAGAGAGTGATTAATATGTGAGAAGAAAAGTGTTTTTGTATGGCCTATTTGATAAATCTGTGTATAGCAATTTAACTTCAGGCATGCGAAAGAAACCCAAAGGACTAAATAAAAAGAAGAATCACAAGTATTGTTCAGTTAAAAATTAGGGACTAAAAAAGTACATGGCAGCCTTTACTCAATTAGATACTATCAAACTTCCTTTTTTTTTCCAACAAAAAGCCCTTCTTCCATATAAGAATCAGAGATATATTATAATAATTTATATAGTAAGGAACAAAATCCGAAAATCAAAACCAAGAAGGATCAAAGTT
The DNA here is from genome assembly GCA_032618575.1 of Nicotiana noctiflora. Lineage (NCBI taxonomy): Eukaryota > Viridiplantae > Streptophyta > Magnoliopsida > Solanales > Solanaceae > Nicotiana > Nicotiana noctiflora. The sequence goes on from JASVEL010002936.1 coordinate 79,238, forward strand.
TCTAATTTTACAGAATTGATAAAAGATTTATATTGGTACCGGTAATACTTTTTTCTTTCTTTTTTTGTGTAGGAGCAAAAATTATAAGTGTTCGAATTAGTCGTCTGCTGATTTATCCCTTTCTTACATGAAAGGCCCTACTCAAAATGCAGCCAAATTCATCGGAGAAAAAGGTAGGAGCGTGCATAAGAAATCTAATACAACCTGATTCATTGAACAATTTTTTCAAACTATTCTCAATCACTGAAATAAATTGTCAATACAAGAAATATAAGATGAGAAAATGAATACATAGCAAAAATAATAATAGACAGCGTAGATGAGTGAGACAAGAACATCAGCAGAAAATAACAATGGACAGAGCGGAGAAGTGACAGAGCAGATGTATGAAGATGAGGTGTTTGTAGGAGCGTTGGTTTGGTAGGAGAAATCAGACGGTGACTCCACGTGTTTGGGCTGAAAATTGGGATTTTCTATCCTTGGATGGCCAGGCAGACATGTTGACCATGACCTACCTGTTTATCCTCACTTATAGTATAAGAATATATTAGTTATTTTTGGTGTAAAATTATCCTTTGATTTATCGTCTGATTCAACTGATAGGTTCATGTTTGTGTGTTCTATTGGAAGGAAGGTATTGTTGGATGAAAGAGGACATTTTTCGTAGCTATTGTTGTTGCATTTTTCTGCTTCTTTCAGGGCTAAGGACTGGTTTTGGGTCGACGAAACTAGACAGATCTTTGGAAGTTTATGGCAGTGGAGTTTTGTGGTGAAAATCGACAATTTAAGGTGATTTACAGTGGGTTTATTGGAGCTTTAGTGGTTGATTTTCATGGCCTCTATGATGGTTTCATGGTGAATTACAAGTGGTGAGGTGGTTTAGCCATAACAGAGGCTAAGCTGCAGATGTTTCTCGATTTTTTTAAGGAAAAAAATTAAACAATTGTGATAGTAATATTGGACGAAATTGTGTGCTTATTTTATGTTTTTCCATTTGTTGTAATTTGGAAGAAACTTTTTAATTGTTTTTATTTTTCATCAAGGGTGAAACTTGAAGAAGAAAGAAGTACGAAGATAAATGTAAGTGGATTATTAAAATAAGATTAATTTAAAAAGAGAAAAACATAATTTTGAGGTTTCACGCGCCGAGACAGTAGTAAAAAGCACACATTTTGCCATGTCAGGAGTTCACAAGACACACTTTAGCCGAGAAAAGGTATCTCTGATCATTACAACAACAACAACAACAACTACCCAGTATAGTCCCACAAGGTGGGGTCTGGGGAGGGTAATATGTAGACAAGCCTTACCCCTACCCAAAGGGTAGAGAGGCTGTTTCCAATCGACCATCGGCTTAGAAAAGGAAAGGGAAAGCAACAACAAAAACAAAAACAAAAGAGCATTAGTAATTCCGGCAGAAATCGCATAAATAGTTATCTAAACATAAGAATTATACATAAAATGACATGTAATAATATCAAACAGTAACTACCATAAATAACTACCATAAGGGGGACACAATCCAATGCACGAATCATCTATATGAGGACGGCCCGACGTTCGGGGGATTGAAGCCCCCTTAGCTCTGCCAGGCACTGTGAGTCGCCCTGACAGGCCTCACCCAACCCCGGGAAAGGAGTACAAAAAATTCTAGGGGCCCCTATCCTACAACCCTAATACTAGACCTCCAGACTTTTCTATCAAGGGCCATGTCCTCGGAAATATGCATCCTAGCCATGTCATGCCTAATCACCTCTCCCCAATACCTCTTAGGCCTCCCTCTGCCTCTCCTCACGCCGACCACCGCCAGTCGCTCACAACTTCTGACCGGGGCATCAGGACTTCTCCTCCGCACATGCCCGAACCACCTGAGCCTCGCTTCACGCATCTTCTCATCCACCGGGGCCACCCCCACCTTCGCTCGAATAACTTCATTCTTAATCTTATCTAACCTGGTGAGTCCACACATCCACCTGAGCATCCTCATCTCTGCTACCTTCATCTTCTGGATATGTGATTTCTTAACCGGCCAACACTCAGCCCCATACATCATGGCCGGCCTGACCACCGCTTTATAGAACTTACCTTTGAAAATTAGTGGCACTCTTCAGTCACACAGTACTCCAGATTCTAACCTCCACTTCATCCATCCTACCCCGATACGGTGTGTAACATCATCATCAATCCCCCCCTGAATAACTGACCCAAGGTACTTGAAACTATCTCTACTCGGGATGACCTATGATTCCAGCCTCACATCCACGCCCGCTTCACTCTGCTCAGTGCTGAACTTACATTCTAGGTATTCCGTCTTTGTCCTACTAAGCTTGAAACCCTTAGATTCAAGAGTTTTTCTCCAAACCTCCAGCCTCTCGTTAACACTGGTCCGCGCTTCATCAATCAGAACTATGTCATCGACAAATAGCATGCACCAAGGCACATCCCCTTGAATATGATGTGTTAACGCGTCCATCACCAGGGCAAATAAGAGAGGGCTTAGCGCAGATCCTTGATGTAGCCCCATAACCACCGGAAAATGGTCCGAGTCGCCGCCCGCCGTCCTAACCCTAGTCTTGGCTCCATCATACATGTCTTTGATCACTCTGATGTAGGCTTCTGGCACGCTCTTCGCCTCCAAGCATCTCCAGAGAACTTCTTTAGGAACCTTGTTATACACTTTCTCTAGGTCAATAAAAACCATGTGCAAATCCTTCTTTCTCTCTCTGAGCAGTTCCACCAAACGCCTAATAAGGTGTATAGCTTATGTGGTTGAACGACCCGACATGCACCCGAACTGATTACCGATATAGATGTCATCTCCTTCACCCTCGCCTCGATCACCCGCTCCCATACCTTCATGGTGTGACTTATTAATTTGATACCCCTATAGTTGTTGCAACACTGGATATCCCCTTTGTTTTTGTACAAGGGCACCACCGTACTCCACCTCCACTCCTCCGGCATCCTTTAGTAGTAACAAAAAAAAACATACTGAGTAAAACTCCACTCCTGACCTACCCATGAATTTCCAGAACTCCACCGGGATCTCGTCAGGCCCGGTCGCTCGGCCCCTACTCATCCTTCGCAAAGCCCCTATGACCTCATCCACCCTAATGCGCCTGTAGTACCCAAGGTCTCTATGGTTCTCTGAATGCCCCAGCTCCCCAAGCTCTATGTTTCGATCCCCCTCCTCGTTAAGAAGATCTCGAAAGTACGTCCCCCTCCTCATAATTGATTCGTTGCTGTTTATATATTTTGTCAATATAAAAAGTAAAAAAGTCGTGACTCGGGGGCCCGATTATTCGGGCTGCCACCAAAACTCCCTTAAACCCTCATAGCCTTTTTAACGTTGAGAACTACACAACTCCATAAACAGTGCAAATGACAAACGATCAATCACAGCCGTTGATCTCGGAGATTAGTAAGCACTCGCTCGATCCACGGCCTGAATCTCCCCAACGGCCTTCCAAAATCACCAAGGTAAACGACGACAACATCGCCATCGACGGCGGCGACGTCGTTGCAGAGGAAGAGCAGGTAGAGTCAGTTACTAGACCAATGAGTCCTAATCCGCGGCTACAGCGGTACTTGATAGCAATCGAGTACATAGGAACTCGCTTTGCCGGCGCACAGCAACAAGCTAATTGTAGAACCGTCGTCGGTGTTCTTGAGGTAAATTTGTCATTTTTATGTCAAATTGAGTAAGGCTTTCTAATTCTCGATAAATGCAGCAGTTGAGAAACGTTTATTCTTTTCTGTTTTGCAGGAAGCGTTTCAGAAGTTTGTTGGACAGCCAGTATCTATATTTTGCTCCAGTCGAACTGTAAGTTTGTTTTGTTTTTGGTTATTATTATTGTTAGCTACGCCTAATCACGTGTCAATGTATTATTATTTCCTGTTGCATATCTTGTATCGGAAATATATAATGTGGATTATTCGGAGCTCCGACGCTATATTGGTTGTTCTGAGTATTAGGAATCGTTTATGTTTTGTCTACAAAATTCAATCTTTGAATTTAAATCTACTAGATGTGGAGGTATCAATTGATGTTAAAACTTTCTCTATACTTCTAATCACTTCCTTTCTCTTTTTATAAAGTACCCAGCTTTTAGTTTGTGCTAATATTTTTTTTGATCAAGTTTATTTTGTGCTATTTGAGGAATAATAATATTGTGAAAGTGAAGAGTTATTAGGCGCTTACCCTTTCTCATCTACTCTCCCCCCTTCTCTTCCATGTTACCACCTTTTTTTTCAGTGTTCATATTTACTTTTTTTTGCAATCTTGACTATAGAAATCAGTTGTATTTTTTCCATCTCTACTGAGTCAATGTTTGAAACATGTAATTGAAATCACTGGTCAACCTCAGGCGGCAAAGAAATGTTCTCTGTAGGGGTTGTCATGGAAGAGGCAGAATTTTGCCCAAATGGAAAAACTTTTATGCATTTTCAAAATGTTTTTCTTTCCAGTTTGATATTGACATCCTTTTACTAATTTTCTTCTTTCTTTTTCAATGGATCCAATTTCCTGTGAAAGATGGTTATTTATTTCTATCTAGCTCACAGGAAATTTCAAAATGTTAAATATCAATTCACACTTACAGCTTTTCTGGATTTTTCTATAGGATGCCGGAGTACACGCTTTATCAAATGTTTGCCATGTAGATGTCGAAAGGATAAGCAAAAGGAAACCTGGTGAAGTGGTACTTTTTGTTTGTATTTTGTGTTATTTAGCACATGACTGAGTGACCAATTTTGATCTATTCCTTGCAAATATATAAGCTCTAACTAACTTCTGAGCTGTTCAGCTATGAGGTCTCAAACTAAATCTTGCTAATTGAGTCTGGCACTATCCAAATAAATTGCATTTTAAGGTTATTTATACATCTTTATTCATTTAAGTTAGCTCTTCTAAATTTTATTGCTTGCATTGTTCCCGTGCAGTTACCTCCTCATGAACCTTTGGTGGTACAAAGAGCTGTGAACCATTTTTTACAGGTTTAGTTCTTCATCTAGCAAGTTCTGATTCCTGATATTTGTAATTTTGTATCATATCATCCTCCAAAAGTCTAATTTTGAACTTGACTGATATTTCTGTTATGTTTCCTTTGGGAAGTTTGTTCCCTTTTTGTGTGGAATCTTTTCTTCTTCATGTGCATATGGAGGCTCTTCAATGTTACGATCTTTAAATTGTCTTCTTTCTTTACAATGAATAAGCAGAGTTCTTCAAGTGTTTTCAGTAATCTCGTCATTAATGCACAGCTGTAAATGTTGAGCAATCTTGGTGCGCTAAAGTGTATTTCTGATAATACTTCTCGAATTGTACTTTTAAAAAAAAAATGTAGTGGGTATAATATTCACTTTAAGCTTCAAAAGTCGCATTTTCTATATAAATGCACAAGTTGTCACATCAATCACGCCATCATGTGAAGGTCACTTTTCAACTCATACTTGGCTCATTTTTGTTCAGATGGACAACGAATAATAACTGGTCACTAGAAAAACGATATGTCTGTGAAAAATGGAGGGAGTTTGATAAAAATGTGATATTCCTTCTTTTTAGTACTGATTGCTAATAATATGTTTCATCCAAATTTGCCAATGCCAAACTCCAAATTTGCGGGGATTATTGCAGAAGATGATTTGAGGTCTTACTGGAGCAAGAGGATGATCATCTTTGCTCAATTGCCCTTGGACTATCTCCTTGAATAAATGGTGATGTCCTACTCCTGCGTAAAAGGAAAATAAGCAAGAACCCTTTTATGTGATGAACAAGGTTAATGTAGACTTTAAGGTTAAAACTAGAATTGTATTTCTGAGACAGTCAGGTGAAATTTACATGGGTTCGATTACATTCAGTCAGGTATGATTGTGTCTTTTATGACGGGCATGAAGTTAAGTCAAATCCTTGTTCGTCGAACCTTAAAAGAAAGTCAAATCCTTGTTCTTCAATGTCCGAACTTCGTTAAGTCCCTGTAGGAAGATAAGATACAGAGGGAACGGCAAAAGGGAGGAAGAGTAGCAAGGTAACTTCTTTTGTTACTTTACTCTATGTTTGGTTGGTCGGATGGTAAGCAACCTCCACCTCCAACCAAGAGGTTGTGAGTTCGAGTCTTCCTAAGAGCAAGGTGGGAAGTTCTTGGAGGGAAGGATGCCGGGGGTCTATTTGGAAACAGCCTCTCTACCCCAGGGTAGGGGTAAGGTCTGCGTACACACTACCCTCCCCAAACCCCACTAAGTGGGATTATACTGGGTTGTTGTTGTTATTGTACTTTATGTTTGGTTGGAGCAGAAATAGGAGAGTCGGAGGAATGGAAATAAATGTGGAGGCGTAAGAGCTATTTCCCACGTTTGGAGAAGCAAGTGAGAAAGAAGCCGAAGTAAAGAGGAAGGGATGGGAAATCCTGCATGCCACCTTACTCATTCGTTCCAATCGATTAGAAGTAAATTATGGATACTTCAACCATGTAAACCACTCATTTCTCTACTTTCATTTCCTGCAACAAAACATAATAATAGTCAAACTGGTATTAAGTCTGTTAAATTACATTAAGAGTGAAACTTGGATTCACATGTTTTGGTGGTATTGAAATCAATTGTCATGATACCAAAGCCTTGTATATCCTAATGTTTTATCTGGAAGTACTCACTATTTTTGTTCATTACGGTTTGCTTGCAGAAGAATGGGGGTGATATAATGGTTATTGACGTTCGGCGTGTTCCAGCTGATTTTCATGCCAGATATAAAGCTCAAGAACGCACGTAGGTATCAATATCTTGATCATGTAGAATTAGTTGACATACTGATTCTGTACATGCTCCAAATGGTTATGTGACATGCCATCTCTTAAATGATTTTCTGATCTGTGCGTGGAAGGTTAGCCCCAGAGAATAGTCTTCTGTCCGGCTAGGATGATGTTACTCCTGATTTGTTCTATCCATTTTGAGAGTTGATGTTTAGCAGAATAATGGTGATTTTAGTCTAAGTAAATTTTTGTTCCCATTAGCCGCTGCAGCCTGCAAGTCTGAGCCACTCAATATTTGGGTACCCACTTCACACACTTAACTACATACTAAATCTTGGTTTTGCCGGTCATTCCATGTGACACTTGTGATTATGAGATGACTGAGAGTTGGTCCTTGAGAATCTTGTTTTAGGTACTTCTACCGCTTGTTATCTGGGCCGGAGTGGGTATCAAGCTTTGAGAAAGACCGAGCTTGGCATGTGCCTGAGAGTCTGGATCTTCCTGCCATGCAGGTTGACTAACTTGACAAATCTTCTTCTATGTTGGTTTTCTGATCCTCTATAATGGAATTGTTGTGTATTTTCCAGAAGGCATGCAATGTTCTTGTTGGACGTCATGATTTCAGTTCTTTCAGAGCAGCTGCTTGTCAGGTCAGCTTTTCTTTCCTGCATAAGTAGCAGCGTTTGTCTTCTTTCAACCTATTCGCCATAAATCTTGACTTGTATACAGTATATACTTTTTATGATTTTCCTTTGAAAATATGGAGCAAAATAGGCCTTCCAGAAAGGTAGATGGTTGAAATATTTCCGACAGTTAAGAATGCCATTGCATGACAACTGACTGCAGAAATGTACAAAGATGATTACGTAGTATATATTTTGTCAATCTGTTGGAAAGTTGACTTATGCTCTAGGTTAGAGGAAGAAACTCTATTTTTCTCTCTTTTATCTTGCTATCAAGCTATCGAGTAATAAGTAATGTTTCAGCTCCATTTGATCATACACCTCTACTAGCTACCAATTTCTTTAGCCATATTAGTTTGCTGAGTTGTTTTATTGTACCTATACTTTATATTCCTTTTGAATGGGTAGTTGTAGATATTCTGGAATAGGCTAAGTACTTTGTACTGTTAGTTAAATATCTTTGTGATCTATCAAACAGAACACTTGGCTAGGCTATTGGTTTTGTAGCGACCCCCCGGGAGGGTGCTTCTTAGGAAACAAATCTAATTCCTTACTTACAAAATATTAAAAGAGATATTAATTAAAAATATTCAGAATAATTTAGTAGCGGAAATAGGCCCATGCAAAAAGATTCAAAGTGCAATATAACTTTTTTTATTCCTGATAATACATTATAATTGTTTTTTTATAAAAAATACAATGTCAAAATATTAACCTAATATGATATAACCTTTCTTGAATAATCAACAGAAATAAAGCAACTTCCTAACAAATTTATACTTTCATCAAACATCACTACACATTTGTATTATCCAAAAATTTCAAACTATCGGGTATATAAAAAGGAAACTAGTTTTCTACTTTGTACATATTTGCAAGACAGTGTAAATTCAACTTATTATAAGACTTGAGCTATTGACACACACACTAAAAACAACAAAATAAGTTTCCAAATTTAAGTTACAAGATTTTTGGTCTTAAAGTCCAACAAGCCTCCAAATAACGTACATAATGTGACATATATATATATATTGTATATCATGTATATCAGGTACATGTCCCAAAACTATGCAAAACCAAGGTGCATATGCAATTGTGATCTTCAAGTTCTCCAAAAAAAAAAAAAAACTACTGCATCATGGCCATCTTCAAATTTCATCCCGAACATTACCTACGATAGAAAACAACTATCGCTAAGCATAAAGCTTAGTGGTGTATAAACTTTAGGCTTGGAGCCATTAAATTCTCCAATTTCCCCTCTTCGGTCATAGTTAGCTCGATTTAACATAATTGAAAACAAGTGAACAAATATATCAAACATATCAATATCAAACCTTGAAGTGCTTCCAAATATAGATAACAATGTTCAAGAGTCTAGAAAGTGTATACTATCAATTTAAGAGAGTATACCAAATATCTATTCTTTTTTTTTTCTCTTGCCCAATATGTACGTCATGCCATCACACTAAGCATAATCATATATCAAGATGGACCGAAGCCCCAAATCAAGAAAGGTCAAAACCCAATATACAAGAGAATCAAGAACCATATTAAAAATGGCTTCCTAGTTCGTATTTAATATGGACAAGTTACATAATTCAAGACGAACTACAAATCCAAAGTCAAGATGGCAAAAGATCTGAATCAAGAGGCATGCCAAGATGAGTGACAAAGTCACTGTCACAAGAAGGATAAAGCCCCAACAAGAATGCAAAATGATCAAACAATCCGCACAACGGGCGATTTAGCAAATATCTTACAAACTTGATATAATACGAATATAACAATATAAATCGAAGACAAATAAATAAATATCCAATTAATTCTAGAATACTCAAGCAATCATAGGAGAACAAGTTTATAAACAAACCTCGGTATTTTACCACAACACAATTCAACCACAACTTGGGGATGTTCGAATCGTCTACGCCGTAAACAAATCAAATTTGTCCATTTCCTCAACCCCCCCCCCCCCTTTGATTTCTCAAGGATTTATATATCTTAAATACATAATCAAATATCTACATAAGTTTAGTGATTTAACAAGTCAAACAAACATGATATTGGTAAAAATTACCCAAATACGTTTGAACAAAAATTCTGGACAGATTCACTGTTCCGAGTTGTGACTCAGATTTGAAGATCTATACGAACAAACTAGATTTTATTGTCTTCATAAAAGTTGTAGGTCTATGTCTTACCATTTCAGAACATCTTGAATCACCCCCATATCAATTTTGTACAGAAAGTTATGCTAAAATTACTAACAGCAGTACAAGGAGTATTTCAAAAACAAAAAAAAATCTGGGCAGCACCTGCCCTGAACTTCATGATCGTTTTTCAAGTACATACCAACAAAACTAGATTTTGGTTCCTTCACAAGAGTTGTAGATTTATGAAATACCTTTCCAGAAAGTCCTAGATCACTTAAATCAGAGCTTTGTACGAAAAGATATGTATAAAATACTAGTATATGTCTAGTATAAAAACGAGTTAAGAAACTTACCAAGAGGAACAACTTGATCTTTACCCAAAAACGAAATTTCTTGTTGATTTAGTAGAGAATCATTGATTTTTCAAGAAAAAAAAATTTGTTTCTACGGAAGAGAGAGAGAGATATAAGGATAGAGAGATATAGAGAGAGATAAAGAGGTAGAGATATGTAGATACTTTTCCTTTTTTTTTTTCATATGAAGATTAAATAAAAATAAATGGATTTGGGTAGAAAATAAAATGGTTCCCCAACTACTAAATAATTTTAGATAAATACAAAATGTTAAAAATCCAAAAATTTAGTTATAAACTATATTTAATAACAACTAGTTAAACAAATATTAAGTGTTACATATAGCAACACCATGGAGCTTCATTGCCAATATTAACACAACCCAAAGTAAGAAACTTTTATATATATATATATATATATATATTGACCATTTCATATTTAAAAAGTGCAAGTTGAAATATTTCTTCGTTATAAAAAAATGTTCAATCAAGAATGCAAATATTATAAAAATTTTGGGGTGATACAACTCTCTCCCCCTAAAAAAAAATTTTCATCTTGAAATTTACTTGGTACTAGTCCCGGAACAAATGTGGATATTGAACTCACATATCCTCTTCTCGCTCCCATGTAGCTTCTTCATCTGAATGATTTCTCCAAAGAACCTTTACTAATGGAATTTTCTTCTTTCTAAGCTCTTTTATCTCATGCACTAAGATTTGGATTGGTTCTTCTTCATATGTCAAATCAGGACTCACCTCAATAGACTCAATAGGAAGAACATGAGATGGATCTGAGTGGTATTTTCAAAGCATAGAAACATGAAAGATGTGTGTATCTTACCTAATTCAAGTGGCAAAGCTAGCTTATATGCAACTGGACCAATTCTCTCAAGTATTTCATAAGGTCCAATGAATCGAGGACTAAGTTTTTACCTTTTTGCCAAATCTCATAATCTTCCATGGGGAAACCTTTAAAAATACTTTATTGCCCACCATACTCAATTTCACGACTTTTTAGATTGGCATAAGACTTTTGTCTATCTGAAGAAATTTTCAAACGATCCTTGATGATGTTTACCTTATCTTCAGAGTCTGTTGCACGATCTCGGGACCTACAAATTTTCTTTCACCAACCTCGTTCCAACAAAGAGGCGTTCTACATTTCCTCTTATATAAAGCTTCATAAGGAGGCATGCCTATACTGGATTGGTAGCTATTATTGTAAGCAAATTATATGAGGGCTAAATATTTGTCCCAACTACCCTTAAACTCAATAATGCAGGCTCGAAGCATATCCTCCAAGATTTGTATTACCCTTTCAGACTGTCTGTTTGTGGATGGAATGCGGTACTAAAATTCAACCTAGAACCCAAAGCTTCTTGCAAGCTAGACCAAAATCTGGATGTAAACCTTGGATCTCTATTAGACACAATAGAAACAGGGATTCCATATAGCTTCACAATCTCATTAATGTACAATTCTGCTAAACGTTCTAGTGAGTAGTCCATTCTGATTGCCAAGAAATGAGCACTCTTAGTTAGTCTATCTACAATGACCCAAATTGCATCATGATTTCTTTGAGTGCGTGGAAGTCCAGAAACAAAGTCCATTGTTATCCTTTTCCATTTCCATTCAGGTATTGACAAAGGTTGCAGTGGACTAGCTGGGACTTGATGTTCAACTTTTATTTCTTGACATACCAAGCATTTAGAAATGAACTCTGCAATGTCTTTCTTCATACCACTCCACCAATAGTGCTCCTTAATGGTCGGATACATTTTAGTACCTCCGGGATGCATTGCATAAGGTGAACTATTGCTTCAATCAAGATCTGCTTTCTCAATTCATTATCATTAGGAACACATAACCTATTTTTATAAAATAAGGTACCGTCTTTCCTTAACAAAAAATCTGATTCTCTTCCATTTTGGACTTCTTCAACCCGTTTCACAAACTTCTTATCTAACTTTTGCGCTTCTTGGATTTGCTCGAGTAAGACTGGCTTGACTTGCAAATTAGCAATGATAGAACCATTAGAATTAAATGAAAAGCAAACATTCATGGCTCTTAATTCAAGAAGCAAAGCCAAAGGACTTAGAGTTAAACTTGCAAGGGAATTGCGACTCAACGCATCTGCAACCACATTGGCTTTACCAGGATGATAATCAATCGTGCAATCATAATCTTTGATGAGTTCAAGCTATCTACGCTGTCTCAAATTTAATTCTTTTTGTGTACCCAAGTACTTCAAACCCTTGTGATCAGTAAATATGTGACACTTCTCTCCGTACAAGTAATGCCTCCAAATTTCAAGGCAAAAACAATGGCAGCAAGTTCAAGATCGTGAGTGGGATAATTCAACTCATGTGATTTCAACTTTCGAGAGGCATAAGCAATTACTTTCCCTTCTTGCATCAAAACACAACCCAAGCCACAATGAGATGCATCACTGGATACTACATAATCTTTCCCTTTCAGTTGGCAAAGAAAGTATTGGAGCTTGTGTCAACAAATATTTGAGCTTTTCAAAGCTCTATTGACACTTGTCATCCCATACAAACTTAGTATCTTTCCCCAAAAGTTTGGTCAAAGGAGAAGCTATAATAGAGAAGCCCTTTACAAACCTTCTGTAGTATCCTGCTAAACCCAAGAAACTTCTTATCTTAGTTGGAGTTTTAGGGAGTTTCCAATCAACAATAGCTTGAATCTTACTAGGATCAACCCTCACACCTTCAGCTGATACAATGTGTCCCCAAAAAGCTACTTCATTCAGCCAAAATTCACATTTGGAAAGCTTCGCGTAGAGTTGTCTCTCTTTCAGGATTTGCATGCCAATTCGGATATGCTTATCATGATCTTCTCTATTCTTGGAATAGACTAAAATGTCATCAATAAACATCACCACAAATTCATCGAGATAAGGCTTGAATACACGGTTCATTAGATCCATAAATGCAGTAGGAGCATTTGTCAAACCAAATGGCATTACCAAAAATTCATAATGGCCATACCTTGTCCTAAAAGCAGTTTTAGGAACATCTTGCTCCCTCACGCGTAACTGATAATATCCAGACCTCAAGTCAGTTTTTGAGAATAAGCTGGCTCCCTTCAGTTGGTCAAACAAGTCATCGATTCTTGGCGGTGGGTATTTGTTCATGATTGTTACCTTGTTTAGCTGCCGGTAATCAATGCAAAGCCTAAGAGTGTCATCTATCTTTTTCACAAATAAAACAGGAGCTCCCCAAGGTGAAATACTGGGACGGATAAAACCTTTCTCAAGAAGTTCTTGCAATTGAGCCTTCAACTCTTTTAATTCAGCTGGAGCCATTCTACAAGGAGTGATGGAAATCGGAGTAGTTCCAGGGATAAGATCTATAGGAAATTCAATCTTCCTTTTCTGGAGGCAACCCATGAAGATCATTAGGAAATACATTAGGAAAGTCGTACACAGTTGGTATGTCCTTAACACTTGGACTCCCCAATCGTGTATCGATTATATGAGCAAGATATGCATCACAACCTTTACTAATCATCTTCCTTGCCGAGACCGCAGAAATAATGTTAGATGTCAATGATCTTTCTCCTTGAACTACCATGTGTGAATATATCGTAGTTCTAAACGTCATTTGCTTCAACCTACAATCAACCAAAGCATGGTGCCTATGGAGCCCCAATCCATGCCAACGATAACATCATAGTCTTGGAAGGGCATTTCAAGCAAGTCGGTAGGGAAAACCAGATTTTGAATAATGAATGGACGATCTCGGTAAATCCTATTAACAGCTTGATGACCTAGTGGACTCGTGACCAGCACATCAAAGTCAAGTCTAACAGATTTAACCGTATCAGGAAACGCAAGTGATGAGCAAACATAAGAATGAGAAGATCCAGGATCAAATAGTGTAACAACAGGTATGCCAAATAAGTGAAATTTACTAGTAACCACGTCCGGGCCATCCTGGTCATTCTTCTGTCTCATAGCATAAACTCGTGTAGTAGCTCCCGACCCACTGGCCTGATTAGCTTCACTCGAACCCGCTGCTTGCATATTTCGAGATCTAGCACTGCTATTAGCTTGAGAATGAGTAGTGACAGGCTTTTGAACTGAGACTTCTGTATGTGTATAAGAAAGAGGATTAGGATTAGGACAATCCTTCACCTTATGATCCATACTTCGACAATTAAAACAAGCACCACAAGCTCGTCTACATGCACCACAATGATTCTTCCAAGATGTATGAGTTTTTCCTTGGCCATAACTTGGAGTAGCGGCAGTAGAAAAATTTAACTTATCCTGCTTATGATATGATGATTTATGTGTATTCTCGGTCCTTGAATAGTCAAACTTTCCCTTTTTGGATGAACCGCCATAATCTGAATTACCCTCCTAAACTTGTTTTCTCTTCTACTAGCTTCTTCCTAGCTAAAATTAGCTTGGGAAAATCATCCAATTGTAAGATTGTCACTGATTTTCGAATGTATGCATTCAAACCTTCTTCAAATCTTCTGCATTTGTCTCTTTCATCATCAATAATACCTCCAGCATAGCGAGAAAGCCTGAGAAAACTTTGTTGATACTCTGCAATAGACATACTTCCTTGTCTTAAATTCAAAAACTCTTTCTTAGCATCACGATAGACATGGGGAACATATTTTACACGAAATAATTTCACAAAGTCATCCCAACTCAGTACCAGAGGTTTTGCTTTCGCATTTGGGACACTTACCCACCAATCATAGGCATCTTTATGTAAAAGAGAGATAGCATACTTAAATTTGGCAGCATTAGTACACTCCAGTTGTTCAAAGACCCTCTCCATGCGCTCGAGCCATTGTTCAGCTACCATGGGACCCGTAGTGCCTCCAAATTCAACTCCACCCATTTTTCTCATCTTCTTAAAATTTATTTCACCAGGTTCTGACATTGTCCCAGCCAAGTGACGAAAGAACTCAGCCATCTGCTGGAATGGAGGAGTCACAAATGGTGTATTATGACTCATTGCTCATGGATTACCGCCCACTTCATTTCCACTAACATAAGGATGATTTAGGTCAGGCAGGGGTTCCTCATTTCCTCCCTGAAGGTGAGGTATGGCGTTATTTTGGGCTTGACTTTCATCAATAGATTCAATAGCTCTATTCGAAGAAGAGGCCATATTAAAATTCCTATGGATAAGATCACACTGCATTAGGGACATGTACATGATGCATATGCACACAAAATACCATAAATTAAATTAAATAAGTATGCAAAAATTTATAAACTCCAAGTCATTTTCAAGAAAGGAAATAACAACAAATACTTGGTACTTTCACAACAAAACAAATCCTAGAATCACAAACCGTGGCTCTTATACCAAAACTAACCATTTAATTTTCAATCCAAACCCATTTGTTTTGGTTTAATCTTCAAATAAAAAAAAAGGAAGACTATCTTCCTATCTCTCTCTTCTCTCTACCTCTATCTCTCTCTATATCTCTCTATCCTTATCTCTCTTTCTTCCGTAGAAACAGTTTTTTTTTTCTTGAAAAATTAGTGATTTTCTACTAAATCAACAAGAAATTTCGTTTTTGGGTGAAGATCAAGTTGTTCCTCTTGGTAAGTTTCTAAACTCATTTTTATACTAGACATATACTAGTATTTTATACAAATCTTTTCGTACAGAGCTCCGATTTAAGTGATCTAGGACTTTCTGGAAAGTTATTTCATAAATCTACTACTCTTATGAAGGAATCAACATCTAGTTTTGTTGGTATGTACTTGAAAAACAATCATGATGTTCAGGGCAGGTGCTGCCCAATTTTTTTTGTTTTTGAAATACTCCTTGTACTGTTGTTAGTAATTTTAGCATAACTTTCGGTACAAAATTGATATGGGGGTGATTCAAGATGTTCTGAAATGGTAAGACATAGATGTACAACTTTTATGAAGACTATGGAATCTAGTTTGTCCGTATAGATCTTCAAATCTGAGTCACAACTCGAAACAATGAATCTGTCCAGAATTTTTGTTCAAACGTTTTTGGATAATTTTCACCAATATCATATTTGTTTGACTTGTTAAATTACTAAACTTATGTAGATATTTGATTACGTATTTAAGGTATATAAATCCTTGAGAAATCAAAAGGGAAGTATTGAGGAAGTGAACAAATTTGATTTGTTTACGGTGTAGACGATTCGAACATCCCCAAGTTGTGATGTAATTGTGTTGTGGTGTTTGTGTATAAGCTTGTTCTCCTTTTGATTGCTTGAATATTCTGGAATTAATTGGATTATTTATTTGTCTCCAATTTATATTGTTATATTCGTATTATATCAAGTATTGTAAGATATTTGCTAAATCGCCCATTGTGCGGATTGTTTGATCATTTTGCTTTCTTGTTGGGACTTTGTCCTTCTTGTGGGAGTGATTTTGTCACTCATCTTGGCATACCTCTTGATTTGGATCTTTTGCCATCTTGACTTTGGATTTGTAGTTCGTCTTGAATTATGGAACTTGTCTATATTAAAGATTAACTAGGAAGCCATTTTTAATATGGTTCTTGACTCTCTTGTATATCGGGTTTTGACCCTTCTTGATTTGGGGCTTCGGTCCATCTTGATATATGATTATGCTTAGTGTGATGGCACGACGTATATATTGGGCGAGAAAAAAAAAAAGAATAGATATTTGGTATACTCTCTTAAATTGATAGTATACACTTTCTAGACTCTTGAACATTGTTATCTATATTTGGAACCACTTCAAGGTTTGATATATTTGTTCACTTGTTTTCAATTATGTTAAATCGAGCTAACTATGAATGAATAAGGGAAATTGGAGGATTTAATGGCTCAAAGCCTAAAGTTTATACACCACTAAGCTTTATGCTTAGCGATAGTTGTTTTCTATCGTAGCTAATGTTCGGGATGAAATTTGAAGATGACCATAATGCAGTAGTTTTTTTTTATACATATTGACCATTTAATATTTAAAAAGTGCAAGTTAAAATATTTCTTCGTTATAAAAAAAGTGTTCAATCAAGAATGCAAATATTTTAAAATTTTTGGGGTGTTACAGGTTTAGGAATGTAATTCCACTGCATCCAAGTACCAGTTGCCAGTCCGACACCACAGGACATATGTTAATATCTACTGACAAATCTTTAAAACCTGTAACTGAACTATGAAATGAGTGTCT
The DNA here is from genome assembly GCA_032618575.1 of Nicotiana noctiflora. NCBI lineage: Eukaryota > Viridiplantae > Streptophyta > Magnoliopsida > Solanales > Solanaceae > Nicotiana > Nicotiana noctiflora. The sequence goes on from JASVEL010002936.1 coordinate 96,352, forward strand.
CAATTGTGATGGAGATTTATAGTTGTAATCTGTCTTCAGCTGCTAGTTATACTTTTTTACTTCTTGATGCTTTGTCATTTCTATTGCATGGATGAATAAAGTTAATTAACCTCATTGCGTTATATCATGGGAAAATAGGCGTTGTAGCAAGTTTGGGTGATTTGTAAATAATGGCATAAACAAGACATTATCTTCTTATGTGAAAATGCTTGTTACACCTAAATTGTCTTCTTTTCCACTTGTCCCATTAAGATATCCCTAGGAACCCCGGATAAATTTAATATTTTAATATTTATTTTTGCTGCTTTCGAACATTAACAGGCAAACTCACCCATCAGAACTTTGGAAGAACTTAACGTTACTGAGGTTGTTTCAACCCCGTATTTTCCATCAATCTCAGAGAGGCTAAGGAGCAATAGTGTGATGGAGGATCCAACTGTATCCTTGGGTTCAGACACCGACTATTCCAATACTTCTTTGACCTCCAATGAGGGGAAGTCAGACGGCACAAATGTCGAGGCTTGCCAAGACTTTGGCCATAGAAGAAAACACCGTTGCTTTGTGGTGACAGCAAGAGCACGATCTTTCCTTTACCATCAGGTTGGTATTTGGCTTCTTCCAAATTTTTGTTGTCTTTGCTCTTTACTGGTTTTTTAACCTCCCCAACCAAAAGATACGTTGATAAATGATAATAAAGTGCAAATATTGGACTAGGGAAAAGATAATTTTTGTATCACATTACTTATTTAGTCTCATTTTTAGGTGAAACACTTCCATATTCTAGTATTGTGAAAATTGTGTCATTTCAGAATAATAATGTCTAATACAACCTTTACGTGATCCAAGAGTTTAATTTAACATTGTTACCGATTTTTTCCTTAAAACATTTACATATGAAACTTAACAATTAACTCGAACTACTCTTTAGTCTCCATGCCGAGTCAATCGTATCACATGAGATGGCCTGGGTTTGCAGTTTTTCGAGCAACTTTTAACAAAATTGACTTATCTTTTTTGCTTTTCGAGGTTTGTTTCCTAGAAATTGAGTGGGTATCGGATAAACGGTTTTTCTGGATTTATTTAAATAAAGAGAAAGATGGAGTTGATGGAATAATACATAGATACAAACCCTAATAAGACATGGGAACAATATGTGCAAGCTTCTGGATCTTGCATTTAGTACCAAGCTGAAAACATCAAATTTGTCATTTTCTATCAAATAGGTTTCACACGTCAAGTCTTAAAAATAAATCTCATGCAGGTTAGGCTGCTTGTTGGAGTCCTTAAAGCAGTTGGGGCTGGAGATCTAACAGTTCCTGATGGTATTGCTCTTATGCTAAACGTCTGATGTCAGTGGATATAGTGGGTTTTGTCTGACCACTAGTTTATCTTTGATGCATCATTTCAGTAAAACGCATCCTTGAAGCAAAATCCATCACTGCTGCAAGTCCGATGGCTCCTGCTTGTGGTCTTTATCTTGGACACGTCAAATATGATCTGCCTCCCGAGACTAGACAAAGCCAATCAACATTTTCCTGCGACCTAGCTTGATGTTCTGTGATGAATTATGCATGTATTTCTTGATCGAGTAGCATGCACAACTTCTTGTTAACAGCTTGCATATATTGGCAACTAATGAAACATCACTACTCACTTCAATCCTAGGGGCCCGGATGAGATTCATCCCTCTTGCAATCGAGCAGGCATCGTTCTATTACTAGAGAAATGATTTTGCTCTAGTAGAGGTTCTCTGCAGAAAACATAAAGCGATACTCCAGGATGTAGTTCTGTGATAGCCAGGAAGGCTCTTCTTGAGGAGTTGCAGGAATTAGCCAGTGTTCATTTATGCACTTATTTCCTATTCATTTCACCTTGCTTCTAGTGTTATAAACTCACTGTATTTCTTGCAGAAATAAACCTTATTTTCATTTATGCACTTATTTCTTACTCATTTCGCCTTTACTTCCAGTAGACCAGTAGGTCCAGTACTATGTTAGACTCTTCAGTATGTTCTGAATGTCAATGACTTATGGCTCGGCAATTCTGTGTACAAGATAGTTGCAGTAAAGTAGGGAACGCTCGAGGACGTACTGAAATGCGTTAAAATCATTATTAGTGAATTGTAAACATCAGATAATCTACAAAGCATCCATTTCGTCAGTTGTAGTCCCTGCATTTACAAAGAAACAACCAAGTATCTTCAAAAAGAACGAAGTTTAATGGGAGTGAATTTTATCACTCTCAAAGTACACTTTGACTTACCATTTGACACTTCAGAGTCACACGTTCAACATGCATTAACATCTGGAAAAAGAATTAACCTACTGCATAAACATGGAAATGGCTGCATGAATAGAGCTCTTGCGGGCGGAACCCTCACGCTTAACCAGTGAATGCGGTCCATTCCAGACAGATCTTTGATTATCAGCAAACAGGATTCGTGATAACTCCATAACCGCTGGATTTTCAAGATACCGCAGGTTATCCAACATCTTGGCTTTCTGATACTTGTCTTGCAATTCCTGTACAAAATTTTTTAGGCCATAATAGTCAGAATGCAATTTCGTTAAAAAAATGCTACGTAGTATATATATAAGCATGCCTTACACTGTAAAACTAGGAATAATATAACTACTAGCGGACAGTTTTCTCTCAAAGGACAATATGAAAATAATATAACTACTATTTTCGTCTTAGACTTGAAAATAGCATTATTTCCAGCTCAGTTTTCTCTCAAAGGACAATATGAGGAAAATGATGAAATAGGTTTCATCTATCAACCTAAACATCATGAAGAATTCAGTGAACGTCCTGAAACTTGGTAACACAAGACAGTTCACTGAATGATTGTTGGCACTTAACATGGACTTCAACTCCTGAACTAGTTTCATTCAATTTTCTCAAATATTGCTCATATCCTTCACCCTGGAATGTTTTTCTTCAGAGAGCATTTTTCTTCAGTGTTATTCATTTTTTTTTCCTTCAATGTTATTATTAGTATTATTTTTAATAAGGAAAGCATTTAATTGAGTGGCTACCGTCCAGTTGAGCAAAATGCAGAGTATTGCATGAACTGATATATGATGATCCTAGATATTCGAATGTGCCTTTTGCATACTGGAAACAAAGGTACAAACAATACTTATCCCATAGGATTACCTTTGGCCTCTGTTGCCCAGTTGCTGCATTTTCATCTCCATGCTGCACATTTTCTTTTCGAGTGTCATTCAGCAAATCTCCACCTGGCTCCAAATTTTGCTTCTGATGATGTGCTTTGCGCTCATATACAGATACATGACCTGATTGCAAATGCTCAGAGGTGACCCCTGCTCTTTTACTTTGGATTCCCATTTCACTCTCCATCTCTTCCTCTAGCTTCTCATGTAAAGCTCCCTGATTTTCAGTTAACTTTCTCTCTGCTCCTTTTTTCTGTAGATTAGCATCAACATCTAGCTCAGGTGAATTCTCCATATTTGATGAGGTGTACTCTCGACTTTCTACAGGTGAAGTTCCCTTTTAGAATGAAAATGGGGAAAGAACAGTTAGTAAGGATGCTAAAAGAACTGCAAAGAAGTATAGGAACCATGCACGCTCATATGTGATAATTCAAAATAATCTTTGAAATAAATAAAAAGGATACAAAATTGATGAAGAAATTTTAGCATAAGAAGAAGGAAATAGGAGAATTCACAGCTTGATTATTTATTTCCCTTGAGTTATTAAGGTTGAACTAGCATGTCTAAGAAAAGATTAAACATAGTTACAAGTATCAAATTGTGTGTCCACCTCATCTGGAAGCAAAATTTGTTAGAGAGATGACAAATTATTTATTTTCATGTCTGCAACACATCTGCCAGGCCAGGTTTTTGAAGGAGAAGAACAAATAAACTAATTTTTGAGAAGTTGCCCTAAATACTGTTTCAAATTACATATTTAACGGATAAAACAAAGCACATAAAGATACATCGTCCGGCAAAAGACTGAATTGGGATGTATCACAACAAGCTTCATCAATCAAATGACCAGTTATTACTTATTAGACATCCTAACAAATTCACTTCTAAATTCCAAGACAGGATACAATAGCAACAAGCTAAAGCATACGGTACAGATGTTTCAACATTGAGGGGGAGTGTGAAGAATATCGTAATTAATGTCAACTTAAAGACCAATTGAGGAGGCATCTCATCTAAAGATCAAATAGGATCAATTAAGAAGATTCTTTGTCTATAATTATGTATTCTTATATTCCATCTTGTTATAGAATATGTGTATTGCTACTTGAACCCAAATAGGTCTTCTCTTCTTTCTCTACAGATTCTTATTGATTCCCTAATGTAAACCCTTAATTACAAAGTATTCTTAACAGATAAAAATATATTAATCAGCATAGGCAACAAAACAGAAACTTTAATACCTCTGTTTTAATCTCCTCCGGATAATCATCACTAGCCTCTTGGTCATCCAACAACCGAGTGCTCTCCTCCCGCTCCTGCCTGCGTCGTATCATCACACATATAGCACAAAGGCATCCTTCCTTGTGCTTCTTGAGCCTGAAGGAAAGCCAATAAAATCAAGGAAAATAGTTTACACCTTCAGTGATGGTATTAACAGTAAATTGATACCAAACTACCACCTTTAGACAATTTGTAACGCCACCAGTATATAGCAGAAACCGGAAACTCATGCAAAAGTCTGGGGAAGGGGGATTATACTTTTTAAAAGAAAACAGAGAGAATTTAAGAAAGAAGTGTTATGGGACTTCTGATTGCGTGACCTAATTATCCAAAAACCAGTAAACCACTAAATAAGATTCTGCTACCAAATATTAGTAACTCTTAATTGTGGCATTTACTTGACCAAATCAAATGCTATTTCTGCCAGTGTTAATTTTGTTTGGCATTGAAAATTATCGCACTAATATATCTTTGGCATTTTCCAACTTCTAAGAAATTAAAATTGTCTTTGTATTTTGCTTTAGAATTTTCCAATTCTATATTATTTTCCTCAAATAAAATACTCCAAGCCCCCCTAATCAATGTAGAAGAGAATCTCCTTTTACAGAACCTTTGTTGAAGAGTCCATAGCGATATTGAAGCTAGGCTAACTGTAAATTATTAAAATTAAATAGAAACATGGTGTGGAGATTATATATGCAGTTTTCCCATTTACTTTAGGAGCTATTTGGTAATTCTGACTAGCATCACGAATATGCCAGATCAGATTTATCCAGCATTTAGTACGTGTTTTTGGTTTCTCTGGATTAAGCCAGTTTCACGATTGTGAAAAAATTGGGGACACTGTTGTTAAAGGGCTTAAAGCGTGCTTATGCTATGAAACTTGGTGAAGCGCAGATTGTGCACTTCACATTGCTTAGTTGGCATTTAATGTAGGTGTCAAGGTACGAAAGGCATATATATCTTCACCAATTGACTGTCTTTAAGAGCACATCACTAGACAAGAAATATAGTGAAAAATGGTACATTAGTTGTTACGCAATCGTCATGATTGAACTTTTAGTGCTTATGGATAAGAAATTGGATATTTTTGGTATAAGAAAAAACTAGCCTCTAAAAACCTAAAACTACATCTTTTGTTCTATATCAGTATTTAGCGACTCTCTATCACTAAATGGCTTACTTAGGGCCACCAGCAAGAATGCATTTTCCAAACTGACGGAAAAGATGCTTACCATCCAAGAAACTACACAAATTTGCCTATAATTATGAGAAAGCAAAAGGTACAGCCAATTATCATAAGAAATGAATTTCTTTGATATAAGGCAAACCCAGAAGAATAGGATCAGTTGTGGCACACGGTTGCTTCATAAAGGCGATGAGGCATAAAAATATTGCAATTGAGATATCTAGTTTGGACAGGAGTATAGCTGTACATTCTCTGTTTGAGAGAGAAGATATGATTTTCATGACGTCTTATCTTCCATCTCCTCAAATCCTTATCAATAAGTGATGCGCAATTGCTATATTAAAGGATAAAACATTTTCATCTTTATAAACCTTTTTCTGATTGGTTTTATGATACTAAGCGTCCAATTTCTCTACATGTACATTGTACAAACATGTCTAGACCCTGCATAGAAGTGATGGCCAAAGAGGAAAGTATGTAATTAAAGCAGACAGCAACATACCCTTGAAGCTTTTTGTTCTTCTGACTTAAGGAACCACCTTTTGTAGGTTCCTTTCCATGACTTGAAGGTGTAGTGTCCTTAGTTTGACTGCTTTCGGCACCTAGTAGGATAAGACGACGTGAGTTAAATGCTGATTAACGACAGTTTAAAGGCTCAAACAAGGAGAACATAAGATAGAAGAAACTATTTAGCGAACATTTAAATGAATGCTTTTCCATAATGATGAAGTATCTTATGATGATATGCCAAATTGTATGCAGACACTCAAGGGAAAAGAGAAATTTAAAGAAGTGAAATTTTACTTAGTAAATGCAGAAGAAAGAAGAGAAAGGAACAAAGGGAATCCAGAGGCATATATCTCTTCCAGCCCTAAACCAAACTTTGATACTTTTTGCAGTCAAATCTACCTGCTTCAAGTATGGAAACGAACAGACAAAACCACAAACCAAGACAAACACGAGGCAGTAGATAGTTGGCATAGAGTAGAGCATTCAAAATTGATGAACAATGCTTAATAGCTAGGCGTGAAGAAAATGAAGACAAACATATAAGCAAATTCAGCAGATTGATACTGGTATGAAAATAGATTAAGTCGTTAGAGAGATTTACTTTGCAGATGATCGCTGTATAAGCCAGCTGCTGTCCAGTACTTTGCAAAGTTCTTTTTCACCCGCTTCATGAGCTCCATAACGTAATCACCCTTATTATTATATTTGTAGCAGTTATTCCATATATACTGCACATCCTTATAGACATCCTCAGAGTTCATGTACTTGGCACCACTTTCCAGATTACTACATATTGTCCCGAAATCCATAGGCGTATCTATAACATCAAAATAATCCTGCCTCACACACCAGTTGAAGAATAATTTCATCATTAATGTATCAGAGGAAGGAAAAAGGGACAGGTAAAATAACCAATAGCTGAAGCTTTTAAAATACTAGTCAGAAGACAAAGACTGCAACCTCTACATACTTTCCACCATAACTTTTACTTTTTACTTTTTTTTTGGGGTGGGGTGGGGGTGGGGTTGGGGGTTGGGTCTAGGTAAACTCAGTTTCATGATATTGGAATCGAGATGTAAATTGTAAACTTTGGTAATGCTACAAGAACTCTTTATACGTGAACAATGGAAGTTAATCCTACCAATACCAAAGTATACAGAAAACATTTCAGCCTACACGAGAACCATTTACAATAGCTTTAATCAGTGTAACAAAATTTTAAAGATTTTGTATTTACTTGTCAAAAGCCTCTCACAGGGACATGGAATTCTCGGTGTTGAATTAGAGCCTACAAAGCCACTCCAGAATACATTACTCCTACTATAGAAGAAAGATATTAGAAAAGTAAATTATTTACTTACAGGAATTCCAAGAGCGATAGGATCAACTGGAACATTGAAGGGCTCTGCAGCATCCATTTTCATAATTTTTCTTATAACCTAAGTAGACAGGAAATAAAATTAGTTCAGCATAGAAGCTAATATCTTTAAAGACCTGCATCTTCGAAGCATGGTAAAAAACTAAGTTTGGTTCCATGAAAGGGATGGGGAGGGGAAAGGAAAAAGAAGTTCACTGATATACTATCCATAAGTGGAGGTAAGGGTGAAAGAGAAGTAAAAGATATATAATTTCTCATATTCGTCCAATTTTGGAGGGACTAAAAAAGTTAATATGGAGGTAACCCTCCAACTCTACTTCCTCTCCGCTTTTACTTCCTTACCAACTAACAGATATAACTCATAACCTTCCAACCCAACAAGCCAACACATATGGAATAGGTTAAAATTGTTCATTTTATGAACATGCCATTACAAATAGAATAGGTTTCTTTGTTCCGCTTACCTCCAAAGCAGTGTCTAGCTCCTGCTTGTTGAATCTCAAATCACGGCGATGTAACTCAGGCTCTTGCGGTTTTGTCTTCTCTTCCTTCATCATTTCAGCATTACTACAAGGGCTCATGCTTGAAGAAAAGCCCTTTGAAGACTTAATCTTTATGCCTCCAGATTTTTTTGGCAAATTTCCAGTGGTAGTTACATTATCCTCGGGCAATGAGTTTGCACTGTCTTCCATTTTCTCATTAGAAACAACCTGTTTTTCTGGACCAGCTTGCTGGCTACTTTTATCAGTATCACTAGGAGTAGCTGCTTCGGAAGAGGTACGCTGGGATTCTAACGGTTTTGAAGTTTTGATCTTTACTTTCATACGCCCATAAACTGCTAAACCTGCAGGTTTATCCCTTGGAGCACCAGAAGTAGCGATTACAGTTTTTTCCGGTAGACCAGTTACGGCAGAAGACGGTGTCTCAGCCTCAACCCCAGAGTCAACTCCATCATTGTCAGATTCTTCTGTACCAGAATTTGTTTCTGTATCCATACTACCATTATTAGGAGCCTCCTCGCTCGTTCCAGTTGTCCGAGGCTTCTTTGCTTTACCTTTTCTGCTTCCGCGTCGACGCTTCATCTTTTGTGAACAAATAATTAATGTGAGCAATAGCCTTTAGTCAGTTGAAACTCTCAAAAGGACAAAACTAGGTTGTATATTTAGCACTACGCTGCTTCAAGCAGGAAAGTACTGTCAGCCTACAAAAACCGCTATAAACAGGGCACAGTTAGAAAAATAATCCAATGTAGTGCCAAACTATACAAAACTAATCCCAAAACATATTGTTGCAATCAGGTGCAACATCAGTAATTCAAAAGCCCTACTTGGGCAAAAAGCGCCAATTTTTCTACTTGTAAACTTGACATGGATCTGCTACACCTCGAAACAACAGTCATTGATACTAAATTAATAAGAAAATACAATACACTTTCAGTTCTTGTTAAGAAATGGATCTTGGGCTTAACCCGATCCCTAAAGCTAGTTTGTGAGGTGAGGATTACCCAAGTCCATATAAGAAGACTAACTATCCACATCCCACATGATGTTCCACAATTCAACAGTTTTAGCAAATTTTGCTGTGCTAGTCTCTTCCATAAAGAAAAGTTAATTAAAAATAAATGTACTCTTCAAAACAACCAGCTGAACACACACAATTAATGGATATATTAAATCTCTTTTTAGAACACAGAAAAACGGAATGAACCAACAATGAGAGCACAACAAAATCAAACCCTAGAATCCACCAACAATCAAGATAGAAGAGAAAAGAGAGGAGCAAAACCAATCTAATTTAAAACATGAATTAATTAGCAAAAACAAGAACTTGTGACAAACCAACATTAACCCAAAAACTACAATGTGAATTAGCAAAAGAAAAAAGAAAAGAAGAGCTCGAAATATGAGACTGAACGATCGTGAACTTCAAAGATACAATCTTGGAAGACCTAACAAATCCTATTATACAAAACAAGAGAACATATGAGGACAAAACTAAAATCCCACAATAAAAATACACAGCTAAGAGTAGGAACCCGTAAAAGAACCAAAGATTTTAGGTAGTTAAGGGCTTGAGGCTAAGAGTCCCACCTTTTCCTTTGTAGTTTCAGCCTTCAGTTGGAGAAGCTTACTCTTTTCTTATTTGAATCTCCCTCGCTTATGCGTTGATATACGTTGCGGTTGAATTCAATTATTAGTCGAAAAATATCTGAAAGAACATAAAACCGATTTCGAAATTACAGAGGAAATCCACAAAAAAACCCCTTTTCTTTAGTTTTCACTTTTCCCTTTTCCTGTCTACATACTGCAATTAATATAGAATTTTCATTATGTAAACATTAACCCTCCAACTTTTGTAAATTGTCATCTTGCTCCCCTCATCTTTTTCTGTGAGTAAATACGCTTTTAGGACCTAATTTATAGAGTTGTGTCTTGTGTGCAAGTTAAATGTCTGGTTATCCTAATAATGTTGGAGGCGGACAACTTTATTTGATTAGACATTTTTTTGAAGTTGGAAGCCTATTTTGAGGTAAAGAAATAGCAATTGCCAAACTTAGGAAAACAAACTATGTCTTCTTTTCTTGACATATTTCATGTACCCTAACAAGCAAAAAAGAAAGGAAAGAAAGAATAGGGGTGGGTAGCGGTATTTAAAAAATAGTTCTAATCCGCACACAATTATTACTTGTATGGAATTGGTAGAGTTGTAAAAATTGTATGTTACATCGTATTTGGTCGGCCCTTTTAATTTATATACATTTTATTTTTTCTTTTGTATCAGTACCCATTTTTGTGTTAAAAGTATTTTAGAAAGATAATTTTATTCTTCTTTAATAAAATGGCTATTGATAAACTGCAGGACAAAAACTTAAGCATGTTTATGCTGAAGTTTTAGCAAATGAATTAGAAAACTTCAGCTTGTTTAGACTGAAGTTTCAGATAAAACTCAGAACAAAACTGTAGACTGCGTTACAAAATTTCACCATATTTTGGTATGACGTTTTAGCGAATGAACTAAATAAATTCAGTATGCATTAGCAAAAACTCTTAGGAAAATTAAATGAAAGAAAGAGAAAGAGCTATTGGTTATTCCCTTGCCGGGATGTTTTGCTGATTTTATTGGTTTTTTTTCTCCCTTACCAGAATATTGAGTTCATTGATGTTGTGCCCTTGTCGGGATATTGAGTTCATTGATGTTGTGCCCTTGCCGGGTTTTAATTATTTGTTGTGTGTGTTCCCCCACCGGAATTTTTATTATTGTTTATTTATCCTCTTGCCCCTTATGTGTGACTATTGTTTAGATGAGGTACAATGATAAATGTGGGTCGGGTTGCATGCTGCAACAGAGGTATTTAAGGGTCGGGTTGCATGTTGCAACAATAGTAAATGCTAAGGGTCGGGTTGCACACCGCAATAATACTAAAAGTTAAGGGTCGGGTTGCACGCTGCAACAATATTAAATGCTAAGGGTCGGGTTGCATGCCGCAACAATATTAAAAGTTAAGGGTCGGGTTGCACGCATCAATAATATTAAATATTACGGGTCAGGTTGCACGCTGCTACACATACCAAATGATATGGGTCGGGTTGCACGTCACAACATTGATATTCGAGGGTCGGGCTGCGCGCCGCAACAACTATCGATACAAGTGTGTTCATTTGGGTGTTTGATTCTTGTCTGCTGTTAATTACAAGTTGTCCTTAGATTGTTATTTCGGATTTCCTATTAATGTTGTTATCTCCCCACAGCATGCTCCCCCTCCTATATCGTTCACTTGCCTAGTATTTTCGATTATATATATAATTGCACAGGTTTATATGGTGGTCCAGTCTAGCCTCGTCACTATTTTGCCGGGGTTAGGCTAGACACTTACCAGCACATATGGTCGGTTGTTCTGATGCTACACTCTATGCATTTTTGCATAGGTTCAGGTTTCGAGCAACAACATTATTACGAGTGTAGGTTCTCAGTATCGCGAGATCCGAGGTAGCCTTTCAAGCGTCCGCAGGCTCGGCGTCTCTCTCTTACTCTCTCTTTTAGACCGTTGCCTTCTTGTATTCGAGACAAACAGATTTATGTTTCTTTCAAACTTTGTATTTAGTACCTTTTAGATGTTCGTGAGCATGTGACTCCAATTCTTGGGTAGAGATTATGTTGGAATTCAATATCTTGTTTGGGTATTTAACTTTAAGACTTCCGCTTATTATTGTTGACTTTTCATTGTTTAAATATTATTGTCGAATGATTGTTAAAAGGGTTGTTTATTAAAGGAAAAGTAACTAAATTTGGCTTGCCTAGCTTCTACGAGTAGGCACCATCACGACTCTAAGGGCAGGAAATCCGGGTCGTGACAACTATTTCCAAATAGAATGTCCAAGTGAGAAAAGGAAAACCATAGAGACAACAAGTCACAATCAACAATATCCAAATGCCCAATTAAAACATAACAATTCGCAAAATACAAAAATGATATATGTCTTTGGTTGGAAAGATCATTAGCATCGATATACCATCGTATTTTTAGCACCGAGTCCGACCATGCCCGATCGGCTAGGCCATCCCTACGAACAATGTGGTTTGACATATGATACGAAATAAATATGTTACCAAGAGTAGTACCACCATTTGCGCAACATGGTCGGACCAACCCAATCGCCGATTTATGACAAGTCTTTCTGAATTGGAAGAGTTTGATCTCTACCGATGTACTAGGACGCCTTCTCACATATGCTGTGTGGGTTAACTTTTTCAATTCAAACTATTATTAGTTTCATCCCAATAGAGGGGAACACTCACAGTTGCACTAGTATTTCAATTTCATCCCAAATAAGGGGAATAATCACAATCTACCCCTGCACCGCCACATGTAATTTTAGGTGTTGGCCTTATGACCCACCTTTCCTCGGCTTGCTAATGATACTCCCAAAAAAAAAATTATTTTTAACACAAGGAAACAAAAGTACAAATATATTTGCCTAATCATCCTTCACATTGTATATATCTTCATTAGTATCTTCAACCACTCACAATAACAATAATTTCTTGGGTCTTTTGGTGATTCACAATCATTCTTTATTCTTGGTACGATGGCCGTATTTCATATTTCACACTTTCACTTCTTTATTTTCATGGATTAATATCAAACATCAACATGTAGAATATTTCGAAAATCATAAACCTCAAATTCAACAGTAATGAAAACTTTAAACACAAAATATTTCTTTTCAAAGAATAGGGCACGCTGACCCGCAATAGAAACACACATTAAAATCATAAACAAGCAGTACATCATTTATTCTTGAAATATTCTTTTCCAAAATGGCAATGCACAATTTTGACACATGAGTATATAAAAACTCGAATCACATTGGATATATTATAAAGCAAGCATAAGTAAAAATACTAGCTACTTGTGCGAATAAATTGAGTACACAAGCTTTTAGGCAATTCTATTTTCGAAATTATTTTTAAATAGTTGATTCGAGGCTCATTTCATAATTTTTCTCACATCCTCTCATTTTATTGGCACCGCTAACCACAACTATAATTTAGATTCTTGTCATATTGGCCGCACTCTGTATTCCCAATTTACTTATTTTATTTTCAAATAGCTTTATAGATTAACAAGACATTTTCAATCAATACTTTAGGTACTCATAGCTAGTTTTCTCACACGATTTGGCACACTAGCTTTATTTTAAACACGACTCAAAGCCACAATATTTTAATAAGCAACTCATACTTTTAACATATATCTTTCAACACAAGGATCATTTGGAATAGTTAAGTTTATAAAGGATAACCTGGGATATAGTAATTAGGAACTTGAGACATCCATACTTGTAAATTACAGAAACATCATGGAATTCGATTCTAAGAGACAGAATTTTGCCAACATATCTTGTTTGAGCTTTTATTAAGTTATTAAAATGCCCCAACACATCTAACGATAACAATCTATTGGAAGATAGTGAAAATTAGTTAATAATTAGAAGGATTCCCATGGTGTAACTCTCCTAGAATTTTTGTCAAACACCTATCATCCAAAATAGACGACAAGGCTCTAAAGTGGTAATCCCTTCCCCCTTCAACAAATTCAATAAGAAACTACCAAAATGATTCATTAACCCTAGATACTACAACCTAGTGTCACATGCCAAAAAAAAAAAGTGTCACATGCATGACCTATTTTCAACCCCACAATATGTACTTGGACTCATCACCTCTTGTATGAAAGCTTAGGAGTAGGACTTACCCGGATAGTTGATAATCTAGTGATTGACTTCCTTGATTCTTGAAGATCGATGTAAGATTGCATGATTAGAATGTTAGGTTCCTCCCATCTCTCTCTAAAATGTTTTTACCTCTTTCCAAGAAAAATCATATTTTACCTTCTAAAATGAACCCCCAAGGCCTTATATCAAAAAATGATTTGATATAAAAATTTCCCAAAATGATCCTCGAAGTCAATTATGAGGTAGCAAAATCATTTTATGGGCAACATAATTGATTATATGGCAGCATAATTTTTTTTTGCAACCATTTTGCTATAGCAAAATCATAATGCAAACCAGTTTTACGATAGCAGAATCACTTCCACGACTTGCGGAATGGTGTTTTAAAATTGTCAATTCTTTGCTTCACTCTGCGGCAGATATGCGGTCCGCAGAGTGATTCCGCGATCGCACAATGGATCGCAGAAAGTTCATTTTCTGCAACATTTTACCTATATTTCTTCAATGCATTGTACAACCCAAAAATTTCATACTGTGGCTCATTTTCTACAATTTTTGTATTTATTAGCCTACCTAGGACATTAGAATTGGATTAGTTGAATTTGTTAATTTTAGTGTCTAGCCGTTATAATTGATTCTAGGCTACAAAGTGCATATTATAATTTGTAGCTAGCGGATGATATTATTTTCTAGTGGATAGCTAGTAATGAATTTTCGTTGTACGATTTCTACTTCAAATATTTTTTCTTTCTAAATTTCGACCAAATTATGTCTAAAATCAAATGTCATTGACCTTGATTTTTAGGTTATTACAGCTTATAGGCTTAATTCGTAAATTGTGTATCACCGCCTGTATAGTTTATAGAGAAATTTTCATAAAGTATTATTTTTTAGTGGTAATTAACTATTTATTGATACCATTTGCTACATTACGGATTGTAGATACATTTTATGTTCTTATAAGATGTATTTAAGCTATTGTATTCATGAATACAATAGCAAAAATAGACGTTAATTAGGAAGTCCAGCTAATCAGCTATTGTATTCGAGTGTATTCGACTGTATTCATGATGTGAAACATGGGATTCCAGTTGGACAGATTTTTGTATTCGATTGTATTCACGGCGTGAAATAGGGGAGTGCACTGTTTTAAACGAAAAAATAAATCAATTAGCATAATATACTCCTAATATAACTCTACAAACTCAATTATACCATATAAATTTTGTGTTTTCAGTTATAAAAAAGGTTCTCAATCAAAAAATACCCAAAACATAGCAATATTTAGAGAAATATATAATACATCTAAATACATAATTTATATCAATTAAAAAATATATGAATACATTTATGGGATATAGCACGATAGTGAATACAATGAAATACATAGCGGGATACATTGAAATATAATAAAAAAAAATACATGGAATACATCGAGATACATTGAATTATGTACAATTAAAAAAAAGACAATGAATACAACGAAATACATAAAATTACAGCGTGATATGTTGAAAATACATTAAAATATATTAATAGGAAATCAAATTGCTCAGCCCCAAAATTTCGTCGTCTTTGTTCAAGAACAAACCCTAATTTCCGGCGAATCTGTCGTCGAGCAAAAATCCTGAATCTCACTCTTCCCACGCATCTTGTATAGTAGCCGAGAAAAAATTATGGCAAGACATAACATATCGTTTTCGAGGATTCTTCTCTCTACGAGTAGACTATCAATAGTCAATTTCAAGAGTGACTTCACCAACCTTAAGAGTATTTCAGTAATGAGTTCTGGTGACATAATAATGACTCTGTTGAAGCTTGAATCTTGTATTGAAGATGACGAAAGTTGAGAAAGGTTCGTGGGTGTGTTGTGTTGTGCGCGTCGATTAGAGGCTTCATCTCCTTTGGATTCTATTTGGGTTGCACAAAATTTAGGGGAAAAGTCATAGAAGTCGTCGTGGTATAGTAGGCAAAATTACCATTTGTGACTAATGGTAGGTGATGTGGGTGAGAGGAATTTTGGGATTGAGCATCGTATTTTTAGGGAATGAAGGAAGAGAATGACATGTATCAAAGTAGAGAGAAAGAAAATAGTTTAACTAAATAGCGTATTCAGTGGCTTAAGAGTAGCAGGTAACCAAAATTAGATATTTTGTTATAAATACTAAAATGTATTTATATAATATAATTTTTTAAATGATATTTATTTAAAATAAATAAGGTGTTAACCTTTGTTATAAGAAGTAAAAATTCCTTGTTTATATACATTCAAACACTCTACAACATAATATAACACTGAGCCGGTCTACTCTTGACTAGTTTTGGACCAGAAGAAAAGCACGGGCCTAATATAAAGTTGGCCATGCAATTCAGTTCCGCAGAATATTAATGTGACGACCCAAAGGGTCATCACTTATTTAATTAATCATTTCGAGCTTCCTGAGGCCTTGAAAACCTCATTCTATGTTGCCTCGATTTACGTGCACGATCCGAGCATGTAGCCGGAAAGACTTTTGTGATAGAAAATATGAATTCTATGAGAATTTTGGATAAAAATGATATTAATATTGATATGGTTGACTTCAGTCAACATTTTTGGTAAACGGATCCGGACCCGAGATTTGATGGTCCCGAGAGGTCCGTAGGAAAATATGGGACTTGGACATGCGTCCGGAGTCGAATTCTGAGGCCTAGAGCCCAAGTTATGAATTTTTATGTGAAATTATTTTTGATGCAATTATTAAAGGAAATAAATTAATTGACCTTGGTATCGGGCTCGTATTTTGGTTCCGACGCCCGGTACAAGTCTTAAATATTATATATGTGATTTCTGTAAAGTTTGGTGACATTTGGATGTCGTTTGAGATGTTTTGGACCTTGAGTCCCAAGTTTGAAAGTTTTGAAAACTAAAGGTATGAAAATCATGCATTCGAGGCTTGATTTGATGAAAACGAGGTGATATTGGCGATGTGATCGCACGAACAAGTTCATAATGTGTTTTTGAGGTTATGTGCATATTTGGTTTGGAGCCCCGAGGGCTCGGGTGAACTTTGGATAGGCCACGAGATCAATTTCTCATGTTAGAAGTTGCTGTCTGCAACTGGTCTGGAGAGTTCGCAAATGCGAACAATAGTTCGCAAATGCGAACTCCCCACTATTCTGCAGAGTTCGCAAATGCGAACAATAGTTCGCAAATGCGAACTCTCCCCCTATTGTGCCTGTGTTCGCAAATGCGAACTTGACCCTACTGTGCCTGTGTTCGCAAATGCGAACTATAGTTCGCAAATGCGAACTAGACACTATTCTGCCTGGGTTCGCAAATGCGAACCTCCCCATATTTAGCCTGTGTTCGCAATTGCGAACAATAGTTCGCAAATGCGAACTTCCCAGTTTTGCCTTGGCTTCGCAAATGCGAAGAAAAGTTCGCAAATGCGAACTTCCCATCCTTAGCTTATTTTTCAAACTCCAGAAATTGGTCGGGGTTCGCAATTGCGAACCCATGTTCGCAAATGCGAACACAGAGACCTGAAAAACACGAATTTCAGTCATTTCTTCACATTTTACAAAAACAAAACACCCATTTGCGATTCTTCAAGGATTTCTTCTGCATCAAAACGATTGTAAGTCGCTTTTTACTTAATTCTTTCAATTCCTAACATCATTAAACATGTTTTTCATAAGAAATCAATGATTTTCATGGTAGAATTCTTATTTTTGTTAGAAAATAGGGTTTTTCATAAATTGGGGAATTGGACCTCGAATTTAGGTCCGATTTTGAAACAAATCATATATATGAACTCGTGGGGGGATGGGTAACCGGATTTTGGTCCTAACCCCGAGTTCCGACCATGTGGGCCCGGGGTTGAAATTCACTATTCATGGCAGAATGTTGTAAAAGTGGTATTTGGTCTTAAGAATTAGTTTGTTGAGTAGAATTGATGATATTAAATCAATTGTGTATAGATACGATTGGATTGGAGTCAAATTCGAAAGGAAAGGGCATTGCTACGGATTAAATCATTCGTAAACTTTCGAGGTAAGTGTTTGTTCTATCCTAGTTTGTAGGAATATGAATTTAGTTATGAATAAATTGCTGAATAAGAGTTATTGGTGTTATACCGGTAATGAAGGTAATTTGTTGAAATTATTATAAATTATTGGTTTAAGACCGGTAATTATAAATATTGTTGATATAGAGATTATTGGCTAAATGCCGGTAACATATATATTTTATATTTGGGATCGTGTGGTACGCCGACCACAAAGTGACTTAAAAATCTTGGCATTGGCCATAGTTGCCGGTAGCCGATTGATATATTTGGGAGCGGGTGGTACGCCTACCACAAGATATGATTATTGATATATTTGGGAGCGGGTGGTACGCCTACCACAAGATATAACTATTGATATATTTGGGAGCGGGTGGTACGCCTACCACGAGATATAATTATTGATAATTGGGAGCGGGTGGTACGCCTACCACAAGAGATAATTACTGTGATAGTTGGGAGCGGGTGGTACGCCTACCACGAGACATGAAATGAAAGAGGAAATTGAGACATGAAAGTAAGATTATTTTGGATATCTTGAGTTATTGAATATTATTTCAGAGCAGAGTATTTCTTTATAAATGTATTGTATATATATATCTATATTGCAACTGTACAGGTTTAGTGGGTGACTGGCCTTAGCCTTGTCACTAGTTCGCCGGGATAGGCCAGGCACTTACCAGCACATGGGGTCGGTTGTGCTGATACTACACTCTGCGCTCTTTTTGCGCAGATACGGGTTACGGACAGCAGCAGCGGCAGTAGCGACTTGTGGATTTTTCGAATACTGAGACTACGAGGTAGCCTTGCAGGCGTCCGCAGGACCCGTTGTCTCTTCTATCTATGTTCTTCATTCTGTTATCTCATGTAATCGAGATAAACAACTTGTATTTTCTTTCGAACAATTATGTGTATTATTCTTAGAAGTTCGTGAGTATTGTGACACCAATCTTGGGTAGTGTATCAGATTTGGATTTTTCTTTATCATATCTGACTAAGTCTTCCGCTAATTTTGATTGTTCATCTGTAATTTTTATGTTGTTAATAAGAAATTGGTTATTAATGGAGATGTAATTAATATTTGGCTTGCCTAGCTTCTATTTAGTAGGCGCCATCGTGACCCCGATGGTGGGAAATCCGGGTCGTGACAAGTTGGTATCAGAGCACTAGGTTGCATAGGTCTCACAACTCACGAACAACCTTAGTAGAGTCTGAAGGATCGGTACAGAGACGTCTGTATTTATCCTCCAGAGGCTACAGAGTTAGGAAAATATTCTCTTTATTCTTTCCAGTCGTGCGACTTGATCTTTTGAATGTTAATTGAACTTCTACTCTGTTCTTCCGCAGATGGTAAGGACACGTGCATCCTCATCTACTGACCAGCAGCCCGAGGTCCCAGCAGCGGCAGCTCCTGCTAGGGGTAGAGGCCGAGGTCGAGGTCGTCCTAGAGGACAAGGTAGGGGCAGAGCTCAGCCCCGAGCAGCAGCACGAGTGGCAGAACCTCATGTTCATATAGAGGAGGAAATTCCAGCCCCAGCAGCTCCAGTAGGGCCCAGCTCAGGTCCCAGGAGGAGCTTTATTTTCACCGGATCTTCGGGATGCTTTGGTCCGGATAGCAGGTTTTATGGATCATGTCACCAGAGCAGGTGTTTATTACCGGTAGCACCAGCCACTTCTCAGTCGGAGGAGGTAATCGGACTCCGCTACGCGCACTCCGCATCGGCCACCACATTGGCCTTATCTGGGAGATATAGGATAGTAAAATCATAGTCCTTTAACAACTCTAGCCACCTCCTCTGCTGCAAATTCAACTCCTTTTTCTTGAATAAATGCTGTAGGCTTTTGTGATCCACGTACACCTTGTGAGCACGTGATTTTTGCCTTACCGGAGAAGTACTCCCAGAAAATTCAAAATAAAAATAGTTTCGTGGTGGGCATGACTTTTGTGATTTTTTGTGTTGTTTTTATCTTAAATTTGCATTTTTTGTGTGCGTGTTTATTTATTTAAATTAGTAAAATACAAAAAATATATATATTAGGCTTTGCATTTTTAGTGTTTGATATCGAAGTCATGTGATTTACATTTTTAGGTGATATGTAATTATGTACGATAATTGTAGTAAAAAATAGCTGTGTTATAGGTTAGTATATATACATATGTGTATATATATATATATATATACATATATATATATATATACACATATACATATAGTACATCATGGAGAGCAGACTCGGGCCATGTTTTAGTCCAAAAGACTGGCCCAAACCCCTCACCCGTCCAGCCCACACGCTCCAGCCCAATACTCACCCCAACATCACCTTAAGTAATGTTTGATCTGGACCGTTGGATTTTATTATCCCAGGCCCAATGTAATTACCCAATCCCTTACCCGATCTGCCCAACCCCAAATGGCCCCGTTGATCCGGACCGTTGGATTTTATTATCCAACGGCCCAGATTAATCAATCAATTCCCAAATATACTCAGACCCTAACTTAATCACACGACACCGTTTGGTTTAAGTGAGGAGATCCTAGTCGTTGATCGTTTGATCCAACGATCAGGATTTAACCTCTTAATTCGTATATAATCTCACAAACGCACCCCCCCCCAAGCCAAACCCCCCCCCTCAGACATACCGTCTCTCTTAGAGACCTTCAACCTCGCCGTGCCTCCGCCGCACACCGCCTGCCGGAAATCGCCTCACGGCGGTTCCGGTAGGCCAATGGCCACCATCTTAACACCAAATACTCCCCTCACCTCCCCCATTACGAATCCAGCCCTCGTTTGCCTCGAATCACTCCGGAGCTCCTCGAATCTTCATTTGAAGATTCGAGTCAAACTCGAGCCAACGCCAAATCGCCCCAAACTCATACCCTAGCCCCTCCAGACCACCCTCACACCCCTACTAACCCTGGCTGGGTTCGAATCAAGCCCGAACTACCCAAACCCCAAATCGAGTCTCAAGAACCCTAATTTTTGAAGAGGCCCGATTCGAGCCGAATTAATCGTAATTGAAGTCCAAGGGACTTTAGTTTAGGTGTTCTCAATCGAGAACATCTCGATTAAAGCCCGTTTGGCTTCAATAGTTCCAAATCAAAGTTCGAAGCTTGGGTCGGCATATTTCTTTGAGGTAATTCGTGTCCTTTACGATTATTGGTTGTAATCCGTGTGTGTATTTATGTTTAGCTTCAGAAATTCTTAGCATTCTTCTACCCTTCTCAACAGACCTTTTATTTGGTCGATTCCTATTCTTTGCCAATTCTTGTTTGAATTCAATGCTGCGATAGCTTGTATGCCTAGTTTGTTTAATGTCGTCAACAAATTAATTTGTTTGTATGATTTGTTCATGCTCTGGCCTGCCCGTATGCAATGCACAAGTTTAGGCTTTGGTTGTTTGTTTAATTCTGGATTAAGAGTTAATTGGTTACAGTGTTAGGATTTAACTAAGATTAATTGTTTAATCACTTGCCCATAAAAGGGCTAGTGGAACCTGTACAGCAGGGTATCCCACTGATGTCCTGCCACCAGCATTATTTTATGCTGTAGTCCATACCTGGACACTGGACAGTGGAGGTTGCAGGGAATATGATGGGCTGGGGATTCAGTTTTAAGGGGAATACCACTAGGAGCTGGATGAAAATCTATATAAGGAGAGGCTTAGGCATTCAATTAGGGGGGGTTTTTGATCAGGGACTTTGGTGATTAGAAAGATTTTGGAGAGCATTCTGAAACAAAAAGAGGAAGAGAGAATACTTTAACACATAGAGAGATAGATACAGAGAAAGTATTCTGAAACATATACACAGTGATAGTGAACACAGAAGAAGGATTCAAAAATACACACACACACATTGGTCACCTGTTACATTGAAGAGTCCGTTACTGTTGCTGTTGTGTGTTGTTAAGGTCGTTTAGTGTCGGTTTGCCACTGTTGCTGCTGTGTTGAGTGTTGCTGCTGGTCTATTGTGTTGGCTGGGGTGGTTACTGTCATTTGTTGTGGTTGCTGCAGTTGTGGTCTTTCTTTTGTTGCTGTGCTAGTGCAACTGTGACTGCCACTGCTTGTTGTCCTTGTTTGTTGTTGTGCTGGCTGAGTCATTGGTCTACTGCTGATTGTTGCTAAGTGCTTTACTTGTTTTGGGTGAGCTAGAAGAAAGTAACATACATTAGGAGAAGCAGAGGTAGAAATCCACACAGATATAAATATCCCGGGTTACTGTTCCATTGGTTTGGACTACTGTTTGATTGCTGTTTGGTTCAAGTTTAGCCACTGGTTCATTAATTGGTAGAGTTTGATTACTGTTGGCTTGTTGGTTACTGAGGGTTATAGCTGGTTCACTGGGTGTTTTGGTTTTGTTATTGCTGCTGTGTTGAGTGTTGCTGCTGGTCTGTGTTGTTTATTGTTGCTGCTGGTCTGTGTTGACTGTTGTTGCTACTGTTGCTGCCTTGTTTTCTCCTGTGGCTGCTGGTTCACCTACTGTTGA
This sequence comes from Nicotiana noctiflora, assembly GCA_032618575.1. NCBI lineage: Eukaryota > Viridiplantae > Streptophyta > Magnoliopsida > Solanales > Solanaceae > Nicotiana > Nicotiana noctiflora. Next base: position 118,658 of record JASVEL010002936.1, read on the forward strand.
TTGCCATTTTGTTCACTGCTCACTCATCTTTCTTCTTCCGTATTCCAGGTACACATTTCTGTTATTGTAGTTCCTTGGTTCGAAAAGAATGAAGCTTGAAGCTTATGTTTAAAGTCTGTCGAATCATGTAGTCGTCCAAAGTTCTTATGTTTGGTTACGTTCTGTTATTCTTTAATTAAGTTTGTATTGCTAGTTTTGGTTATGGAAAAATGTAGCTAGATCAAAGATACACTATCATTAGATATGCACGTAAACCTGAATTAGTCTGTTGTATCTCTGTTCAATCTTCTCTACTCATGTGTGTAATCTCCAAATCTGTTAATGTTAGATCTTATGTCAAAAGCAAGATTAGCTAGTGAGTTATTACTCAACTGAATGACGTAATTAGATTAAAGGAGTCGGGGGTGCATTTCATGTGACCCGACCCCAATTTCGGGCAAGAGCAAATAAAGCGTGTCAGGAACCACAGGCGCATTTCATGTGGTGTGGTTCGTAGCAAGTTTTAAATAATTTGGAATCAACTCCTAAGTAAAATACAATGGGATGTAGTTCGCTTTAGATTTGAATCAAAGGTGCGCCTCGCCCAATAGTTACACTAATCGCAAGACCTTCATAAATGTACATATAAAATACTTAGATTTTGAGATGTGTCGTTTCTTAGCGAATATCACGTCCTTCTCAACAGTGTAAATAAGTAATCGATCCGGGCGCATATTTTAGTTCTACCTTCTTAAATACGGGTGTGCATTTCATGCGACCCAAATCCAAACACCGAAATGTTGAATAAGAATATGTCGAGGATCCGGGTGCATTTCATGTGACGTGATTCGGAAGCATATTTTTAAGCAACTTTCTCTTTCGTAAATCATAATCAATAATAAAAGCGGTAAAGGGATATTAATTTGCACTAAGTACATAACTGTAAAAAGCAGATAGATAAGCCAAACACGACAGTTGAGCAACCGTGCTAGAACCACGGAATTCGGGAATGCCTAATACCTTCTCCCGGGTTAATAGAATTCCTTATCCGGATTTCTGGTTCGCGGACCGTTAAATAGAGTCATTCTTTTCCTCGATTCGGGATTTAACCGGTGACTTGGGACACCATAAATCTCCCAAGTGGCGACTCTAAAATAATTAAATAATTCCCGCCTCGATTGTCCTTTAATTGGAAAAACTCTTTGCATCCTTGCGGGTGCGTAAAAAAGAGGTGTGACAGCTCTGGCGACTCTGCTGGGGACTTTTTTTAGAATTCGAGCTCGGAATAATTGTTGTATTTGGCATATTTATTATCTGATTCTTTTACATGTTGGCATCAATGTGCAAAATGTTGTTTTTACTGCTTTGATATTTTGTGAACTGTACATATAAATTGTGCCGGAACCAATCTCCTCTCCGAGTCTTCTAAATCATGAAGAAGGGTGCACTTCGTGTGACTTCTTTTCTGTATAGTGTCTAATTCCCATTTTTAGAACGAGGTTTGGATAAGTTGCAAAACCGGTGAAGCTTCTGTATTCCCGGGTTGCTGCCTCCTCCTCGGCTCGAGCTGTCCGCTCGGGTAAGCCAAGTCTAGAACAGATAAACCCATGTTTTTAAACCTAGAATAACAAAGCTTCATGCCGGATCCCTAGTAGGAAACGTTTATTTGCATCATGTCGCATTTGGCTTAGGGGACTCAACACGGGGGTTGGGTCCGTCTAGGACAGGTGACCTGAAATGAACAGACTATCCTGCTGCATCCTGTTTGTCTTGCGCATTTATCTGTTATAGACTTGCATGCTGACCGGCTTTAGAGATTAAAAAAAAAAATAAATAAAATAAAAAATAATAGCTTACTTGTTTTCCTTTAGTAAAATGAATAAATAAATAATGTCGTTTGTTTCGTTAAAACCGAACTACGTGGGTTTGATTCTCATTGGATGTGAGATACGTAGGCAACCTCCATCAGGTCCAACTTCACCTTTTGAAAAAATGGCCGAAAAATCAAAACTAACTTTTGTACTAAATAAGTCGGTGACGCTGTTTTTAAAAATAGCCGAATGTTCCCGAAAGGGACGCCGGAAGGCTAATTTCGTATAAACGGCCACCTTTGGGTCGATTTTGATTTCGATCAATTTACCCCACAGCCTTAAAAGCCTTCGTCCCCGAGACGTTGAAAGGCCGTGATTGAAAACTGATTTTTTATTTTTAGCAAAACAAAGTTGTTTTTCTTATTTCAATCACCTTAATAAATGTGCAGGATGAGCACGAATCAGAATAAATCATTTTCAATCTTTAGCGAGGTCCCTCGGCAGCTCCGTATATGGTGGAACGATTTGGAAGACAGTAGCAAAAAGGTAGTGGGGAGAATTTTGGGAGGTTTGGTTGATTTGTTGAATATCGAGCCAAGGGAAGACATCATCAAGGCACTGGTATCTTTTTGGGATCCGACCCGCAATGTGTTCCGTTTTGTTGACTTTGAACTGACACCCACGTTAGAGGAGATTGCGGGCTATGCAGGACTAAATGGGAAATTAAGAGGGCAATACCCGCTCTCACCAAGACCGGTATCTCCACATGGGTTTCTGGATTTGCTGAGCATTAGTCGGAAGGTGAAAAATGATGATCTGCTGAAAGGATGTTGCGATCTCCAATTCTTATATCAACGGTACGGCACTCCTCGGGGTTTTGAAGAGTCAAACCTTGGACTAACTCACGCAGGGAATAGAACCAAGTGGGAGGCCAGACGAATTCTAACATTCATAACGACGTTCTTGGGGATTGTGATTTGTCCGCGCGAAGATAAGAAAATAGAGATAAGTTTGGTAGGAATAGCCGATGTTGCAATCAAAAAGGCTACCAGCACGGTGGTCCCTTTGGTTTTGTCCGAAATCTATCGAGCCTTGACCGTATGCCGAGAAGGGGGCAATTTCTTCCAAGGATGCAATCTGTTACTCCAATTATGGATGCAAGAACACCTCCATCACCGAACACAATACATGAACCATGTGTTGACCGGAAAAAACTGTATCAGGGGTTTCGAAGAACGGATGACGGGTGCTGTATTCCCTGAAGGCGTCGAGGCATGGCTTGCACGACTGAGCTCAATAGAAGCCGATCAGATTGAATGGGCGTTCGGGTGGTTACCCGATACCGAAGTAATATATATGGCAGCCGAGGAGTGTTATATCCTTCTGATGGGGATCCGCAGTGTCCAACCATATGTCCCTCACCGTGTATTACGTCAACTAGGAAGGTTTCAGGTTATTCCTACCGATCAAGACCTGAGGAAGTACGCCATTGAGTTGAGCCCGGAGTTGTATTCCCCGAAGAGAAGATTAGAAGGCTGTGGCACGAATGTCGGTTCCTTGAGCCTAAAACCATGGTCCGGGAACTAGCTAAGGGAGAGGTGGACCCAAAGTACAATGCGTGGTTCGGGAAAAGATTTCAGATTCGTCGGAAATGTTCTAAAAGAGCCCATGTCCAACAATTCACGGAAGATTCACGGGAACAATGGAATTGGTTAGCAAAGGAGGAGGGGTACAGGACAAAGATTGGCAGGATAGAACAGCAGGTCCGGGACCTTCAGTTCGAGAAGAACATGCAAGCTGCCACCGACGAAGGAGACAAAAAGAAGTTGGCACAAGAAAATGACTTCTTGAGAGCTCAAATCCAGCAAATGAAAAGAGATGCCGACAGACAGTTGAGGAGTCGGGCCGACGAAAAATTGATAAAGGGTTTGAGAAGCCAAGTCACCGATATCCAAAGAGAATTGGACGAGTCGAAAGCCCGGACAACGAGGATCCATGCTAGCTGGAGAAAGGAGGCACATCAACATGCACTTCACCTAAAACGGGTGGAAGAAGATTACACTGAGATCATCGCTAGTCTGAGGGAAGCAAATGTTGTCCTCGGGGAGCGGGTTTTCAAGCAAGCCCAAGATGCCAGAACGGACCTCGACCGTTGCCACAATTTGATGGCCCGACTACAAGGACAAGTGGATAGGCTCCTAGACCAAGTCACCAACAATGCTCGAAGATTGGGGGCGAAAAGCCGGCAGATAGAGCGGTTACTCGGAGAAAGGGACATGATCAAGGACAGAATTGGAGAAATCGGGCACTATGTCACCATGAAGTGCCTAGCTTGCGAACGAATGCCCCGCGCCGACCTCTTCGCTTCAATTATGGGTTATGTTCATCGGATCATGGAAGAGTTGAGGGGACTGCACAAGGACCTCACACCAAGGCCCGCGGCAAGGCCGAATGATGCCTCGCGGGCCCCCAGGAATTTTAGAGCACTAGATTTTTGATTGAAAATGTATTTTTGAAATGTTGAGTCAAGCTAGTTGGCATTTTTATCTTTTCTTTCCCAAGTCAAGCATTTCTTTTGTTTTTGCTGATTGTTGTAAGACGTGTTTTGTAACTACACGGTTTTATTTGATATAAAAGTTACTGAATTTTTCCACAATCTTGTTACCAGAACTACGCTCGGTCTGATTCACGCGGGTCGTGATACGTAGGCAATCCACATAAGATTCGACCACCACTAAAAAGAAAGGAATCCATAGGTTAAATAACAATAAGGCTTGCAAAGATA